>OW679202.1:27483186-27586927 GCA_940337035.1 Agriotes lineatus | reverse complement strand
GGGGAACCATAGGGATGGGGCTGGGAGTTTTTAGAAAATGTATCTCTTGTAGTGGTCTAATAACTTTATTTCCTGGTGCAAATCAGTCACCGGAGATAGGCGACACTCGTTTTAACCAGGAAAATAAATAGTATTTTTTATAACAATAAATCAATGTAGATAATTCTTTTATTAAAAGTTTCTTCATGATTTTCTTCACATTCCATACATTGGAAGTATACATTTATCAGCAAGAGTTTTCAAAATACCTCGATGCAGAAATTTATACCGTGCATTTGTTAAAAACATCATGATTACTTTGACATCATCTGAATCTAGAAAGAAAATGCTTTCCACTAGTTTAAGAAGATAGTGTATATATTTTTAAACTATATCTTCCAGTGCCCACCCTATGATTGAATTTATGGTCCCTGGTTCCTGACTAAATATATGTATATTTAAGGTAGCTAATGAAACACGAGGTAAGTGATCAGATGGGTACTGCTTGGTAAAATGCATACCTCAATATTTGGACGGTGCACTGACTTGGACACCAACAAAGGGGAAGTTCGATAAACTTATATAAACGAATTATATCACGGAAGGATCTATGTTGCATATTAAAATATTACAAAGAAAGGAGCTAGTGAGCAGGTAACTTAGGTAAAAATAACCGGCTGAACTAAGATAAGCGCCACAAGCTCGCTCTAATAGCCTAAACGAATTAAAAAGTTAGAAAGAGAGCAGTATAATTGCATAAATGTTGCAGTGATTCGTACTGCGAAGGGCCATCCGCAAAGTGAGCTCGAATTCGAATTTACCAAGATGAAAGGTAGGACATTATAATTCGACAGTGGAGCGATCTTAGATGGCCAAAGAAGTAGAGGAAGGACTCGGATGCGCTATGTTGATGATATAGAAAGGTTAACAGGATTCGGATAGAGGGATGAATATATCCAAACTTCATAAAATAAGGAACGGTGGAAAGAAATGAAGCGACTGGACGAATAAAATGGTTAAAAGAAGAAGAAAACCAAAAAACGACACATTTTACAGCCTTATTCGATACACTATAACGATTCTCAAAACTACAGTACTTACTGCTGTTTATTGGCTATTTTACCACCCTACAAAATTAATATGATTGAACATTGAAAGTTTCGAGAAACATCGTTATGGAAGTTTTAATACTATGCATTAAAACAACACACTTTCAAATAAACACTAAATTATACCCACAAGATTTCGGCATGGTAATCAGTCCCCTTTATCCTTCATTGTTAGTAATAGTATTATGAAAGACTTTGAACAACAACATATCTACACATGCACAAACAAACCAGTAGTTTGGTGTATGTATGTTCTTGATGTTTTGCAATGTATCCTCATGATAAGATTGGGGTAAACAAATCTCTTAAACATATTAACAGTAAAAAACCTTAATTAAAATCATATTAGAAATAGAGCAACACAATCACTGAGCTTTGTTTCTCCCAATAAATACTTTTTCCTAAGATCATGTCAAAGTGGCATTTTACACGGTTTCTAGTTTCAAAAGTGATGTTTATGGCACTCTTAATTTTAGCTAGCGAATTACGTCTGTTTAGTGCATTACCATTGGTGGTCAACATAACCTAGAATATCTAACACAATGTGCTGGAAAAAGTATCACCGAACTAAGTTTTTAATTTCTGTTACGATAGTTGAAAAATTAGCGTATGCTACATGTGTATAAATGCCACAAAGCGGTAGCGACGTTAAAAGCACTCCACTTTGCATCGTGTTTTAAGCTCGTCGCACGTGCTTTAAAGGCTTACATATAATTACATTAGTATCATAATATACGATTGCTACATCAGTGCACTGTAAGAAAACTAACACCAATGGGTAGCTGAATTTTAACTTCAACAATCACAAAAACATAAATGCAAGAATAAAACACTGCTGGAGCCTGTGGTTTGAAAATATCCCAAATTCGTTAAAACCCGTCACCACACAAAAATTTAGCAACTGCTAAATACGTATTTCGACAGCCACGCTGTCATCATCGGTAACTAAGAAAAACTTACACAGCAAAAGGCTAAGATATACTCGTGACCAAATCACAAATGGAAGTGGGCGATGTCCGCGCATTTTACATCTATTTATACTGTCTGACCCGGCGGGTGTGGCCGTGGGCCAATGAACTTGTCCGACGGTCAATGTAACTTCAACAAATCATACAAAACGGAGGACGGTATTGGTCCGCTATCTTTGTTCAAAAGTTTATTATCTCGGTTCTTAAAATGGCCATGCTTTCAAAGGAATTTAGTTGCTTTGTTGAAGTTAACGCCTTTACAATGTTTAGGTCATCCTCTTTTATACTATGACCCTTTTCGAAAATTGTTTGTTGGGCAATACTCGATTTTTCGAATATGTTGAATCTAAAATAATTACGACATGTTTGCCCAATATATTTAGAATCACAATAGGAACCTCTAAAGTCCTCAGTCTGTCTTTTGGATTTCCCAACAAATTTCTAATATTGTTGTTTCAACCATACACAACTTTATGACCCGATTCTTTAAAATGTTTGGTATGCCCTTTGTAGCCGGGTGAAATGGAATTTGATGTACTTGAGTCCTTCACTTCTAAGACTGGCGAGAGTTGTGGAATTTCGAACGTGCAATTTTGTTTTTTTTTGTTTCCTAATCAAAGTATCGATAATATTAGAAGAGAAACCATTGTACACAGCGATGCTTTTTATGGTTTGAAGTTCAGTATTATATATCGATCTTTGTTTAAAAGAAAGGTTAACAGTCTATGCACTAAGAAATTTAGAGCAGCCATTTTGTGTTGAAAACAATGATTTGAATCCGCTAAAATGAATCTGTTTACATTAGTTTCTTTTCTATAAACATCGACTTGCAACTTATTTTTGTTTCTTATTACTAAGGTATCTAGAAATGGTAGTTGTCCTTTGTTTTCTATTTCATATGTGAATTTTATGCTAGAAAATTTGGAATTTAACTGATTCAAAAAATTATCAATACTACATTTAGATAATTCAAAAACAGCAAAAATGTCGCCACATACCTAAACCAAATCCTTTTGACATAAAAAGGTTGGCAACGAAAGGGGAAAGGCTGTTTCCCATTGCTGTTACTTCGTGCTGTTCATATAATTTTCCATCTATTTGAAAGCAATTCTGGGACATGCAATGTGTAGTTAATCTAACTAATTCGTCAATTTTGTTTGAATTCAAATTATTATCCGTAAGTAATTCCCGCAGATTAAGTCATAGTTTGTGGGGCTGGTACGCTGGAAACAAAGAAGACACGTCAAATGAAACTAGAATCTCGCTTTCACCAAGTTCCAGACCTTTAATTTTATTTATCAACTCCAAGGAGTTTTCGACCGAAAAATTATTTTGAAGTTTTGACAGGTTTTGTAAATTCATTTGTTAACCATTTAGATAGGAGTTTTTCGGAGCTACCGATGATGACAGCGTGGCTGTCGAAATACGTATTTAGCAGTTGTTAATTATTTGTGTGGTGAGGGGTTTTAACGAATTTGGGATAAAGGCAGGAGTTGTAAAATGTCTTTACGACAGAGTCAAGGTTAATACTGAATTAATATTTAATATTTGGCTCATCCACTGTGAAGATTATTAGCGCTTCAGCTTTGATGTACAATAATTATAAGGTACTATTTCAAGTTACTATATTCTAAATTTTATTAAATAGTTGTTTGCTCTAATAATGAAATTAAAAAAAGTAATAGAATTTATTATAAATGCTTTAAAGAATAATGGCTATCCAGAGACTCTTTCGGAACATTTTCAATACACGAAACAATACCAGGTACATACAGAGAAATTACAGTCAAAAATATAACACTCTATACCTTATATCTCAGGCATGTCTACCAAATTAGATTAATTGAAAATAGGTTCAGAGTTAGGACAGCATTCAAAACGAAATAGCTTGCAGTCAGTTCTTGAACTCAACCGTTCAACGAAGAATAACAATCTAGAGATTGTATATATTGAGATGGTTTAAAGCTCACAATTTAACTATGTATTCAGAGAGAAATATTGAACCAAGTCAATTAAAGCAGAGAGTTGATATATTTTATTTAATTGCAATCTAAACAGTAGGTCAAGTTATTAAATGCATTGGTAATGAGATGCATGAAGTATAATTAAAAGGATAAAGGCGGGCATGAGAAAAGCAGATTTCATAGGGACTGAATTTGAAGTTTGAGTAAAAGAAAGATTTAAGATGGCTAATATAATATAAGTAATATGATAGGTTTGAGCATATTTGAAGCCGGACCAAATGAAAGTAAATAATGCAAAAGGTTGGTTATGTGCATAATGAATATGAGCGTAGAGTTATTAATAAAAGTACAGGCCAGTGAAAAGCAAGCAAGCTGAAAGGTAGATGGAAATCAAAGCAAGATAAAATATAATTTTGCAAAGAGCAATACAGAACGAGGGAAACTGAAATGAAGAATAATCAGTGACGTGTTTAAAATTGAACAACTTCTAGTTTTAAGCAACAAACATGTTTATCAAATTTTATTCCTTTATGTGAAATTGTAACTAATACTTGTTTCCTTTAAACAATATCAGATCGCAGTTACTAGGTAACGCGATGCTCTTTTGTTAAATCATAAGAAATTAATTCAGGTAATTGTCAAGTTGTCGGCAAATGGTGCTCCTGAATTTTAATGTTTTAATATAATAAAAGTCATTTGCCAACTAAAAAGTATACAGAATTATTATACAAGTTACCGGGCACATGTGGAAGTGTTGGCAAAAGCTTCTCTAATAAAAACGTTATAAAATTAATCAAACCAACTTCCGCTTTGGATCGGCACCGATCACCTGGATATTTCGAGCTGCGACATCGGTCCATTTGAACTTCAGAAGCCAAGGATCGCAACTCCTACAGGCCAGGAAGAGGTGTAAGAGCATCCCAGAACAATATTTGGGTCCAGGGAAGCGACTTACAGCGAATGACATCGGCGTCACCTGCACCAGCTCCGAGGCGAGATCGGCGAGAATTTCAAAGGTACGATTTGGCATGTTTTTTTTTTTGAGTCCGGAAAGCTAGTGGACTTCGAGAATACACTTTGCTGAAGAGTTTCATCGTGTTTCCGAACACCCAGATCCGTCCCAGTTCGAGTAAATTGCGTGTCGTCACCAGAAAATGCTATTTTGGACAGGATTTGGAGCTATCACAAGAAGTAGAACAAAAGATAGCTAGTGTCGTTTTACGTCACAATCTGAAACAAAATCAAGTTAGTTGTTGCTCTGCGGAAGATTTGCTTCAGTTTACCTGTGGTTTCTAGCAAATTTCGTTTTTGAATATCAAAATAAAACGCTGTATGCACCCGCGAACCTTATGTGATTAAGTCAAGTTTGTGAGGTTATGAGTAATTGAAGCGAGTAGCGCGGTTGTACTAAAATTTGGCGTATTTAAGCTACTCTGAGTTAAATATTCTAAAGAATAATTTTAAAATAAAACTCAAATTTAAACTTAACCTGAGATATTAATCTTGTGTTTTGCCGGAGCAATCCCAAAGAAATATTGCAATTCGATAAAATATAGAAAGGGGCAATTAACCATTTTATTAAAGAGTAATGAATACATTTCATTTTGATTAGCCTAAGATACTAACAGGCAAAGTTTTACATTTTCAAAATTTAATATAACTACCCAGAGTATAGTGTGGTGACTTGCCCTATTTAATTATTTATATTTTCGCTAAAGCCTTTATTAGTTGAAGGCAGTCATTACAAACAGGCGCCGCAACGTGGAGCCTCTACAGTCATTACAAATTAGGCGCCCAACATCGTGGCACAGGTGAATTTCGAATTTATTTATTTTGTCCCATAAAAACAAAGGAGCTACATTACAATATAGTATTTCCTCTGAATGCGGAAAATATATCAGTGAAACACCCAGGCTTTTTAGAAGTTAGGGTTAAAGAACATAAAAATGTAATTAAAAAGAACATAAAAATGTAATTAAAAAAAGTACAGTTTGAAACATTTAAAATTGCTAAACTTGTTTGGAATGACAACCACAAAATACACTGGCATAACATAAAGATCTTACCTAAAGAATCGATGTCACTAGACGTAAAATTAAAGAAACGGCATATGTTTTACTTAACCAGATGACTACGTGTTGTCGTTGTCGGTTATATTTAGACAAAAGTTGGCTGTCGATTATTAAAGATCAGTATAGTACTAACAACAAATTATGGAAGATGTGGGTTATAATTCTTAGTAAGAACTCAAAAATAAATTTTTATAAATAGAAATGAATGAACAGCAATGGCCAGCTAGCTAACAAACTGAAAACGGAAAACCCACACACACATACACACGGCACACACACACACACACACACACACACATTATTTTATCCCTATGGTGCATACGCGTCCTCGTATTAACTCGTATGAGTAATCTCCTACTTGGTCCCAGAAAACGTTTAGGATCACATTTTTCTTCACTCTGTAGATTATCCTAGTGTCTCTGGAGCAAATGTATCCATGATCCATATATTATCAAACGTTGGGACTTTCGACTTCAGGGTCTCTCCCTTTTTGGCGAAACTTTTCAGATGTATTAGCATATAAACGACACTCGCAATTGACCTTCGTGAATAGCTTTCACCGTAGCTCTCGTAAAATACTTAAAATCACAAAATTAAGTTTTTAAATATTCAGCAGGAAGCTATTTTTGAGGTATGTAGCACCAACAACTTTATTATAAATTTTATATTAGCAGGTTACATGTTCAGTTTTATCCATAACACAGATAAAATTTAGAATCACGTTGATTCAAATGGAAAAAAATTATTAAAGCATAAAACATGTCAGAATTTGCTCCTGTTTTTCTCTTTTCACAAAATGTATAAAATTGTGGTACAAAAACATGTCTGTTTTATTTATCTTCAATATGTTTGTGTCACTTATTATATTAGATTTTATTTAGGAAATATTATCAAACGTGAAGCTTTCATATACGTCTGAAGGGTTATGAATAAGCAAATATAAGAACTACCTTTAAATTTATTTTGAGACGATATACAGTGTTATTCAGTAGCGAGGCTCACGTCTGGGATTTGGAAAGCTGCATAAGATACAAGGTGGGTTCAATTGGGTCAAAGTTGCAAATTCTGATGGCTGAATGATATTAAAGTAATAAGTTGGACCTAGTAGAGAAGCCGAATAACGCAGTTGGTAGAGCGTTAGGTTTGCATTAAGCAAGCCTTGGCGATCGGTATCGAGTTCGGTGAGACCATTCACAGTTGGACACCAAACTGTGCTCTGCTCAGAACCACAGACCAAAGAGATAGAGTAACACGGTTAGCACATCACCAAGACACATACCTGATACCAAAGGCGCGCTCCCAACTTTATAACTCGAAACTGGCCAAACTGAGCACTGCACCGTAGATGCTAAAGAGTTTAAAGCACAATCTTTATGTCGCAAGGTATAATGAAGTTACCGTAGTCTTAGTTTTCTAGTTATGCACAAAAAGAAAAAGAATCGTTATAAGTCAATTACTCCGTTTCTTAAAATGAAACAGTCTTGACACTACGACAGCACTTTTAAAAAAATCTGTAAAAGGCTTACCCAGAACTTCCCTCGTCGACATTGTGACCCTAAATAATTCTTTTTACAGTGATCTTATAATTACCCAAAAATTTTATTTTTCATTTTTAAGCAATTGTCAATAATTTTCAATATTTGGAGTTTTAAATTGGATTATGTACTTTTGTTCATAAAATTCGAACCTACGTAAAAACTACGCATTTGTACCAAATTTTTTTTATTTGCTCTTGACCGAATCCGCTTTGTCTGCTTATTAGTGGCACCTGAATGTTACAGCGGGTACAAAATTCATTTAGAAAAAGAGTGAGAAAGTGTTTGGAAGTTGAAGGTGGACATTTCGACAATTCTCAAGCATGACAGACGATAAATAAGTTGAAATTAAATGGTAAATATTTTTTTTATTTTATAACCTAATAAATCATAAATCCGTAACTATAACCACATTTTTAAAAATTCTGTGCACATACATAGTTTTTTACGTAGATTCGAATTTTTAAACAAAAGTACACCATCTATTTAAATTACAAAAATTTACACTCCTCCCCTCAAAATACAAAGAGGGGGTAAATGTCAAAAATATGTTCAAATATATCCCCTCATCTCCCTATCACCCCACCGAAATTTCTTCAAAATATTTTAAAACGTTTCAAGATATCGCCTTGCAACACTTTAAAAAACTCACCTAGTATATTGTTCTAATCCTCGATGGGTGTTTCATCGATGTTGTATGAGTTGAAGAGTGTTTTGACTTAATTTTGAGAGACGGCAACATCTCTCGACATGTGTTAATTTTATATCTAGTTCTTTTTCAAAACTTCCTGATTTCCATTGAAGTTCGGCAATTGTAGGGTATACTGCGTTACTAATTACTTTTTTCTTTTCCAATTTTGTATTTATTACTATAGTGGGTCGTATACGTCGATGATCACTCCTCGTCTGAAAGAAGTTTAAGCTAGAGGTGTCGTTAACTATGTTTCTTTTATTAGGTGTCACATAATCAATTTCGTCGTTGACTGTCCCGTTGGGGTTTTTCACTTCCATTTCCTTTGTAGTAGTTTTTTTTTAAAGATGTTTAATACAGTAGAGGTACTGTTCTTGTATGTAGTTGATTAACATTTCGCCGTCAGTTCTTATTCCTAACCCACATTTTCCGATATTGTATGAAGTATGATCATCTTTTCTGCCTACTTTTGCGTGAAAGTCCCTAGGTCCATAAACTTAAATTATTTGAAGATTTTAACTTTGGAATAATCTAATCATTATGTACATGACTCTGTTCCATACCTTCTATTCTAAAGTGTTTGAAATTTGTATGGATTAGAAATACCACTCCACCATTACGATAGTTATCAGTGCATTGTTTTGATATAGGACATGAGCCGTTTTAAATTTGTGCATTTTTACCCGGGTAGTCGGGTTCCGCATAGCCCAAGATATTCCATTTTATTTGTGTCAATTGTTATACAAGTTCTTCCAATTGTCATTAGATTTCATACTTCTAATGTTCTACGCACAGCCGGATCTACGAATTTTGGCGTCCGGGACAAAATAACATTGACACCCTTTATACAAGCGTTTCGTAAAGTAGTGGATAAATTCGTTAAAATACAAATAATAACTTTTGTGAAAAAAACGCTGGGACCCGTTGATTTTAATTTTAATTTGCGCATTTTTTTAAATAGAATCTATACATACAGGGTGACCCGCGTAGGGGGTAGGACGTCAACAATGTTTTTTTAAATGGCAACTGCCTTTTTTTATTAGGGAATATGAAATAAAGCATTTTTTACTTACGTAAGTTGATTTTGGGTATAGGTCACATTACCAAAAATTAAGAAAACAATTTAAAAAGTTGCAAATGCTAAAATTTAGTTGCAATGATAACTTCAAAAACAACTACATTAAATGTTCAAATTATGCACAGTTGTTTGCCTGACAGTAGCCAAGACGACCGACATGTTTGTTATTGATTGCTGTCATTGATATAAACGTAAAATCATACTTTCTAAATTAAATTTAGTATTTTTCGATTATAATTTTTTTTCTAGTTTTTGGTCATGTGACCTGCAATCGCAAATCAACTTAGCGTAAGTACAAAAATGCGTTCTTTCATATTCCGTAATAAAAAAGAGAATTTCCATTTACAAAAAAAACATTGATGACGTCATACTCCTACGGGGGTCACCCTGTATATAGATTTTATTTGAAAAAAACGAGTCTCATAATTTTTCCAAAAGTTATTCCTTACATGTTTAACTAATTTATCCGCTATTTTACGAAGCACTGTATATGAAACCTTTCAGCCGCTCGTTATTAAATAGGCTATTGCATGTGATAATAATGTTCTTGAAATTCAATTCCAGAAGTTTTTTTTTCACAACGAAATGCAAGTAAAATAAGAACATGAAATTATACATTTTCTACTTTTTTGTTTGAAAATTGGATTTTTAAGTAAAGATGTATTGTTTATTACATAACCAAATATAAGAAGAAAAAACCTAAACCTTTACCTTTAATACCATTAATACGTCAATAAGCAATTTAAATAGCTGCATGCAAGTGCTATGATGATCAAATCGCGCATACGTGATTCAAACGTGTTTCTATTGAACAATCCTTATATTAATATTTTATTGATTAACTCCTCCCTCCCAATCATTATATTTTTATGTATTTAGCCTGATTTCGTTTTTAACGTCAAAATAAGGAAACCGGTTAATACTGTTAGCATAAAACGCAACATACTGTCGTTTGAACGATGTGGAATCTTTTATTGTAATTTCAGTAACCTTCAAGTGGATAGACTTAGGTTAACATCTGACCTCTCTCTGTGAAGATACTCAGAGCTTGTCATTTTAGTCTGATGAAAATATTTTGCATGCGTTTTAGTAGAACAGTTTCTAGAAATGGGTAAGAATGTTGGTGAAACATCTATCTAAAATTATTTAGATGTGTTTATAGTGTAATGTACACCACAGAACTCTATTAAGTAACGGTAAACTACACAATTCGCCGTGCATTTTGCTTAAAATAAGAGGTTACCAAGCTTACAAAGCACTGGTTTTTCGGATAATGAGTTTTTATTGCAACAACCTGGAAAAAACGGTTAATAATTCGTCCAATTGTAAATGTAGTACTATAGCAAAGTCTTTGTTATTTTTAAATATATTTACTAACAATTGGCTTCGAATTTGCCTTAATAGTATGGGAAACTTTAAATGATCTAACTCATCAGTTTTCCATCTTGTGTAGAAAAGTAAATGATAATGACAAACAATGAAGCATTTGCAAATTTCGTTCATGGGAACTGTGGCATAGCAATCCACGAGACTACTAATTGTATTTTATGAAGAAACATTTCAGTCATTTTTTATTTTCCTTCTTCGGCCACATCTTATTTTACGAACTCAGTTAAGTCACATCATCATCATCATCATCATCATCATTCAAAACTCGTGTTAGCGTTTTTTCTTGAACTTTTGATGGCTGTTCATTTGTTTTATTGATAGTTTTGTCGAAGTACATGTAGAGTATGTAGAGTAAAACATTTAAAATAAAGCTATTTGTCTGTTTTACTGTAAGTTACTTCTAGGGTTATTTGGAAAAAAATATTCGAAACAGTTTTTATCATAAACTGCAATTTCAGATGAAGTACTTGTTTGAACACGGTTTCATAAAGCTAAGCTGTTATTTATGATTTTTTTACCTCAATCTCTTCTTTTCCTTTTTTGTTTGCCGTATTCTGTCCTCCCTAATGATCCTCCAATTTTCTCGATTTTGTGCGACTTCATACCAGTTTAGCCCTGCCGTTCTTGTAATGATCATCGCTCCATCTCATCTGAGGTCTTCCTACCTTTCGTTTTTCTCCACATGACCTCCATCTGCTTATTTTTCCATCACATTTGTCTACTCCTTTGGCCACATGTCCTGATCATTCCCATTTTAGTGACACTATTCTTTTAATGACTTCTTCTATTTTTAGTCTTCGTTTTATCTAAATGTTAGTATTATGATCCCTCAATGTGATTCCTAGTATTTTCCTCTCTATTGCTCGCTGGTTGACGTTTAGCGTATTAATTATTTCTTTTGCAAGGATCTAGGTCTCTGCTCCGTACGTTACAACTGGCAATATTCGTTGATTGTATTGTGTCGACTTTAAGGAGATAGGTATTTCCATAGCCATTATGTCTTTTAACTTCCCATACGCTGCCCAGCCCTGTCGTATCCTTTTGTCTATTTGTAACTCTGGAATTCCTTTGCCAATTGTAGTTTGTGTCCGAGGTACACATACTTTGAGACTATTCCTATTTGGTCGTTTTCTATTAATTTTACCAGTTTCTTCTTCAATTTCTTCTAAATTCCTCCTGGACTTGGTTTTATTAATGTTTATTTAAATGCCAATTCATGTTGAAGCTGTATGAACATTTATCTGCATATTTCTCAGTTCTTCTTTTGTCTTCGCTAAGATTACAATATCGTCGGCCAATCTTAAGTGATGTAAGGGTTCTCCTGCAATGCTTTACCCTCTGTCTCCCCAGTCTATAAATTTTAAGGCATCTTCTAGTACTAATGTAAATAAATTTAATAACATATTATCACCTTGGTGTACTCCACCTTGAATTTTAATGTTATAGGTGTTTTCATGGAGCTGCACCTGTAGTGTTGCATTTTTATATAAGGCTTCGATTAGGTATGAGTATTTATTTATTCTAGAGGTTTTAAGTGCCTGTAGTACCTCCCACATTTCTACCGTATCTAAGGCTTTCGTATAGTCAGCGAACGCTACCCAAACTGATATGTTGTACTCACTTAGCATTTCTACTAAGTTCTCATTGTTTGTAAGTGTTGCACTGAAATCTTTTCGAAAACCTGTTTGTTCTTTGGGTTGATAAAATTTGAGCTTTGTTTCTAGTAATTCTCAAGAATAGTTTGTAGACCTGGGAAAGCAGGTTCTCTCTCCGTGGCGCTACAGTCCTATCGAACCTGGGCCTCCTTCAATTTCTTCCTCCACACATCCCTATCTTCCGCTACTCTTTCCCAATTTCTTATCCCTAGTAACTCCGTGGCGTTTTGCGTTATGTTCTCTGACCATCTACGCCGGGGTCTCCCTCTTGTTCGTGTGCCTTGAAAATGTGCTTTATAAATCTTTTTTGCTGGTCTGTTATCTGACATTCTAATCAGGTGTCCGGCCCATTGCAACCTTAGTAGCTTAATGTGAGTTACCACGTCCGGTGATTTATACCTTGCATATATTTCAAAATTATAAAGAATCCTCCAACCTTCATTCTCTTGTAGTGGCCCAAATATTTTACGAAGTATCTTTCTCTCAAACCTGAGTAGCATTTCTTCAGTGTTCTTTGTAAGTGTCCAGGCTTGGCTTCCGTACGTCACAACCGGTCTTATCATCGTTTGATATATTTTTATTTTAGTATCTCGGCTTATTAATGTTGATTTCAATGTTTTATGCAGTGCATAGTAAGCTTTATTTCCTGCTAGTATTCTTCGCTGAACTTCTTGCGATATATCGTTGACTTCATTTAGTTGTGATCCCAGGTAATTAAATTGCCTCACCACTTCAAAATTTCGGTCATCCATTGTTATGTTGAAAGCAGGTTGATGGGTCTATAATTTTAGAGGTTGCCTTTACCTGATTATAAGATACTTTTTTTTAATTCAGTTATTGCCAGATCAACAAACATTTTTGTTACACATACCTATAGCATAGGTAAAAGAATGTAATAATAACTAATAATAATAAATTAGACTATAACATGGTGTGACCAGGTAATGGTCACAATAATTATTGATATTGATTAATTGTCTATTAGATCTGTTAACACTATGTCCTGGGGAAGTTTACGTTAAAGTCTAGTGTGAATCTTCGTTTTAAATAGGTCATAATAAACCGCGCCACTACATGCACTTGTGTTTGTAATGAACTTCTCCGCACACTTTTTGATGCACTGATCGATTGGTTGGATGCCTAGCTTTTCATGCAGCTGTGTGTTTCGGACATACCACGGTGCATTCACAGCAATTCTTAACACTTTATTCTGAAAGCGTTGAAGTTTTTGTATGTTTGTTTTCGACGTATTGCACCAAAATGGTGATGCATATAATACAAGAGGTCGTAACAAGGTTTTGTATAGTAGTACCGCGCATTCAATTTTGCGACTAGATTTGCGGTTAAGCAGTGGATATAGGTGCCTTACTCTGATGTAGCTTTGGGTAAGTTTTTGGTTGATATGGTAATTCCAGCTTAGGCGGGTGTCGAGGTATACTCCCAGGTATTTGATAGCACCATCTTTAGGATTCCACGGTATTACTTTGTTATCAATTTCTAAGCAGGGATAGTTGTTGAGTCTTCGTAGTGTAAATATTTTCGTTGGTGGCTACTGTTGCGTTAAGCTCCGGGAAGTCCGATGTATATATGTTAAAGAGAACTGGGCCTAAAATGCTGCCTTGTGGAACTCCGGCTCGGGTCGTTACAGGTTCGGACAGGGTCGTATTGACTTTGACTGCAAAGGTTCTATTGTCTAGAAAGGAGAAAATAATTGCCTTGAGATATGCAGGTATAGTAATCTCTAGGAGCTTCTTTTTAAGGCCTTCGACCCACACCTTGTCAAATGCCTGTGCAACATCAAGAAAGATTGCTGCAGTGTATTATTTATTATGAAATCCGTGTTCAATGAGCTCGCTGATTCTTTGTAGCTGGTGACTTGTTGAATGGGCTCTCCTGAAGCCGAATTGGAATTTCGGTAAAATGTCGAGGTTTTCAATATGTTCTAGTAGGCGATTGTGGACAACCTTTTCCATTAGTTTTGATAATGTCGTCAGCAGACTTATAGGTCTATAGCTGCTTATTTTCATTTTGTTTTTTTGTCTGGTTTGTTGAACATTAGAACATGTGCATATTTCCAGGTCTGCGGAAAGTAACCTAGTCTCATACAGGCATTATAAGTAGTACATAGATAAGCTATTGCCTTCATTATGAGGTGTTTGAGAATCGTATTGGTTATTAGATCATGGCCAGGAGATTTCCTATCAGGAAGTTTATTTATGATGGCAGTGAGTTCATTGGGCGAAGTTGGTTGAATTTCATCCGTCATTGGCACTCTTTGTTCAGTGTCGTTCATGATTTGTACGTTATGAGTAGGTGTGCAAATGACTGCAGGAACGAAGGTGTTTTCGAGATGAGCAGCAAACGCAGCTGCTTTTTCTAAGTCGGAAGTGTAAGTGGCGTCATCAGTTTCTGACAATAGTGTGGGCAATTCTTCTTTTTGTTTTAGGAGTTTTCTGGTTGTTTTCCATAGGCCCCAATCTCCTGGACTGAAGTCAGCTATATATTTTTTGTATGTATTAATACGTAAGTTGTCTAGTTCTTTTTTAATTTGGTGCGATAGGTTGTTTAATCTATTTTTGAGTTGGGGGTCCCTGTTTCTTTGCCATTGGCGCCGAAGTTGGCTTTTCTTTTTAATTAAGTCTATTATGTACCTGGGTGGATAATTGTAGTCAGTTGGGTGGATTCGTCTTGGAATAGTGCATGCCGATTTAACACTTTCTTCAATTGTTGATGTGAATTTGTTTACGGCTAGGTCGATGTCTTGAGCTGTTTGAAGATTTGTTGGGCAGTGGAGTTTACTATTGAGTTGGTCTTCAAAGGTGTTCCAATCTATTTTGCCATTGATTAATTTTTGGATAGTTTGCTTAACCGTTAATGTATTGGTGAATGACACCAGTACTGGAAGGTGATCAGAATTCAATTCTGGTATTACATTTTGAAAGATAGGCTTGCTAAAGTTCTTCCAGAGTACAATATCGAGGATATCGGGTTGGTGATCTTCCCGATATGGGTAGTAGGTGTAGTCGTCGGGAGCCAGGATTTGGAAGGAGTTGGTAATGGCAAGATTTTCCAGTTTAATACCTTCGAGATTTGTGATTCTGCATCCCCAGAGAGTGTTTTTGGAATTGATATCGCTTATAACTAGTAGTGGTTCAGTAGTGTTAAAAATTCTTTTAATGTCCTCTTCGGCAATTTTGTGGTTTGGCTGCCTGTAGGCGCTAGCTATTACTACACTACTTTGATCATCAAGTTTGATTTTTATTGATGTCAATTCAATTTTTAAATTGGGAATTTCGGGAAGTTGGGTGTGATCGTATTTGTTTTTGATAACTATCGCCACTCCACCAGCGCCTACTCTGGAATTTCGATCTTTGCGATAAACATGGTAACCTGGGATTCAAAATTTTATGGTTTCATCGAGATGTGTTTCTGATATACAGGCGATGTCCACATTCTGTCTTGCTAGAAAAGCAATAAATAGTGAGTGTTGATTGGTGATGCCGTTGACATTCCAGTTAAGGATAGTTAAGTTTTGTATTATTTTGCTTTGATTATGGTCCATTGATAAGCATTGGTAGAACGGTGTTAATAATGAACGTTTTAATTTGACTAAGGTAGGGTGTGATAAGATCAAGGAGAGTCTGTATGAGGTTGTTAGGTATTGTTGATGTACTGGGTGTGGTAGTAGGATTGTTATTCTGAATCAGTCCGCTTTTGAGTTTGTCTGCAAAAGTCTGTGTGTTATTTATGTATGAGTTTCTAGGTTGAGTTCTTGTCCGTTGTTTTAAAAGTGCAATATGGTGAGTACATCCACGGTAGTTTGCGCCACCACAGTTGGCACACTTTGGTGGGTCATTGGGTCTCTTTTGGAAGTCGGTATGTAAATGGTCACCTGCGCACTTTACGCAAACTGGTTTTAATTTACAATAGTTTCTGGTGTGCCCGAACTGCTGACATCTATAGCACTGCGGTATATTCTTGGATTTCCTTCTAGCCTCTACAGTAACTATGGATTGAAATATTGCTTTTAGTGTATATATTTTTTTTGCTTGCTCATTATTGGTAAGTTCCAGTGCACACACTGGCAGAGGTTTTCTGTCTCTTGTGTACAAACGTGTTACTTTTATAACTGGCACCTGCTTAGTTAGCTCCGTTTTGATTTCTTCATCTGTTAGAGAAAGTGGAACATTTTTAATGACTATGGATAGTGGCTTGTCTTTTGGGTTCTGGTCAGTATGGTGTTGAATTTGATGTTCTGTGAAGAATTTGGTTAATTTGCGAAAATCTTCTTCTTTGGTTAAATTAATACGTAAGGTAGATGTGTTGTACGTTATTGTGAAGCTTCCGGTTACTAGTTTTTGTATATCTTCTATTAAGGCTTTGTGATTTGCATTGTTTGGTAAGTAGATGGGTGGTATTTTGATGTTTGGCGTATTATTTCCTTCCGTTTGTGCCATGTGTACATCACTGCTGGTAGAATCGCCATCAGCTGGTTTATTTTCTAAGTTTGCTAGTGGGTAGAATTTAATTCTGGTTAATAAATCTTGAGTGGTCTATGCATACCGCTTTTGAACCTCATTAGCGGGCGGTGTTAGACTGTCGCTTTTGCGCTTTTAGGCGCTTGATAATCCATTTTTGTTTTATTGACGGATATTATGTTGACTTTGTTGAAAATAAGTAAAATAAAATTTACTTACTGCTACTATTAGCGTTAAGGTCAAGCGTATCGCACCAATATCAGACAGGCCAAGGAACGTCTGCACTGTATCACTGCTCGTACTCGACTCTAAGATACTTTTGATCTACCTCTCATGAGCGCTCATGAAGATCGCTCCAACGTTTTTGTATTAATATTTTCGTTTCAAAACTAACGCACTAATTTATACACACCTTGGCTATGGACACGATATGTGAACAATCTGAATAAAAATATGTGTGTGGGCTCTTCGTGTGTCCCAATATGTAAATTAGGGTGGTCCTTATTTATATATAGCAATTTTAATTTATTTTATTTTTGCAAACAGCACCCTTTTATTTTGTTCCCATTCATGATAAAAACAAACAACTAAAATTTCAAAAAAAACATTTTCACCCGTGTCGCTTTAAGCCTAAATTTTGAAAATATGCCAAATTCAGTTAAGGTTAAGTTAAAGTAAAATAAAAAGTATTTTAAAAATCGATTAAATAGGTACTTAAGTACTGCAATAGATGACTTAAAATAATAATATAATATTGCTATTCGATATCTACTGCTGTTTCAGCAATATTGCAGCTGCTCTTGACTTTCTGTTTCTGCTGCAGTTGAGAGATCTTGAGTGGTCTGTTTGTTTGCTGTGACAGAGGTTTTTATGCAGTGGAAGTGTGTGAATGGCAAAATAATGATGCCACAATCTACAATTTTTTTAGTGGGTGCTTTGAATAACCAAATTACTGGTAGTAAATTACCATCAAAGAGGCAGTGCTTAAGTACATTGTTTTTTAATATGAGAGTTGTTAAGTTAACTTACATGAAAGTACTTTTTTAGTTATCGAGTGTCTAATTTTTTGGAAAAAAGCTAGAATACCCACGCAGGGTAGATCACATTGTGTTAAAAAATTTAAGAAGCTGTATGAAGCTTTAAGAAACCTAGAAAAAAGCAATACAAAGAAATTGGAGTAATGCAGAAAGAAGGAATATAACTTTGAAGAAAGCCTAGATAATTTGTTTGATGTTGCACATGCAAATGCGCTGCACATGATAAAAATTAAAGAAGATAAACAGTTCTTACTGTTGCAAAGACAGAAGAGACGTGTTGGTTGCATGATTGGCATAAACAAAATATTATACGAAATGAAAACAAGAAAATAAAATAGAAACGGCAAATTATTAGAAAGAAAACGAAAGGAGGAATTATTAAACGTTCAGAATTTTGATAAAACAAATAAAGGCAAGTCTATTAAGTGGAGTCTGTGAAAAAAAATATCAAATTTGTGATTTACTACATACATTCTTGGTTGTGGATTTCAAGCAGTTCTGAAGAACTGAATCAACCTGAAAACAAAGAAAAATACAGTTTTATTCAAAATTCGCCTGTAGTATCTCCTGTACCTCAAACATCTGGAATAAAACGTGGGAGAAAAGTAATGATCATACACGATTTTAAACAGCTTTAGATAAATGCAAAATTAGTAACAGATGTGCAGTTAATATTCTGAGAGTATGTTTTTTTGTAATTGTGATTAAGCCAGATCAACAATACTTAGCTATACATGGCTGACTGATCTGCTTATTTACATGTTGTATTAGTAATAACTCATGGCTACAGCCGCACTAATTTAATACTGTTTTGTGATAATAGTGTTCATTGAATTATGTTTATTCACTTGATCATTTTGCTTATTACACTGTCGCACTGATTTTTATTTATCACTGTTTTCTGGTTCGCTGCATAAGAGTAGAACATTCTGAGGAAGTTTTCGCTTGAGCCTGATATGTATATTTTGTCTTGCAGTGTTATAGGTTATTCCACCAGTATACAGTTTCTTATGTGTTAGAAATATTTTCTCGCGATGTTCTTCACAAAGTCTCGTATGGTAGGTATCCCGCTTCTCTCGATGAAGTTTAGTGTTGCGCATGTACCAGGGTGCGTTGAAAAGCATTCTTAAAACTTTATTTCGAAAGGCCTTTACTTTTTTCATTTGGGTGTTAGATGCTGCTCTCCAAATTTGACAGGCGTAGGTGATTATCGGTCTCAAGATGGACTCATATATCAGCATGCCACATTCTGGTTTAAGTGTCGATTTTCTGTTAATAATTAGATATAGTATGCCCAGCCGAGTGTAAACCTGATTTAACTTTTTGTTGATGTGAAAAGCCCATGTGAGATTTTTGTCCAAATAGACGCCCAAGTACTTGACGGCAGTATGATCAGGATTCCGTTCAATTTGCTGATAGCATGTGTGTATGCCCTTTGTGTAAATCCAAGTGAATACATTATCAATAGATCATCAATTAAGAGGGCACGAGAGAATTTTCGGAAAGAGACTGCCCAACAAGTACAAACCAAATTTAACGAACTAAATTTGAACTTGGTGGTTATTCACTGGGATTCAAAAATATTGCCAGATCTAACAGGAAAAACAAATGTTGACAGACTTCCAGTTATTGCCACTGCGCCAAAAATTGAGCAGTTGCTTGGAGTTCCAGAACTGTCTTCGGGAACCGGATCTGAAACTTCGTCAACTGTTTTTGATTGCAAGAATGGTCACTGGTGGTGGGAAAACCTCAGGCCTTTATCTTTGATACAACAGCTTCAAACATAGGTCGTTTGAACGGTGCTCGTTTTCTCTTAGAACTGAAGCTCAATCGTGATATTCTTTTTATAGCTTGCCGGCACCATATATATGAAATAATGTTGCAAAGCGTTTCTCAGGAATCGAAACTTACACCTATGTCTGGACCCGATTTACCTTCATTTAAAAGATTCAAAAGAGAATGGTCAAATATAGATCAGACTACATTTTCAGTTCAGTATAGTGAAAATGGAACGTTACTTTTTGCTCAAAAGAAACTTCAAACCTAGAGATAACTGTAAAGAGTTTCTTGAACTCGTTATAATATTTTAGGAGGATCACCTCCACAAGGAATACAATTTCATCAACCAGGTGCGTATCATTTGGCAAGATGGGTCGCAAAGCTATCTACTGCTTAAAATTATATTTATTTAGAGAATAGTTCAAACTTCTACAAAAATAAAAACTAGTAGTAGAGGAAATTTGTTGCTTTATTGTGAAATGTTATACTCAAGCTTGGTTTTGTGCTCCAAATGCAAAACAGGCTTCATTTAATGATATTCTTTTTAGGAGAGCTGGAAAATTATAAAGAAGATAAGATAATTATCGCAGCAAAAGTTATGAGAAAGTTCCTAGGGCACTTGTGGTATTTAAACGAAGAGTGTGCTGCATTTTCAATATTTGATGACAGAATTGAAGATGAAAAAAAGCAGAAGATGGTTGGAAAAATTTTACAGGATGTGGAAAATGAGTATGACATTGATAAAGAAGAAGGGGTCTCCAAAAGGAAGATTGTAGCATTCGAAGAATTATCGGATTTGATCAAAAAAGACTTGCCCACAGAACTGGTAACATTACGATCTAGAAAGTTATTTGACAAATTTAATATTCCAATAGATTTCATGGACTTACCTCTCAGTACATGGATTAATAACGATAGTTACAAAAAGGGTGTAGAAATACTTGGTTCTTTAAGAGTAGTTAATGATACTGCTGAGAGAAGATTAAAGTTACTGGAGGAATTCAACTGCAAAATTACTAAAAATGAAGATCAGAAGCAATACCTATTACAGGTGCTTAAATTATATAAAACTTTTGTTTTACCTACTTTATTCTACGATCGTGTCAGAATGACAACTTTTTGCAATGTCAAACGTTTGTAGCACTCTTAATATTAGCGCCCGAAATACGTCTTATTCGCACGTTGCCAGTGGAGGCGTGTTTTAATACTAAATTAAAACACGCTTTGCCGTAAGTTTGAATGTCAACATAACCTAGAATATCTAATACAATGTGATGGAAAAAGTGTCGCCGAACTAAGTTTTGATATTTCTGTTACGATCGTAGAAAAAATAGCGTATGATACACGTGTATAAGAGCCATTAAAGCACTAGCGACTCGCACGTCCTTTAAAGGCGTTCTTATACACTAGTATCATAATATACTATTTATATTTATTTTTAATTTTAGATCGTGCAAGAATACAGGAAAAAGTATCACAGCCATAGTCGTCAAATATTACAACATTTTAATATTTACTGGATTTTACTAAATTAATTTAATTTCATAGATCTATAGATTATATTTATGTAATAAGTTTAGTAATATTTTGGCATATGTATTAAGTTTAGCAATAAAAATAGGTACATATTTTACACGTTTTTTTCCTTAACTTTAACTAAAAAGCGGCACGTTTTAACGTTTTACGATAACACTAAAATTCTAGATATTTAAGTTTCTTATATCAAGGAAGCGAATTGGCCAGTGCTGCATTAAAAAATAAAAAGTTGAAGAATAAGGACCACGCTAATGTAAATAGTAAATATTGGAATAAGAAAAGAAACATGCATTCCGGAATTGAAACAAATGACATCTCTGCACCTAACCTCTAACCAAATATAAAAATAAACGCTGCAATTTGACCGGCATCTGAGCATCGTTTCAGTACCTACATGCCGTATATAACTGGGTTTATTCTAAGATTACTCGGGAAACTTGCAACTTAGCATTGTCAAATTCTGTAGGTCGGAAGGAATCGAAAATATTCATCTAAGTAAAGGTTCACGTTTCTGTTCTTAATAAGTATCCACAGCTATGCTAGTGGTGGGTAGGTGGAATACACGAACTGAATTTCGGCAACGTTGACGCTCCCCACTTCTCATCTAAATTAACGTTAAACTAATTTTTGCTAACATTATTTCCAGACATTTAAATGTGGTTGGGATTTATTTGGTCGAGTCTTCCTCCTAATTCTCGGTGCGGCAGATGTGGAACTTTCCAAATTCCACCCTTAGTTTCTCGGGGAAGTAAATCCTAGCTAATCGATGGTTAGCAATCCAATACGGACAAGTGAAGGAGTCGACTGAGATGACTTTCTTTTTGTATACAAAATAAAGTCGGGAAGAAGAACGACTTCGTCACCTAATAAACGAAACGCAGATACACTTGGAATGAAATGAATTACCTGTTATTAGGGCATGGGCAAAGACTCAATTGGAAGTTTCGGGTTCGACAATAGCTTGCATTTAACCGCATTGGCGGGGACCGTAATGAAAGCGCTCGACCCCCCGAGAAGAAATACGGCCGCAATCAAGTGGACCTTTAATGCGTCGAGGAATTGTGAGGGACATGGCCTGTTTCAATTCCTTTCCGGTCAACCAATCAGTGCCGGACTGGGAAGAACCCAGTTAACTGACCTATTGGCCGTTTTATGCTTCATATTTAGCGCGGGACACCTAATGCCAAATCGAGTTTCATACTTCGGCCGAACGGAGCGCTGTGTATGAGCAAAATGCAAAATCGATTACTTCGACTCCAACAACTAGAGTCTCAATCTGTCCGCGTTATATTTTTCCAGAAGGAAAAGTAATGACCAACCTCGCGGAATTTCGGCACTGGGACGACCCTCTCCGTCGCCAACTAGAACTACTTAAAGGAAAACTAATGCGTCAGAACAAAACTTTTATCTCTGTTAGGCCTAGCAAATGAAGCCATAAAAATAATCAAGTCCAACTCTGAAGCTAATAACAACAATTCTCGGTTTCTCTGCAACTTGCCGGCGGATGACGGCTAACTGGATTTTCTGAAAAAGATGTTTTGTTCATTCACACTACAACAGTGGAACATAATCAAACGCGCTGCAGCGAGCTCCCAGTCGATTATCTGGAGATTACTACAAGTAACAACGTCGTCTTTCTGCGGAAATCTTGATCATACATCCGATCGTCATCATCGAAACGCAGCAGCTTCATATTATAATCGAAAATTTTATTTGAGGAACGCGGATGTTCAAACGCCGAGTTTCGCCGCTCTTTTGTGGTCCGCGCTAGCATTTAAGTTGTGTTTTGAAAGCTTTTAAAAGAGCGTAAATAGAAAATGAGGAAACAGGAATGGAGTCGTTACTCTGTTTATTTAGCTCCGATTGCCTACCGTACGCCACTGTTTCAAATTCGAACTCCATCCACGTGATTCCGGTTGTTCAGTGAGTGCAAAGCGGGACAGCAGGCCCTTGTGGTTTGAAGATGAACTTTGACCCACGGCCTCCGGCCATGCATTATTATTCGCTGCAGCAAACTCAATGCTCCGATGCTGCAAACTTTTTTAACTACTAGAATTCATTAAGAATTTTCTGCTGATACAAGTGAGATATTTCTAGGTTTCATTTCACTTGAGCTGAAACATTTCTCACATACTAAGAAGTCGGCTTAATGTGCGAACAAAGGATTCCTTTATTTATCGGAGTTCCGACAGCACATACAACATTCGAATACGAATACACGGCGCGATGCCGTCTGACCCATTCATTAAACATAAACGTACTGCATTTTACATTCAACGCCGTCTGTGTCTAATTCTAGAATTACACTTACAGCGAAGCACAATTGGCACATCAAGGGTTAAATCTTAACACGGCTATATTTTAAATATATCCCTAAAACCTCGGTCATATCGTCTAACCTACCAGCTGAAAGCGAACCTTGAAGTTCAGAATGTAATCCGTTTGCGAAACGTACACGTACCTGAGACCAGCTTTTGCATGAATAAACCAGAAATTTAGAAGCCGAGAGATACAAATTACTTATATCAAAAGGTAATCTGGTCTAAGTTAACTTGATCTTGAACTTCAAACGTACATCATCAATTGTTCAAGATGTGGTTGACAGATTAATTACCGATTCAACCTTTCTCCCAGCTTTTACACTCAATTTATAGAATGTCCTAGGGGAAAATGTATGCCAACATGAGTAATTTTCAGTGAGTGAGTGCTGCAGCCTCAAATGCATCTTAAAAAGTAATGAAACCGCATCTCTGAGCATAGGGCGAAACAGTAAATTGTCACATGGAAGTAATCTGCTACGATATTAAGAATTGAATGGCCAAATAGTGCTCTATACGCCAACAGTCATTTACAACTAACTTTCCGCAGTGTTTAAACCTCAATGGAAAACTGTTTTTGAAAGCATTGAGCGTCCATTGCAGATCTCATATTTTAATAACGAGTTTATCATTGAAGTGTATTGGATCAACTATTAGAGATCACGCCAATTCTTCTAAGTAGAATATTCAACAACTTAAAATTCTTGGTACTTTTGGATATGTAAAACGCCAATTAGGGAATGAAATGGCCATAGCGATATCAATAAGAGTGGATAAAGAAGAAAACACTAGAACAATAATGGGATGCTGTTAGAAATAGTAGTGTGAAAGCTGAAAGAGAGTGTTTAGAAATTATAAGCAGAAAGAGATGGAGGACAGCTGAAATATTAGAAATGCTGAATCAGAAGCGCTAAAAGAAGAACAATATTAGGAGATACGTCAACAAATAAGAAGAAAAATAATAGAATAAAGGTGTTTGAGGGCGACAATCAAGAAATGTAAGTGCAACTGCAATTTTAAGATCGGAAGTTTGAAGATATTTTTGAAAATAATCCATGGACAAATATATTAAAAATGCCAAGAAATGTTATGCAAATTGCAATTTGGAGTTCCCAAAGCTTTAGAAACAAGAAATTATAAAAAAAGTGTACATATGTTTTATTGATGCAGAGAACGAGTTTAATACAATGAAACGTGAAGAAACAATACATATATTCGATGACCTTGCAATATCTTATAAAGACTTGCGAATTGTTAAGGAGCTTTATTGGAAGCACACTGGTAGTATAAAGTTAGAAAAATGTGAATTAATGTTAGAGAGCAACTACTAAACGATACTGACAAAAATATCCGAAGTAAAAGCATATACAGGGTGAGTCATTAGTACGGGAAAGCTCGATTGCACTTAAGCCGTTAAAGATATCAAAATGAGCCAACTGCCACTATATACAAGAAGTTATGGTGAAGTTTGTAAAATTATTTTTTGTTATACAGGGTGTTTAATTTTTTCAGGACAGTATTTAACTTAATATTTTTAAATGGAACACATGTATATTTTTAAAAATATGGATTTATCTTTTTCTGGGACTTATAATAAAGTTTACTTTTTGAAATTTACTTCAGCCGTTTTGAAGTTATTCGATTTTTTTCTGTAAAAACGTACGCTTACGGACACTTATTAAAAAAATCACAGGGTACTTAATTGTAGAGATATCTAATTGAGATTATGCTTATGCCTAAACAACTTTTTGGAGTAGCATTTGGCAATAAGAACGCTCATCAGCGTTATGGCATTACTTAGTTGTGGCACGTTAACTTTTCGAAACTTTGAAGGGCATAACTTAATTTTTTCAAATTACACCCCCTGTATTTTATTGCTTAGTGGCCTTCAACCTCTAATTTTATATCTTTTTTCTCCGATATGTTCTATACCAAAAATTTATAGTTTATGAGATATTAGAATTTCTTTAAAAATGCACACATTTCTCATCGATACCTACCTAGTGTGCCATGGAAAACAAATGAATTATAGCTTGACACACGTTATAATTGCACTTGTTGTACATCACATTTTTAATTTGTCGAGAAAATAAAATTAACAAAAGATGTATTTACGGAAAGTAAAGATACCCCCATAGAAGAAGCACAAAAGTTAGACCTCTGAAAAGTGCTAAACATGTTTTTATGATATCCAGAAGTATACACATGTACCCAAAAATAAACAATAATTAGAAACTTGGAGTTATTCATTTATAACAAATAGCACTAAGAATTACATAACATGTTCAAACTGACGACCCCCTTGGGTTATACACTCGTCAATCCTTTTTAAAAACGACGTATTCACGGCTTCAAGTGTGGCAGCGTCAATGTTATGAAAAGCTTCTGTAATTCTTTGCTGCATATTTTCCTTAGTAGTGACTTCAGCTTCATACACCCGATCGTGCACAAAGCCCCATAAGAAAAAGTTTGGTTTCGTTAGGTCAGGCGACCTCGGAGGCCATGGTACTGGACCTCCCCTGCCAATCCAGCGTCCGTCAAATTCGCCGTCCAAATACTCCCTTACAATACTACTATTATGTGATGGGGCACCGTCATGTTGAAACCACATTCGTCTTCTCACATCTAAAAGCAAATCATCCAGATACAATTGAAAATCGTTTTGGAGAAAGTGCAAATACGATTCTCCATTCAGTGGGCTATGGAAGAAATACGGCCCAAGAACCCTACTACCAACCATACCACCCCAAACATTAAGTGACCATCGATGTTGGTGGTCGAGTGTTCGAATGCAATGGGGGTTTTGAGTGTCGTACTAATAAAAGTTGTGAATATTAACTTTTGCATCTTTTTTAAATGTCGCCTCATCCGTAAATATTTTCCAGCTGTTCCTTATTTCGGGCCCATAAACAAAAATTTTGCCTGGCTACATAGTCGTCTTCATTTAGGTGCTGTACATGGCACACTAGGTCGGTATAGATGAGATATTTGTGCATTTTTAAAAAAATCCGAATTATCTCCTCAACTATTAATTTTTGGCATAAGACATGTAGGACATAAAAATTGTAAAATAAGATGCTGAATACGACTAAGTAATAAAATACAGGGAATGCCACTTAAAAAAATAAAGTTATGGCCCTTCAAAGTTTCGACAAGTTAACGTGTCACAATTAAGTAATCCCACAACGCAGGTAAGCGTTCTTATTTCCGAATGATACTCCACAAAGTTGTTTAGGCATGACCAAAACCTCAACTAGATATCTCTACGATGAAGTGCCCTGTGATTTTTTGAATAAGTGTCCGTAAGCGCACGTTTTTACAGAAAAAACGGCTGAAGTAAATTTCCAAAAGTAAACTTTATTATAAGTCCTAGAAAAAGATAAATCCATATTTTTACAAATATACAGGGTGTTCTATTTAAAAAATTAAGATAAATACTGCCCTGAAAAAAATAAACACCCTGAGTAACGAAAAATAATTTTACAAACTTCACCATAACTTCTTGTATATAGTGGCAGTTGGCTCATTTTGATATCTTTAACGGCTTAAGTGCAATCGAGCTTTCCCGTACTAATGACTCACGCTGTATAGAGTTAATAACAAAGAAAGTGTAAACCAAAACTGAACAACGTTCAAAACTGCTCTCATGACACCGGTTACTCAGCATTTAAGAAGAAGAAAAACCAATATCAAACCCTGTTAGATAACAGATAGTATATTAAAGCTGATAGACAAAACAAAAATAATAGGGACAAGTGTCGAGAAATACAAAATAAAATTCGCCAAAAAATTCAACAAGCTAAAGAAACACGGGTTACACAAAAGTGTGAACAATTCTAAAACCTACAACGGAACAATAATATGCTTAATTTACATAAAAAAGTTTAAGAGCTGGAAGGTAAATCAAACAGAAGCAAATATCTTATATAATGGACGAGAACAATTTAACAGTATGTGAGATTGAAGAAAAATTTAAAGTATGGCAAAACTACATACCAAAACTCTTTGAAGACAATTGACCAAGAAGAAGATCATATAATTATCCTACGAGATTGGCTTAATAATATCTACAGAGCAAGCATAATTCCGGATGAATGGTTAGTTTCCACTTTTGTTGTTCTTCCCAAAAAGATAAATGCGTGACATTGTAGTGAACACAGGACTATAAGTTTGATGAGTCTCACTTTCAAACTGTTTTATAAATTATACATCAAAATATATATGCAAGACTAGAAGAGGATAGTAATAATACGCAGTTCTGTTTTAGAAAAAGTCTGGGAAAAAGAGATGCCCTACTCGCTTATAATGTACTAATGCAACGATGCTTGGAAATGAACAAAGATGTTTGTATATGTTTCTTAAACTATAATAGGAATCTGACAAAGTAAGGCATAACTAACTTGTTCAACTACTGGAAAACAAATGCATAATTCAGCAAGATATCAAAATAATTATTAACTTATATGATTACCAGTACTCAGTAATATGATGAGACTTGTATAACGAAGAAAGGGAAATAGAAGCGCATGGCGAATACATCAACTGCGTGAGATATGCTGATGATATGATACTTCTATCCGATAATCTGGAAGACCTACAGTACCTACTAAAGGTCAATAAGGAATTTAATAACATCGAACTCAGCATTAATATAGAAAAAACCAAGGTGATGATGGTTGATAAGATGGCCATACGAAATGAACGAATATTTTTAAGAAGTAGATAAATAGAGCAGATTAGTTTGTTTACATAAAATCCAGATAGAAAAATCAAAACAAAAATAGAAAAAGCTAGAAGTACTTTTGCTAAGATGAAAAGGTTACTCGGCAAACTTAGCCTGACTTTTGACATACCTACGTTGTAACATGGTAAATGTTAAGTGCTACCAGTCCTGCTGTATGTGTGAAAACATGGACCCTAAAAGTAAGGGTGATAAGCAAAGTAGAAGCATTCGAACTGTGAATGTACCGACGGGTGTGGAAAATCCCGTGGGCTGCCAGAATTACTAATGAAGCAGTAGGTACTTAGAAGATCTCAAAACGATGGAGAGCTGTTTGCCATAATAAAAGGAGTAAGACAGAATCCTTTGGATACATTATGAAAGGACAAAAATACAGAATGCTGCAAGTTATTATGAAGGGAAGAACAGAAGGAAAAAAAAGATTAGGAAAAAGAGCGATGTCCGGGTTTCGAAAGCTGGACAAGTGCGGAAGCGCAAGAACTTCATCACACTGGCAAGGGACAGGAGACTATATGATGAAATTATCGCAAACATTGACTAACGATAGCATCATAAGAAGTACTACGCATCACTCTGGTCCAAGGTCACATTGAAACAGCAACAGATTTGCATACATAAGACAAAATAAGTTTTGTATAATAACTATAGACTTAGAGCCCATAGCCGATTAATAATATTGTACAATCATATTGTTCAATATTATCGATGTTCTCTCCAGACAATTCGACTCCAAATCAAATTATGCAATAATTTCAAGATATTGATGCGATTTGTGTGGACATTGCTTTGAATTTCTGTAAAAAGAAGAGAATGCCGTTCATCTGTCATTAGACCACAGACAAAAATTCAGGTTCATCTGTCAAGTAGTTGAGTGTGACAACCGGTTAAAGTTAAATGAATCAAGGTATGTAACACCTCGTAAGAAAGGCTTTCACTGTAGGCGACATAAAAACTTATATGCAAGATATATTGTAGCAAGAGTACCCGTCACTGCAAATACATTTGCTAAGAGTAGATATGTTAGTAAACATAGAAGCAACAATTCTGAGTCACGTGATACCGCATGAAAACGTTGATATAGATAAATGTATGTTTCCATATTACAGCCACCGTAGCTGTAAGCAACAATAAATTTGTCAAAAATGTATACCTGGTAGCTACCAAAGGATAGCAAGGCGAGGGTACTGTGCTAAATCTTGTAGAAATTGGCTTGGGAGTTTCAGTTATAACTACTCTTGCAGAAAAACTGAAGACAAAGTACCTAGATCGTTACTACAATTTTGTTACTGATAATAAATTATTCCATCAGCTTGAGGTTCGCTAAAAAAATTACAGAGCTTGAGCTCCACATTACCCTGATTCCTTTAAACAAAGCCGATGCAAAACATGTCTTGTCAAAAATAACTACAGAATAAATTCGGAAGATAGATAAGGCAAATGCAATTGGTAAACAACTAATGGTTGCTTACTAGATGAAAATTATCAAACAAGGGAAATTGGTGGGGCAAATTAGAATTAATTATCATTAACAATAAGTTAGTAACCTAAAGAAAAAAAAGTGATTCGGCAAGTTATGCAGTTTCGATTGCAGCAGAAAGCACAAAGGTGATGGGTGTCTTCGAGGGTTGAAGAAAAAGTTAGATAGAATACGTCTGACCTACAACTGGTCAGCTAAATGCCTTGGAGAAGTGTCAATCGAGCAAAAGCGGACGACCGTGTGACGTTCCATTCAGGGGGACAATGGACTTCATTGTACGGCTCCTTCAGCTTTCGAAAATTATTAAAAATCCTTTAAGGATTGGATGAAGATGTGGTTGTTACTTAAAAATGAGAGAAGGACAGAAAGGTCTCAAACTAAATTTGACTAAACGTTAGACCGGGCGGAGATCAAAATACAGTGCATACATTCGATTTCGGGTGGCCAACAAGTTTTGGCATCCACCAGATTACTGCCGATTTTTGGGCAGTATCGGAAGTAAATTTAAGGATTAAATATTTCCTAAACTGGGAACCAAAAATAACCCTACATTAAAGTTGCGTGCGCAAAATTCTGATAAAATGAATGCCAATTGCGAGATTATTACCAAGAATTATATAGGCGACACAACGACGTTTAAAGTGGCCAAATGTCAAATCCAAAAATCATCAAAAACTACATAGGCAAACTGATATACACAAATACCTTTAAAGTTGCCGAATGTGCTATAAAGCTGGAACAAAATATTTTACGACTGTTAAACCGTATTCAAATATTGTATAGTATGATCAAACATTCTTTTCATCTAGTATGGCTATTGAATAGTTCCTAATTTATGAATGCAACTATAACTTACTTAAAAAGCAAATGTCAAGTTTGACATTTAAGTATAAATGTAGTTTCATTCCATGGTCGTACTAGATCAAAATAATTTTTGATCATAATTTATTTAAGTTTGAATGTAAAATAAGATAAGCACGGCAACCAGTATAGTTGGTCTTTCCATACTTATTGTTTTGTACAAGGCTAACTGTGATTGGTGGCACATTTGAGCCAAAAGTTTAGAGTTTAACCATAACTATACTGAATTAGAATTGAGTATACTACTTAAACTAACGTTGAAAGGTTTTCAAGTTTTTCAACGTTACGTGGTTCATTGTACGTCAGCCTATGACGGCCTTTTAACGTTTAATTCATGACCAAACAAGACCGTTATCTGTGACCGTTACAACCATGATCCAAAACACATCAGTTTTCAATATTCAACGTGTTTTTAGTTTGGATTCCGAACCGACGTCTCTTAAACGTCATGTTATTGCACAATTTTCAACCACATGTTAACGTTGTAATGTGGTTGCATTATATACAGAAAATTTACGTGTTTTATACGTTAAAACGTTATTTTAGTAAAGCAATATTTTACTTACATACTAACATTATAAGCACGTTACGTTTTAACCACAACTTTAACTTGTTTTTTATGCTGAAACGAAGTTTTATTTCATACAAAATTAACATTTTGTTTACGTCAAGTATTAACGACAGACAGACGTTACCTTTTTTTGTAATGGTCTTTATTGTGGGCAGCCCTATTACATAAGCCGGCGACAAATCTGGTGACTGCTTCAACACTATATAGTTCCAACCAAGGTGGAGAGGTGTTTAGATCAAATGTAAAAAATAAGCTTAGTGGAACATGGGACTTACTATATACAATATATGCTTTTAATGCTACATCTTCTACTAGCCTTATGCCATACTGGAATAATAAACACACAACATTCTTAAACAATGAATCCTGATCACCAGCCAAAGGAAAAGAACGGCTTGTCAGCATGCTGTGCTATTCCGCTGCGGTGTGGTAGCGTAATGAGTTGCAATTGGTCGGCGTTATTATGTGGTACAGTAACCTCATGCCTGATAAGAGCGCCGAGCACACACGTTCGCTGTCAACCTTACTGAATGAGGGTAAAACGTAATTTTGCGAACGCTATGTTAACGTTTCACATTAGCTACCGGTTTTAAAAGCATTTAAAATTAACTACATCAAACGTAACTATCACGTTGTTGTATCAAAGTCATACCGACGTTAAACGTTAAACGTCCTTATATCAACATCATATCGATTTTAAGCGTTGGCCACTACTCTTAAAAATACATTAACGTTATTTCAACGTACCAAAGAAGAGTAAAATTTCCAAGATTTTGTAAACGTTATTTTAATGTTTTACATTAACTGCTGGTTTAAAATAACCAGAAAGCAACGATATATCGGCGTTCTATAAACACGTTTAATAAACGTCGCAGCTAACACGTCTAATAAACGATATAATTACGTAAACAGTAAAAACGATTACTAAAAATCAACGTTTAATTTAGCTTGCAAAAATTACATTAACTGTTTGACTAAAATTCAATGTTTAATTTTCAACGAATAACGTCTTTCCAACTATCTCAACGTCTTTTCAAAGTATTTTAAACTGATCCGTGTGTGCTTGACTTATTATTAATATTATCTTCAAACTCAAATTCTAAGAAACACGTGGCAATGTTTCTGAACGATGCAGCATAACTTTGCCTGGAGAATATACAACAAAGTCAATTACCTCCCTTTTGATATACGATAAGAACCAATTGACAGAGTAGCTTCAATGTTATTCTGTGGACTTTTTTAACGCTGTGTAATAATCCTTCCAAAGTTTGAAATGATGTTACTGGAGGACGATACAAAACCTGTTTTTCTATATTGGATATTTTATATTAACTTTAGTTCCATGGTTTTTGAATTTAATAGTTGGGATTTGCACATCATTTTGGTCTATTTCTTAATATTCAAATAAGTCAACATTTTCGAAAAAAATACTAATTATAGCGATATGCAGTAGAGATGATGTATTACTTTTGAACTTTTAAAACAAAGACCATACCTTGTCCTGGATAAAATATCAACAAAAGTTAGTTATATTAAAGCTGTAACACTGTAGCCAGTATTGTTACCCTTTTAATAAGCAAACGATGTTTTATAATACTATAACAATGCCATCTTCGATGTTAAAACTTTAGCTTTACTGGTAGAACTAGCCTTTTATAAAAAAAAATCTTTTAGTCGGTAGAAAATTTGGGTTAGATTTCTATAACATATTTGCAAGTTTACTCTAGAAATTTTGAACTTACTGTTTAACGTTTATAACGGTTTTGAACTTTCGTTTCCACTGTAGCCACCTACACGGTCTTACTAATCAGTTTCACTTTCAGAATGCCTAAAGTGGGGTTTATTTGCAGAAAATTCTATTGATTACCGTAATTTAAGAGTAGCTAGTTTGGAAAAATTCTTATTTGCTATATATATTATTTAAATCATTTCTATATTTAAGTTTCCCAGGTTAATAACAAAAACTAATTAATAATTAAGTACAATTTTTAAAGTTAAAGTATATGTTGTGACCTATTTCTGTATGTTGGAAATATTTAGCTTTTGCATTGTTTTTTTTTTTTAATTAATACTGCATAATAGAGGCATGAAGCATTTTCATTGCATAAACTTTTTATCGAGGAAAAGAAGAAACGCCCAAATAGGGGTTAAGCAGAACAAAAAGAATATTATGTAGTGAATATTAATCAAATTATCCCCTTAAATCGGAAACAATTTGCATACAGCATAACGAAATCGTTGTCCTGCGCCAGCAAGTTATGGTCGGATTACAGTACATCGAGTCCATTATCTACATGTATTGAATCAATTATGTCCAACTGAGTACAGAAATTACATTATGGTGTATAGCTTCCTGTGGATTGGCAGCGTAGCTGATTTGCAACAAAAGTGTAGGTACGAATACGAAGGAAGCGGAGGGCGCGTAAATACCAATATCAAATTAAATTATGGTAATTGCCGGAGCAAAATTAAGTTTAATCTAAATCGAAGTTCAAACAAATCTTCGGAAGGCTACGGAGATTCAACCGCGGGTCGAACATGTGTGTCTCAAACTTGTTAAATTATACGGTTTCATCGCAAAACCGAGTCTCTATTCATGCACGGCACGTTTCAGATTAGTCGTGACGGCCACTGAAGTACTCTACTTGAAACTTCAGACGACGCGACACCTCTTCGTTGGAGGTGTTTTGCACACTAGCGATAATTACAAATTAATCACGAAACATTACTCGACTCCTGCACTCAAGGGCTTACATCATCCAAACGAGTTACTAACAAAAATTTAGATGAAAGTGAACAGTGCACATCAAAGAAAAGGCCTCTCTAAACATAAGTATAGAGAATATATATGTATGTGTATATAATTTTGGGAGTAGCTATACTATTGTTTTTACTTCTAATATAATATTAGATATATTCTCAGGTTTTCTTCTTGTAGTTTAATATTTTTAAAAACAATGATACCTTGATATAAATTTATTTTAACTAGTAACAGCAATAAACACCATAAATGTATTGTATCACTTGTGGTAATTTCAAAGTATTGTATATTAACTAGAGTAAACTGGTACTTTTAGTATACGTACATATGGTGATGCATAGAATGGCTCCCTCCTGTACATTTTCTCAACGTGGAATTGAAGTGTAATAGATATTTTAAACAAGTAAACCTTTATTATAGAAAAAATAGAGTGCAAGAGATTGGCACCATTCAGTTTTCCCCTTGTTACTAAAACTGTATAGTATAACCTTTCTAAACATTTATTTAGATACAAATTTTACACAAATAAAATATATTTAAACTCTGTAATGTTTCAGTCTCTGGATCATTCTCAAAGTCACCTTCAAAGTACTTTCCTTGCGAAGATACAGTCTTATATCAGTATTCCATCTACTTCTATATACAGTATGATGCAAATGAGATGAATAAATTCATGATTTCGTAAATCGGTGACTTTCCAGAAAAATTCAGAAAAACGTGTGAGCTTGATGACGTCATCGACGGTTTTTTAAATAGAAGTGTGGGTCATGTGATATCTACTTTGAAAGGCCTTTTACTTATCTATTCCACCATATCAACAAGTTTAAGTAATTGATGTTTGTATATTTCCAAAAAAATACAACAAATTACTACAAATATTAAGTTTTGCTTTCAGGTATTCATTTTCGACTATCTGTAGATACCCAAAAGTAAATTTGGTAAAGGCCGTCACTTTGAACAATTTAGGTGAGGGTCGTCAATTTGGTTGTATTTAATAAAAATAACTAAGAATATTGCAATAATAAAAATGTTTGACAGTATACAAAACTAAATTACTTAAACGTTTTGATATGGTTGGATTCAAAGACATTTCAAAGAAGGTATTGCATGACCCACATTTCTACGTCATGAATAAAAAGAAAATCTGACGGAACGCGCGTTTAAAAAATTGACGGGTTTCAAGATTTTTCTGTAAATTTGCAATCGAGAAGACTGGGCTTTTGTCTGGGGGTGGTAGCTGTACCCGTGATTCATAGCTTGCACACGGATGTCTAAGTTATTGGCAAAACTTTATGTTATCGTGAAGTATTCTGGAGTGACACCAAACAAGTTCGGTACTTCAAGATGCTACATATCACAGTCGACCAAATAGATCCACATCTAACGTGCATACACATTAACATTCTTTCAATAGACCCCCCAAATTTCATTGCAGTGGCAGAACCAGTTTGGGAGATATTGCTTTTGGCCAGACAAAATCTTCTACATATAGTGGCCCCTTTATAAAAACTACTGATGACGAACCTACAGATTGATAGTCATTAATACAGGAATACACAATGTGTCCGGTATATGCAGCATAGGAAAAAAAGTGAATTTTTGTTATAAATCAAAATTAATTGGCACTGTAAGAGAAAACAATAATGTCGTAGGTAATTTACGTAAGTAGACAGGTGCTACATAGCACAGAGCAGAGGGAACTCTGATCCTTATCTAAATTTACCATTGGTGTTGCGTATGCTGACATAACGCAGTACATACAGGGTGTTCTTTAAACTGGCGGTGTGGATTCCGGTGATACATTGTAACATAGAAAACATTTATAGAGTTTTTGTCTCATATTAGTACTACTACTACTATTACTACTACTACTACTACTACTACTACTGCTACCGCTACCGCTACCGCTACCGCTACCACTACCACTACCACTACCACTACTACTACTACTACTAGGATTGGTATTCAAGGCGATGAATACCTTGCGGTCAGTTCTTACACAAACTAAACCGCCCAACGAAAAATAACACTCAAAGAAAGAAAAAACACAGTTTTACCATGCACATTAAAACAGTAAAGAGAAATGGTCTTAGAATTGACCTTTGAGAGGCCCCATGCTGTACCTGAATTGGAGTAATAATATTTATGTGCATTGTTTTCATTAAGATAATTAATTTGAGCTGCTCGTTACTTTTTTGATAACTAAGACATTAAAATCCAAATGTGGAGGGTTTTATGAACTGAAAAATACTCCAAATTTAAAATTAAGATCCACAAGAGAAATTGATCGCAGTTTAGACTAATTGTTAGTCCATTCTTGTTAGGATCGTGTAGAATGTCATTAAGAATACTATGTAAAACAGTTAGAGTAGATCTTGTTGGTTAACGCATAAAAGTTTAAATTTTTCACAAAAATTAACTAACCTTTTTTGATATTTTAAAAAATATTAGACGAGGCTGGCAAATCTAACTGGTCTATAATTCTGAACCAAATAATTTTTCTTGCAAAACAGTATAAGTTGCTAATGGTGAAATTCTTTAAGAAAATAACCAGTCTTAAAGCAACAATTTATGAGAACTGATGCGATCGCCGAAATGTTCTCAGAACAACTTGAACACACCTACGGCTATATGGTCAAAACCACAAGGGTTTATATTATTTAAACGTGCTACTATAATCCAAACTTCCTGAGAAGTTGGAAAATATGGAAGGAATTAATAAAGTAATTTCTATTGTCAAACGAATTTAACTTACCTGAAGCCAAAGAATTATTAGGAATAGAACTTCCGCATGGGGCAAACTTACAAAATTATTGAATTCACTTGTAACCTTCATTAACTTTCATTATCACCAAAAGCTCCACTTACATATAAAGCTATATATTTTTATGAACCGATTCAGATTTATTTATCTCCTCTCTTATTATGTGCCAATTTGTTTAGTTACATCGTTTGAATCAATTTTGCTGGCTGCTTTGTATATAGGTTTTAAAATTTACTATATTTGGACAGCATACACGTAACACGAAAACGATGAAGTATTTCCAGTTTGGCGCTATGATATCGATGAGGTGAACATTTTCTAACATATAGTAGATAGCCCACATAAATTCCTCTTAGATACGACACAAGTAGTTGCGTTATCTTGATTCACCAATCACACGAACAACAAATACTTCAAACATCAGTAGAGAGCAAGAAAAGCAAAAAAGTGAGGACTTTATTTTAAATGTTTTAAAATATAATGGCTATCCCCGATATAGCGTTTTAATCTGCGATTTTCTTCTCTTTTTTCTATGAAATTGCCTGCTCGTTGATTTGGGTGGACACTAAGCTTACCAAGATGCTTGTCACTGAAGTTCTTAATTTCTACTTTGACTAACATTACTTGTCTCGTTGTATTGCCGCGGATCCCCACAACTGAATCCCGTAAGTCCACACTGGTTTCAACACACACTTATACAAGAGCAGTTTGTTGTTTATGGGGAGTTTTGAGTTTGGACCTAGGAGCCAATACATCTTGTTCAGTTTCATTTCTAGCTGCAGTTTCATTTCTAGCTGCTTAGTTTTCTGCCAGATGTAAGCCCTCCAGGTTAGGCAGCAGTCTAGATGCATCCCCAAATACTTTTCTGCTTGTGGTATTTGCTTACCATTTAGTTGAACTGAACGACAGTTACCTTTTTTTAGTATGAATGTAACTTGTATGAATTTCGGTTGATTTGCTTTAATCCGCCAACGCTTAAGCCAATGTTGAACCTCATTTAGGTGTTCTTGCAGCTGATTGGATACTATTAGTGGATTCACGTATGAAGCCATTATGGCACTATCATCTGCAAATGTTGCTGTTGTGGTATATTTCGAGGTAGGTAGGTCTGTTGTATAAAGCAAGCACAGCATAGGTTCCAGAACGCTGCCTTGGAGTACTACAGAGTTGATCGGGTATGTCCGTGTGGAAATCTTGATGTCTAACTAGAAAATACCTTTCACTAAGACACGATTTTAATATATGGTAAATGTTATGAGGGATAACATTACAAGAGGAAACCAAACCTATCCCAATCGACAGAGGTGTCCGCCAAGGGAACCCAATGTCACCTGCCCTATTTATCAGCGCTTTGGAGGACATATTCAAGAGCATAGATTGGTTCCAAAAAGACATCAACATTAACGAATCATACCTTAATCACCTCAGATACGCTGATGACGTTGTACTAGTAGCCGATAAGCCCGGGGACCTACAAACAAGGATAGAAGAATTAAACGTTGCTTCCATACGGGTGGGCCTGAAAATGACGCAAGTTATGACCAATACCGACGAAAGGCTGCAAATAATGATAAACAACATACAGCTCGAACAAGTATCGGAATACATTTACCTTGGTCGGATTATCACACCAATCAAGGAAAATCAAACGGCAGAGGTCAAAAGGAGAATGAAACTGGGATGGGCTCCATTTGGAAAGCTTAGCTTCATATTAAAAAATAAGAATATCCTACAACACTGAAAAACTAGAGTGTCTGACGAATGCATCCTGTCCGTTCTCACATATGGAGCACAAACATGGACCCTTACTCAAAGAAACATGAACAAAATAACTAAAACACAAAGAGCCATGGAACTGAGCATGCTAAACATCTCACTGCGCGATAGAAAGACCAACACATGGATACGTACCAAAACTCGAGTAGTGGACGCCAGAAAACGCACAGCTTCATTAAAATGGAGATACGCAGGCCACAATGCAAGGCTGACAGATGACAGAGGGAACAGCTATATTTAGTTTAACTTTATCATGCGGAGACCGCACTTCCCCTCTTTTTCTTTCAATAGGCGCTTTGAATGTGCCTTGGAATATAGCGCAAATGGTGTACTTACGTGTACACGTTGACTAATACGTCCATTTCAAATGTAAACGCTGAAGGAGACGTCGTCTGCTCCAGCAAACGGTTATTGAAGCCGCTTGTATTTGATTTGCTCATTGTATGGCCAAATGGCATGAGCCGTCGACCATCGCAACAGGAGATGGGCACATTCTCACTTGGAAAAAGGCTTGGGTGGCTAGCGACTGCTGTCTTCTTGGTTAAACTAGCACGAGTTAAACATCTCCTCACCCCGCTTACTGTTGGAACGTTACATATATCGTGGCGCAACCAGAAATTTTAATTAACAATGTTTTCATTATACAGGGCCGTTTTTCCAAATATTTGCTTACATAAAATAGAATATATTTAAGTCTAACCCATCATAAAATACGTATAAAAATACAAGTTAGCTCTTAACTTTGAATATAAAATAACAACACACGCCGTAATATCAAAGTTTAAGAGAAACAAAGAATAATCCACTCTGAAAAAGATCGTGAAGTATTGGACGAATGTGTATAATTTATCAGGAGAATGGAATGCCAGCTAATGATGATAGTTCATCATAAGGTCTTTTATATACAGGGTGTATGGTAAATAGACCACCAAACTTCACAGGCTAATTAATGATTGGAAATCGAGTTAAATGTCTCTTTTATTTTGCCTACCAAGAAAATCTAGAATGAAGCCTGATGATGCACTGTTTGAAAATCCCTTTTACAATGGAGATCGACTACTTTATAACTTTTTTATTTAATACTTTTCTGCCTTATTTAAGGTGGCAAGGTAATTTGCTATTAATTAAATTTTCTACTGTCAATGTCAATGTTCTGCCAATAGTAAGGCAAAATTAAATCATTTATTTGAATTTTGTTTGCAGAAGTTTGAAATTAATAGGTTATTTTTAATATTCTGTAACTAATATTAAACGCTAGAAAAGCAGCTATGAATGCAAGAAGAAAAGGAGAAATAAGAATAAAATAAATAAATAAATATATAAATATTAAATAAATATTGTCTTTATTTTCCTTTTCAACTACAAGGATAAAATAAAATAAATTGAAAATGACAAAAAAGGAAAATCGCAAGGCGAAGTTCGGTTCGATGGTAATGCCATCGTCCGGTCTACCACTTAAACCTTGAAATACATGTAAACAAGTATTGAAAATTGAGAACCGTAATGAAGTATAGCAATAAAAAGACGAGATTAATGATCATATACATGTTTTATAATTTGAAAAGAAATTAAATAGAAATTCATTCCATCAAAACATTCCCATAGATAGTACTGATAACTGCTGCACTAAATTGATTGACTCTCCAATAGAAGGCAATACATACGCTTTTTAAACAAATGTGGTTTCAAGCTTTTGAATTCGACAGGAACAGAGTTATATAATTTATAAATATTATACGTAAAAGATCTCTGAAAGATAGGTGTTTTGTGTACAGGAGGAGTAATGAGGTCCTTGTTCCTGATATTTATGTTATGAACGGTTCGGAAGGATATTCGTCTGTGTAAGTAAGGCGGATTTTTTTCCAGGATAATCTTGCGAAATAAACCAACCGAAAAAAGAATATAATGATTTCTCATATTTAGCCACATTAAATCTTTCAACTTGTGTGAAATATGTTCAAATTTGTGGATACCAAAGATATACCGCAAACAGGAATTTTGAACTCTTTGTAAACGAGCTTGATCTAGAGTAGTGATTCCCAAAGTGGGCGATATCGCCCCTTGGGGATCGCTAGAACGATCCAGGGGGGCGATAGTAGCCTCGGGTGCATTTGGGAGGCGGTGAATAAAAATAAGGGGGCGATGAAAGCTTAAAGAAGGAAGAGAAGATAAGAAGATTTAGAAAAACCATTCGTACATATTTCATCGGTTGTGTTACATAGTGTAACATTATTTTTCTAATAAACACACAAAATGCAAGTTAGAGATTTATTTATTCCATGGAGACTATTTACCATTATTAATAAATGTTCTTATTCTTCATGCCATTTATTACTTTATTTATTCAGTCTGTTTTAACAATTTAACAGTAACTGTATCTAATGTATCATTCATTAAACAATTCTCAAATATGTATGTTGTACTTTTAATGTATAAATCCTTCATTGTACTTTTTAATTGCTAATTAATTTATTCTTTCAAAATAATTTCCTAACTAAAAATACTCTTATAGATAATTATCAGTCTCAAGAAGCGACCACTACAATATCTTTCTGTTTGTTCGCTTAAAGAATGTAGATTTCCAGGGGGCGCTGAGTAATTTTTTTTCTGAAAAGGAGGCGGTAGGCCAGATAAGTTTGGGAACCACTGATCTAGAGCATCAACACAGGGTCCATAAACTGGATGGCAGTAGGAGAACTGCGATAAAACTAATGAATTACATAAAATAGTTTTGGTGTTGACTGATAAAGAGGATCTATGAGGATAAAGAAGTTTTCAATTTGCATATGCACGCCGAATACACACACTGACTTGTTCTTTGTAACGAAAGTTATTATTCATAATTAAACCAAGGTTTTTACTTTTATCCACTATGGATATTTCTGAACCAAATCAATTTTTTTACATACGAAAAGTCATTTTCCTTCCAAATAAAAGAGCAGCAGATTTTGAAGGATTTAAAAACAACGAATGTTTAAAAGAAGCTGTAGCAATATTTTCTAAATCACCATTAATGCACTCAAGCGCATTTTGCAGATTGTCTGGATCAAAAGAATAGATGAGTTGTGTATCATCGGCGTACATGTAAACATTACAGTTATTTATACATTTAATAACATTACTGGTGTAGATAGTAAATAATAACGGGCCAAGGATAGATCCCTGCAGCACACCCGAAGCAACATACAAACATCGAGACGTCTGATCAGGCAATCTAACGCTTTGTGTTCGATTACTCAAATAATTCGACAGCAGAGCAATTGCATCTGGTGTTAATCCAATAAAGTGCAATATCGAACATAATGTCATATGATTAATGGTATCAAAAGCTTTACTGAAATCGAGTAAAATTAAGATTGAAAGTTTACTAGAATCGGTAGCCTTTAATACCTATATCATCAGTAACACTCAACAGTGCTGTTGTACAACTATACTGGGGTCAAAAACCAGATTGGCACTATGGTAATAAATCCTGCTGCAAGAGTTGTGAATTGATTACTTTTTCTAGAACTTTAGGTAAAACAGGTAAAATACTGATTGGCCTAAGACCTAAGATCTTTATAGCTTTGGGGGTGACTACATTTAGGTAAGGGAATGATCAAAGCTTCCTTCCAAGGTTCAGGAAATACATTTTCTAAAATACAAGAATTTATAATATGTAAAATGTATTTGATTAACAAAGGGCAACATAGCTTAATCATACTTATGCTTATATTGGCAATTCCAGTTAAAAACCCGAGAATTAAATATGTTACAGTATTTGGTGTTTAAGCGCAAATCATATTACATAGATATCTATAGCTCACATTTGGTATGCCAAAAATTCCTACCACATGAATCATATAACTTACAAAATAATAAGTTATTACAAAGTTTGCCGAAAACTCGCCGTCGATTTGCAATTAGCTTTCTAAGTAATTTAAAAGATCAAAAATATAGTTACAGCATGTAAATAAAATACGTCTAGTGAATATACAACTCTTGCGCTTAAAATTCCATCGCAGTGGATTTAGATTCGAAGTGACTCAGTTATTAGACTAAATTATGCACTGCGCCGTTTTTCATTTCCGTCACTACGTTTTTGGATATTTGTTATTACCTCATTACAATATTTTTTGGTGAAAGTTAAACCTAGACCAATAATACGAGTCAATTAATGTCTAGTAATTACGGCAAATTTTGAAAATTGCAAATAGTTTTGCCAAACATGCGGTGTCAAGCGCATTAAGTGGTAACAAAAACCGTAGCTTACATGTTGACAGGTTGATTTTAAGTTTCTATGATTATTTTCTTTTTGAAAAAAATAATTTTCTGCCGCTCATAATAGTAGTGCAAGTGCATAAATGTATCACAGATGCTCTACAAATTAGCGAATCTCAATTAAAAAGTGTGCTAAGTGCTAAAAAATTAGAAGATAAGGTATGCCTCTAAGAATTGGTGAAACATAACAAACGCAAATGTCTGAAAACATTGCATTTATTTATTTATTTAAAGTAGGTACACATAACAGACTGATGACAAGGGCATACATAATTAAAGAAAAAAAAAGCAAATGAATCAGTCATCAATCCAAACCGCAGTGTACACAGCTTGTTAATAAAAGAAAAAATGAAACAATTTACATATTATAAAAATATACATCAACTGTACAGTGAGAGTACATTACTAGCCTAGTTTTTCGTTTAACAGATGGGAGTTATGTATTTGGCGTTTATATGTATCTACATTACTATTAAACAGGTCCACATCTCTGTAGTTAGCAAAAAGCAAGTTAAAGGATCTACACATTCTGTATAAAGGGTTGTTATACGTAACGTTATTCGTACATGTCGGGATGTCAAATACCATAGGATTCCGCGTACGAGATAAGGTATTAAGTGAAATATCTGACAGAAGTGAGGTATGGGCACTATTATTTAAAATTCTATGCAGATAAATCAATTCATACCTTTGTCGTCTGCTTGATAAGGTATCAATCTTAAAATGTATAAGTCGGGCCTCATATGAATATAATTGTCGGTTAAGACCATATCGATAACATAAGGATCTCAAAAAAGAGCGCTGAACCTTTTCAATCCTGTTTGAATGAACGCTGTAATATGGCGACCAAATGATAGAGGCATACTCATGTTTGCTTCTGACGAGGCTTGCATACAATTTTAATGCACTCATTGGACTTTTGAAACCCTTAGTTATTCTCAAAATAAATCCACTTAGTTTGTTACAATTCGTAGCAATATTGTCATAATGCTTTTTAAACGTTAATTTATTATCAAAGATAACACCTAAGTCTCTGATAACAGTCTTGCGTGATAAAATTTGACCACTTATGAAATAGTTATGATCAATAGTGTTGATCTTCTTTGTAAATGTAACCACGAAACATTTAGCGACATTTACAGACATGGAATTCAAAACACACCAGTTGGAAATTGTATCTAAATCAGTTTGAAGATCCTGACAGTCTTGTACGTTATTTATCACCCTAAATATCTTTAGGTCATCAGCGTAAAGTAGGCAGTCACATTTGATAAGAGAAATTAGGTCGTTAACAAATATCAGAATAACGGACCCAGGTGTGAGCCCTGCGGCACGCCGGAACTTATAGGAACAGAGGAGGATATATATCCAGAAAGAGCTACCACTTGGCATGTCCCAGAAGGTCAAAAAGCAGAAGTGAGACACGTAATATATCACATGTATGAAGTAAAAAAACTAAAATAACGACAAATTTTTTATATTAGTGGCGCAAGTTTAGCTATATTACTACGTAACATCGGTTAAAAATGATGGTGACGTAAGAACACGTTACATAATATTATATGCAGGGACAAATAATGGAATTGTGGAGGGTGCGAGCTTAATTATTTCTTCAACTTTGAATTCAGATTATCATGAATATGGTTAAAAAATCAGTTACTGCCTAATTTAAGCGAGCCTTCTGTTATTGTCATGGATAATGCCTCTTATTGTTCAGTCACGGTTATTAATCAACCCACCAGTAACTGCAAAAAGGAAGACCTAATTAATTAGCTGCGAAAAAAGCAAATCTGGTATCGAAAACCAGTTATTGATGAAGTTAGACCACTAATTATAAACATAGGCTGTGGTAGTGAATCTGATTCTGAAAACTATTCTGATGGTACTTGATATATGTAACTTATTATACCGTTCGTAAATAAGGATAAGTAATTCAAAATTTGTGTATTTATTATGTATATAAACTACTACTGAAATAAAACCCTTTTTCTTCAATCATTACGTTTTAACAGAATTGTTCTTTTATCTGATCAGGTTTATTTTTTATTAAAAATTTAAATCTACATTTCCAGCCAAAATTTATGCCATGCAGTTATTTATAAGTACAATAACGTTTATCTAACCACATTAATATAATTTTAAGGCACAATTCAATTTAAATAATTGGTAAATGCTGCTATTAAATAAGAAATATGTACTATTCTTGACTCTGTCCTTTCTTTTTATTTCATTTAAAAGGAGTAGAATTGGAATTAGAATCTGAAAAACATTGCAACTTGCATTTAACATAAATAGAAAATGTCCAAGCGTTCGGTAGGGTAAGTAAAATAAAGAACAGTGGTAGATTTAATATGAACTAATAAAACAAGTTTAAAGTACGACAACCCGGTAATTCCCTATCTGCGTCGAAGAAATCAGTCAAACAGAGATAGCATCACAAACACTCGTAAATATATACGTGTTCATTTTTCTGCGAGCAAAACAGCAATTCAGAAGAGGAGGTCACTAGTTTGATATGTCGTCGCTTCATTAGCAGCGTTAATAATCTGGAGTTGTATATTGGCTAGACGTACTTTATTTTTAATTTCCTTTTAACATATGTATTTACAATTGAGAAACTGTATTCGTTTCTACTATTAGACGACAGAAAATAATTACAGGTAAAAATCTAAAAACAGCAGTTTTGATAGATAAACTAAATGGTGTTTAAAATCTTAATAAAAACCACTAAGTTGCGGTAGCAGAAAAATCTCTTTCACATTTAAAATAACAAAGCTGCAATTTGACGATTATTCCGTGCCAAAAGGGGATTACTGAAAACCTTCGAATGATAAGAAGTGCACCGCTGATGCACATAAGTAATTTGTTGCCAGAGTGAAATTTGATGTATGGCCTTGATATTTCAGACGGAGTTTGAAAATAATCTCGTTAGCTGCAGGTGTAGTGTATCCAACAATATTCGGCGAAGCTGAAAAACAGTGATGGAAGGGTTTAGTGGTAGTTTCTTAGAAGTTCTGCTATGATTTTTCCACACGATGTACTAACACTATTAGTAACGGCCCGCTTGTTAAGTTCCTTACAAATGAGTAATATTAGTCTTCATCAGAATATTATGCGGCGAACGCTAGTCTGGTGGTGTAAATCCACCCCCAAAGAAGCAGAGGGCTTATAATCTGCGTGCCCGCATCTATTGACAAGCCACCTTCGCCGCACTTCGAGTCATAACGGCGTGAAATCCACTCTGGATCATCTGCTCTACGAGGAACCGTTTCCGAAGATCAAAGACTTTATTACACTACCTGTTTCCTGATTAGGGGGAGAAATTATCGACGTTTACCCTCGGAATACCTTATAGGTAATACTGACGCGGAATAAAATCCATATTTATTAGATTCGCTTTAAAGAGTTATAAAGTCCTTTCCTTACCTACGTCTTACATGCCGATTTTAATAAAATAATGCGAAATTACTTTTGTTCCAACCGAACTGATTATTCAGTTCGACGTTCGGCAACCTGTAGTAAAGAACAAAAGATTATTTTTGCTTTACCGTGCCAAATTGTGGCCTTATTTGAAGAACGCCCGAAGTAAACTAGTATTTACTATGTACTATTTCTTACAGCTTTTACAACTTGAATTCCCGACGGACGTAGCTAATTTCATTTGTCGTCTACCTATCAATTGCAAATTTAAAGCGTGACTATCGAAATGTTTAGTGGATATAAGAATAACACTGGAATATGCAGTTTAAGATGTACTCAAGCAGGTAACCACACGCACCTAACTCAATTTTATTTCTTCTTCTTCTTGTAGTTCCCATCTGCTCTGAAAGTCGACAACCATCTTGGCTATGACTACTTTATTAACGCTACCCTGAATAACTTTGTTGTAGTCATGGAAAATCATGTTCTTAGATTTTCAAGCCACGATATTCTCCTTTTTCCACGACCTCTTTTACTTCGTACTTTTCCCTGTCGTATAACCTGTGGTAGTTGGAATCTGCTTTCGTTTCTCATAATGTGCCTGAGGTACTGAAGCTTTCTTGTCAATACTTCTCTCTCTTTTTCCATTTTGTTGTAGAATTTTATCATTCGTGACCCGTTCTATCCATAATACTCTTAATATCCGGCTGTATAGCCACATTTCAAAGGCTTCTAATCTTGTTTCTGTTGTGTTCGTCAATGTCCATGACTCTGCTCTATAGAAAATAATAAAGAACACATAGCAATTTAGAAATTTCATTCTTGAAGTAATTGTCAAATCGTGGCTTTTGAAAATAACACTCATTTTGTTGAACACAGGTTTGGCCTTTTCAATAAGGATCTTTATTTCCTGTGAGTGATCCCATTGTTCATTAATGGTGGTACCGAGGTCTACATATATACTTTTTCACCCGTCGAACGGGTTTTTGATTCATCATAAGATATCTGCGAATGTTGTTTTTACGAATGATCATTAATTTTGTTGTATTTATATTAATGTCCAGACCCTGTCTCTGACTGTTCTCTGTCACTCTAGTCAGAGTTTATATAGTATAATCAAAAATTATTTTCGTCTAATATGGCTATGGAATAGTTCGAAATTTATGAAAGTAACTATAGCTCACTTAAAAATCAAATAGTTCTCGTTTGGGAATCAGAGAATAAAGAAGTGTCGCCTGACTCTCTGTTATCTATCAACACGAACGCGAGTTGACCTCAGGTCAAATAATAAATAATTGTATCCAACGGTTTTCTTATAAAAGTGAATTTTAACTTTAAGTGTAATAATAGTGCAAACAGAAGCGAACCCCAGCCGGAGTTCCCAGCCTCGTAACAATGAGTAAGACAACAAATGATAACCCTTCACCTCCAGTAATAACAAATAAGAGATATTATTTTGAACCTACTAACCTTATCACAGGCAACAACTATTATTTCTCAAATGATAGCATACAAAATGCCAGCAATATAATTGATCAAGGTAAACATGGAGCTGCAATCGCCCAAATGGAAACAGATCAACAAAATAGTGTCACAAATGCACCTCAAGATAACAAAATAAAAATACCACCAATATTCTTACACTATGCAGCAAATTTAAAATACCAAGAAATAATCAAAGACCTTAAAGAGCAAACAAAAGCAAACTTTGATACTGCACTAAAAGGTGATAAAATTAAAATCAATTTATACACGATTGAAGACTATAGAAAAATGACTAAATTCTACGCAGACAACAACCTGAATTACCACACCTTTAAAGACCCAGAGAAAAACAACATATCAGTCATCATTAGATCACTCCCGGTATCGATCACAGAAAATGAATTATTAGAAGAACTAAAAAAAATAAACTACCCGGTCTTAAAGGTAGTACGCCTATACAATAGAGACAAAAAACCAATAATCTTATGTGAGGTGGATTTAGATAACAGAGATAAAGCAAAACAGATTTTGAATTTACAGAAAATACAGCACAGTATAATTGAAGTTGAACCTAGACGAAAATCAAGTGACATTCCTCAATGTAAAAAATGCCAACGGTACGAACACATGCGCAACTATTGCAGAATCGAACCCAGATGTGTCAAATGCACAGGCAGCCACGACTTTACTCAATGTCCAAAAAAGCAAAATACGCTACCACAGTGCGTAAACTGCGGAGAGAATCACCCCGCCAACTTTAAAGGATGCAGTTATTATCAAAAACTAAATCGCCATATAAACAGTTCCAGACAAAATGGGACCTTAATTACAAACCAAACTGAACCCAGTTTTAGCCAGAATAATTATCAACAAACTCGGAATAATGATTACGATAGATCCTTTCCTAGACTTCCAACCAACTTAAGTAGATTTAATTACACAAATAAACAAGAAACGCAAGACTTTGTAACTACAATAATCACAAAAATTGTTGAACTAATAATACCACACCTAGACAAAATTGTACCTTTTCTTACAACATTAATTTCTCAATTACCCACTCATGGACATAATTAAGAAACACATAATCAGTAATTTAACTGTCCTCAACTGGAACGCTGATGGTATTAAAAGGCAGCGTGCTTTATTCTTGGAATTCCTAGTTAGACACAACGTAGATGTTGCATGTATATCAGAAACGCATCTACACAACATGGAAACATTTAAAATACCAGGATATGAAATATATAGATCAGATCGAGACACTTCAACTGCAGCAGGAGGCGTAGCAATAATTATCAAGCTTAAATTAGATCATCATCCATTAATAAATTTAGAACTCGAAAACCTAGAAACAGTATCTATCAAACTGAGTTTAGAAAACAATGTCTAAATTACGATTCATGCTGCATATAAGCAACTAAATAAAAAAATTCTGGAAAGCGATGTTAAGAAAATATTTAATGGCAATCACCAAACATTAGTCATAGGTGATTTGAACTCTAAACTTACGGACTGGGGATGCAGAGCCACAAACCCAAATTGTGTTAGGTTAAATAATATTATTATAAACCACGGAATACAAATAGCAACTCCCACAGATTATACATATTATCTCAGAAGACCGGATCATAAACCAGACATATTAGATATAGTCCTGTTTAAAAACTTTAACAAACCAATTTATCAAACTGTGCTAAATGAGCTTGATTTTGATCACCTACCAGTGATCATCTCATTCTTAAATGCACCTCAATTAATACCGATGATACCTAAATTAATTGAAGGCAAAGTTGATTGGGTAATATTTCAGACTGAAACTTGAAAAACCCATACCCCATACAAACAACAAACGACATAGATGGTCGTGCACCAATATACGGAAACAGTAAGAACTAGCATACAATCAGCAGTAACACCAAATAATAACAAACCACGAAGATATCCCCAAACACCAGTAGACATTCTAAACTTCATTAAACTTAAAAACAAAACCAGACGTGAGTGGCAAAGAACACGCAGGCCACATTTAAAAAAGCTTACCAATGAACTAACACACCAAGTTAGAATGAAGCTAGACGAGTATAAACTCAACATGTATCACAAATACATAGAGGATTTACAACCTCGAGATGCAACAATGTGGCAGATCACCAAAAGACTAATTCGGCAGCCAAACATAATATATCCACTAACAGACAACAACCTCCAATATGTCACCAATGATGAAAAAGCCAACCTATTAGCATCGAATTTTGAACACGTCTTTACACCAAATGACACAGACATAACCCAAGAACATCAACAGGAAGTAAACGAAACTATTCATAACTATAATAGACAGACACAAAGAGAGTTCGTACCAACGTCACCATCAGAAATTAAACAAATTATCACAATATTTCCACTAAAAAATCATCGGGACCGGACATGATCACAAACTCAATACTGAAACAACTCACAGTAAAGTCACTAGCGTTCCTGGCAACAATATTTAATGCTTGCCTCCGACTCGGGTATTTTCCAAAGAAATGGAAACGGGCCATCATTCTACCATTTCACAAAAGTGGAAAGGATAAACATAAACCAGACAGCTATCGCCCAGTCAGCCTTCTGTCAACGCTGTCGAAGCTTTTGGAGAAAATTATTCATACACGACTAAATGTAATTCTGGAAGAGAAGAATATCGCACCAGAATATCAATTTGGCTTAAAAAAAACACTCGACATCGCACCAGCTTTTAAGAATAACGGAGACAATAGAACAAGGCTTTGAAAACAAGAAATACAGTTATTTGTTTGATCGATCTTCAAAACGCATTTGATAGGGTATGGCATGATGGACTTCGATATAAGATGATAAAATTAGAACTCCCACATTATCTTATTGGCATCATCACCTCATTCATTACAGATAGAGTATTCGCTGTTCGACTAATAAAACTATTAACGCTGGAGTACCACAGGGGAGTATATTAGGACCAACTCTGTTTAACATTTACGCACATGATCTACAAACCACAAATAATGCCTCCATAGCTATGTTTGCTGACGACACAGCAGTAATTACACAAAATGAAAATCTCCAGACAGCGCTTAACCAACTACAAAACGCTCTACACTCAATTTGCACATGGTATGACAAATGGAAAATTAAAATCAATCCAACGAAAAGCCAGGTGAAAGTCTTCACCTTGAAACGAATTCCAGACCTTCCAAATATAACAATCAATCAACGTATAATTGAATGGAACGCAAGAGATATGGCAGTCAAATATCTAGGGGTTTACTTGGACACCCGACTTGGGTGGGGAATCCATGTAAATAAGAAGATATGTGAATGTTATGCGAGACTCTCCCTACGATACCCGTTAATTAATAAAAAATCTCACTTGGGCATAGAGTGCACCATGCTTATATACAAGACCATTCTACGCCCAATCATGACGTATGCGTGTCCAGTTTGGAGCACCACAGCTAAGACTCACGAAAACTCCAAGTCCTACAAAACAAAATCACAAGAATTGCAGTGAACGCTCCGTGGTTCGTCAGGAATGAACAAATTCACAGTGAACTAAACTTACCTAATGTGTCAGACTTTATAAATACTTTGTGTACAAGATTCTTTGCCAAAGTATCGGAGTGTCCAAGTGCAGTGTATTATAATCTAGGCCAAAAGAACCGACATCAGAGACTCAAAAGAAAACTCCCACAAGACTTATTACCCTAGTTTAAATAATTACAACTAGACATCATTAACGTTAGCTAACTCTTATACATCTCACATTCAATGGTACCGGTACAGAGGAGTCAAATGATGACCTCACTATGTATTAATTAAAAATTGTTATGTTTAACAGAATCATGTATAGCAGATATACTCTCAGCTGATTAAATTCTAATAAAAAAAAATCAAATGTCAAGTTTGACATTTAAGTGTAAGCATAGTTGCGTTCATTAATTAGGAACTATTCCATAGCTATACAATATGAAAATAATTTTTGATCATATTTTATATTATTTTGTGGATTATCTTGAGGAACAATTTTATCTACCGCTAGTCAGGGCTTATGAAGACCAATCCAACATTTTCGCATTAAGATTTTCGACTGAGAATTTTACAAGGAATATCGCTACCTGGTCAATTTGTATACACCCGTATATGACGTGGTAATGATGGTATATTTTTTGTCTGGGATACCTGCAGTATGGTGTCAAAGTGGCCTCGAGGAATCAATTCCGTTTCGAAAAATGTCATACCTAAGAAAGTTGATCTTCATCTTGCTAAAGACGGATCTAGCCGGATTAACTAACACACTATAATCACTCAGTCTGTGTAAAATAAATCGTGTATTCCTCTTCGGATTGGAAAGTTACCAGCAGGTCGTCTATGAATGCATAATCAAAATCGAGTCCTTTGCTAGCTTCATCGATGAATCTTTGGTAAGCCTGAGCCTCAATACGAAAATTTATAAATCGAAATTCAAACAAGATGTATGTATAGCGTTGGTATGGACTGGTAATTGACTAAAAGCTCTTATAACATCGATTGTTAAAAAAATTGCAAACTAAAAGATTGTGTTCAAAACAACATGGTTTCCAACCGTCGTCCTTCTTGGACACTAAATATAGAGCAGCAGACTGGTTTATTTTTGGATGAACACGTAGAAAGTGAATGATATTGATTCGCAAAGAAATAAAAATTGCATCCGGTAAGATTCGAATCTGCGCCCCTAAAGGTAATCTGATTTCTAGTTATGTATATGATTGCCATATACAAAGCGGTTTTGTAACTCATTTAATCGTGTCACGGGTGCGTTAAAGGGCATCTGTCTCTTCTTCATATCTCATTCCTATTAAAATGTACCATATGATGGAACACTTTTGTCCTCTGGTTGTCACCTTACTCATCACTGCCAACATAAATTTCACAGCCGTATGGAGGACGTATTCGGTCATATGGTATCACATTACCGTAGGACTACATTTTAAGCAGTTTCATCAAATTTTATACATGCAATGTGCTCAAGTTTAATGGTCTTACTCCCGTTCTCAAATTTGCTTTAAGTACAGATCAATACCGGTCGATAAATCTTGATTCCTTCAGCGCAATTCTAGAATTTGTGTGCAAACACTTAATTGAGCCATAACTTACGGGAGGTGTGATATCTTAAAAAAGGAAGTACCATTAACCAATCACTGCGTTTGCTACAACTACAAATAACGTACCAAATTTTTCAATATTAATTCACTGATTCACTTAGAACTCCTCAAGATGGGTATTGCAGAACCGCTTTCTAGCGACGATCGCAAAATATCTTTTAATATTTCACCTACCATAACAATGCAAACAGTTTTATTCGAAACCTGTTGGTATAACTTACAAGACCGTAGCATAGCTACATTGAATGGTTGATTTGATTTCTTTGACATTATTTTTTTAACATTAATCCTAGCATTGTGATTTGTTTTGGTTCGAGCGATAACTGACTGCAGGTGTGACGTATTTTGCAATATCCTTCTATTAGAAGTCTCCATATGTAGTTGTGTTTGTTGAAGACGGTGTAATATGTTTAAACATGCCAAATTTTATTGTGAAGTAATGAGCGTCGAAAATCCCTTCTACATCTGCCTTATATAAGTAACAAGCTTTGAAGGACAAATATTGTACATAGGTGACAAATTAACAAAAATTTATAGAAGTTGCAATTTACCAACCATCGTTAATGCATTGAAAATGAACTTGGCTAATTTTCAAGTCTGGCATAAAATTTGAAAAATCTAAAAAAATTACCAGGGATAGAAATAAATAAAAGTTTTAAAATTTTTCATATCTTTATTATTGTTGTTTATTATACGCCAAGCGAAAAGTTACTGCTAAATAGACTCTGTAAAATGTAAGAAGTACATGATGACTCAGCCAAATCTGATCGGCAAGCTCCAGTCAGCTGATGGGCAGTGGCGTAGGGTTTTCGTTGTAAAGTTGGGGTACTTGTATATTACAAAATATAGAACTTTTGAGTATCAAATTATTGTATTTAGCATATTCTGGAGATTTTGTAAAGACAATGTATTACCTTTAGCAAGGAAAGACAAGAAATCACGTTGCGAAACAAGAATTACACCTCCAGAACAGCTAACTGCAAATGCTAGGTTATAGGTTATAGGGTGCGCGTTCCGCGTGCTGCGCCACTGAATTCCAACCTCCCCTTAAATTTGAATGTGAACTCGTCTAGGCGAGAACTCGTTTCTGCGCATTATGTACTTCTTACATTTTACAGAGTCTACTACTGTATAGCAGATCATCAATAAATAATACGTACTACAATTTTGAACCATCTCAGTATCTTGTACAATTTAATACTAATCTGCAATTAGATCAAGATGTTGAATTCGATATTTCATTCAAAATTTTCTATACAACTTTAGAAGATGTATTCCTTATATGGGTCACCCTTTATTACATTTGTTAGCTGCTTTGCAAGAATTCTGAAATTACAAGCCAACCGCTCGGCGGCTCCACATATTATTGTTCATAGTTTATTTTCTTTATTTATGAAACGTGCTTAATAGCAAATATAACAACTGGAGCAAAGATGTTAGTGCTTTTATTAGGAGGAACGGGGCAGTGTGAAAAAGGGATTAAATGCAAATTGATCTTTTGAGTTGTTTAGTCGATATGCATCTTTAGTTTTGTGTTAATTATTCAATAAATACACTAAATAACTTTTCTGTAAATATACACATGTATATGTATTTATATTTTTAAAGTCTCCACTATTTTTAGCATTGAAAATGTTTAACGAATTGGAGATGTGACGCTGGTACGGTGATCTTTTAGCGATTTGTGTGACGCTTGGAAAATGCACACTTTTTAAGAATTTGTGCAAGCTGTACATATTGCAGGTGAATGTTGTTGGTGTCATTTTGAAGCTCTCGTCAAGGGCGAACTTTCTGGAGAGGTTGTGAAACTGTAAGATTCCAGGGGGCGAAAATACGGGGGTTAAAACAAATTTTTTTGACACGAAAGCGCTCGGTGCTGTTACATCACATATTTTTTGAAAGATCTAAATGTGATTTGGCGCTAGTTGGAAAGAGGATAACCAACGCTCATCGTACTGGCTGGTTTTTGGGCTCTGCGATGAAGGGGGCGAAGTCACAGGGGTATGAAGCCGAGGTGCGTTTGTAATAAATTGGATGTTCGCATAAACAGGGGGAAAGAAATAAATGTCGAATTTTGTTTTTGGCAGTATGTGGATTAATCTGTGGGGTTTTAAGACTTTTGCGGCTTAGGTGGATTTGGGGGTTGCAAAATGGGGACAACCGTTACAATTATTCAGAAAAACCTTAAAAGTAATATTTGTGTGACATTCGCTGTTTGGAGCCGTTCTACTGGTGGATTTTATTTTTTGCAACCTAGGTGGATTTGGGGGTTGCAAAGTGGGAACAACGTTATAATTGTTAGAAAAGCCTTAAAATTAATATTTGTGTGACATTCGCTGTTTCAAGACGTCGTACTGGTCGATTGTATTTTTTAGGAGAATACGGGATGTGGGGCTTTTGCAACCCAGGTGGATTTGGGTATTGCAAATGGGAAAAACGTAATAATTATCAAAAAAATTTTAAAAATTAATATTTTTGTGACATTCGCTGTTTGGAGACGTTCTACTGGTCGATTGTATTTTGTAGGAGAATGTGGGGTGTGGGGTTTTTGCAACCCAGGTGGATTTGGGGGTTGCAAAATGGGAAAAACGCTATAATTGTTAGAAAAGCCTTAAAATTAATATTTGTGTGACATTCGCTGTTTGCAGACGTTCTACTGGTCGATTGTATTTTTTAGGAGAATGCGGGATGTGGGTTTTTGCAACCCAGGTGGATTTGGGGGTTGCAAATGGGGAAAACTTTATAATTATCAGAAAAACATTAAAAACCAATATTTGTGTGACATTCGCTGTTTGGAGACGTTCTACTGATCGATTGTATTTTTTAAGTAGTATGCGGGATGTGGGACTTTTGCAACCCTGGTGGATTTGGGGGTTGCAAAATGGGGAAAACTTTATAATTATCAGAAAAACCTTAAAATCAATATTTGTGTGAATTTCGCTGTTTGGGGGCATTCTAGTGGTCCATTGTATTTTTTAAGATAAAAGAGAATTCGGGTTGTGAGGGGTGGGTGGGAGAGGAAATGTTTTGCCTTATTGTCTCAATTGTTAAATAAGAAAAATGTGTTATTTTGTTTAATTCTGCACCTTCGTGAAATTGTAAATTTGCAATTATACAGTGTGGTCCATTAAGTGTGCAACAAATGGAACATTTCTTTATTAGTTGTACAACCAAAATTTAAATACCGCCAAAAGTTAGTGCATGTTTGATAACCATATCAGATGCATTTAGAATGGCTCCAAATCAAACATCATACAGGGCAGGACAAGAAATATGAAATTCGTTCAAGAATAAAGTTACCTTATTTCAAAAACTATGGCAAAATTTTATAGAGAAAGGTTGCTTAGAATCAAAAGTTATGCTCAAATACAAAGCCAGGGCCTCCTATTCGAATTTTTATAAATTTTTTGGAAAATTTCGTATTAGCCCCGTATTTTCATAAGAATTTCAACAAAAAAATTGTAGAATAGGTGAATGAAAATTTGGCTGTTTCGATGAAATAATAAGGTTGTGGAGATAGATAGCCAAAAAGTTATTGTAGTAGGTATCAAAAATCTGATTGTCCCTTAAGGTCCAAGCGTCATACATGTGAAGGTTGATAAAATATTTTACGTTTCGCCACTTTAGATGGCTTCATCAGAAATTATTGACAAGTAATATAACTAAAATACAAAAGTTAGAAAATTAGATTAAGTGAACACATAGAAAAATTTTTCAAGGCTTACCAAAATGGCTTCCATAAAAGTTTATAATAATTGATAACAAAATTTGCAAATGACTAATTAAAGCCACATTGCATGTATACGGCGTTTAAATGGATAAAGGTGAAATGTTAAACAATCATTATTGATTGAGGTTAAACATTAACTATATTATAGATAATGTAATTGAAACAATAAACTTTTAATAGAAAGTAAAGGACATCTTGTTTTGAAGAAGCAAGCTGCCAGAATGAGGAAAAATGCAAGATGTCAATTGTATGCGTACGCATATTTAGCTTAAGGTCAGGTCCGTATTTCGGATGAATTTTTGAAAAGATGAAAAAATTAAATAATTTTAGGGGCAACTACAAAATTGGAAAAGAAAAATTCGAACCGTTTTACTCAATTAAAAATATGATGAAAAATAGTTAGGGAGTTATTTAAATAAGTTATGGTAAATAGTACTTAGATTTTCAATGTCAGTTTTATAATTGATAGCATTTGGACTTTTTTAATTTCGATCATTTCTAAGCACTTTCTTTTACGAGTGTTAGCCTCTTTATGTAAAATTTTAGGTGTTTGAAAATTAAAGTTATGAAAAGTTTCTATAGTGTGATCTGTGAGTGCAGTTTTATTGGAAGGTGAAATTAAGTTTTTTTAATTGAGTATTTATGTTGGTATAAGCGGTTTTTCAAAAGTTGTTTTGTTTCGCCTATGTATGTAGAAGTACAATTATTACAGTCGATTTGATACACTAAATCAGATTGCATGTTGATAGGTGTTTTGTCTTTGAGGTTTGTGTATACAAGTTTTCTATTGTATTGTGATTTTTATAAGCTGTATTGATGTTATATTTCTTTAATTCTCTTTCTATTTTTTCCGAGATATTAGGTATATAAGGTATTGATATATATTTGTTTTGAGATACTGAGTCAGGAATATTAAAATCAGAACCAAAAAAGTTAGGTTGTAAGTTACAAGAAGTATTTAGTTTGTTTTTTATTTTTTGTAATCGAAAATTGATTTGTTTATTTATGAATTTAAGTGGATAATTGTTATTTATAAGGATGTTAGTTATCAATTTTAAATTTTGATTATGAAATTGTTTAGACGAGAGTTTAATTGCTCGGTCTACTAAACTGTTTATGACACTTTTTTTGTATTTTAAATTAGTTATGGAATTGAAATTTAGATATCTATTTGATTTTATATTTTTTCTATACCAATTGGTAAGAATTTTTCCGTTGGATTGCCTGTATAATGTTAGATCTAAGAAATTTATGGAATGTTTTGTATTTTCATTTTCAATAGTGAATTTAAGTCTAGGATGTATATTATTAAATGTATTTAAAAAAATTAATTTATTAATTGGATCTGTTGCCATGATTATGTCATCGACATATCTTTGATAAAGGGAAAAATTAGGATTCTGTTTCAAAATCTCTGTCTCAATATCTTCTAAAACTAGGTTTGCAATTGTGGATGATATGGGTGAGCCCATAGCACATCCAAAAGTTTGTGAATAAATTTCATTTTTAAAGAGAAGTAAGTAGTTTTTAGTACAAAATCGACTGCATTAATGAAATCATCCATAGGTATTTTAGTATGTTCCTTAATTTTTTGCCAGTTGTTTCTTATTGTTAGTATTGCTAGATCTGTAGGTATATTAGTGTAAAGTGACACTACATCTAGTGAGAACAAAGTGTGATTTTTATTTAAGGTTGTATTGTCAATTTTGTTTTTAAATTCCCAGGAGTCTTGGACACTAAATTTATTATTTGTTGTTATTTTAGTTAATATTCCAGATAAAAATTTTGACAAGTTATAAGTTGGACTCATGTAAGAAGCAACGATAGGTCGTAATGGTATGCCTTCTTTATGTAATTTTGGTAGTCCATATAGTTTAGGTGGATTTCCGTTGTGAGTGATAATTTTTTTATATGTAAAATTGTCTATGTAATTATGTTCGAGTAAATGTTTTGCAATTTCGTTATTTTTTTTTTGAATTGATGGTGTAATATCTTTAATTTCCTTTTTATAAGTGTTAGTGTCATTTAATAAATTATAGATTTTATTGGTATATTCTGTTTTATTTAAAATGACCGTTTTTTGGGTTTTGTCAGCAGTAGTTATAATCAATTCTTGGTTGTTTTTAAGGAAAGTTTTAGTTTCTGCAATTTTTTTAGTTAATTCATTATTATATTGTTGTTGTTCAAAAGTTAATTTTAAATGATTATTGTTTTTATGATTGGTTAAAATATTGCAAATGTTTGCTCGTAGTGAGTTTTGATTTTGTATGGTTAAATTTGTAATTCCTTGTTCGATGCTGGCAATTATGTTTTCGTATGGTGGTTTGTCATTAGGAAAATAATTAAATTTAGGTCCTAGTTTTAAGACATCAATGATGTTTTGTGGAATTTTAGTATTGGTTAAATTTATGACAAAAGTATTAGGATTTAAATGTTGTGGTACATTAGTGTATGTTGGGTTGCATATATTTTCTGTTTTATATGTGTAAAAAAAAAAAAAAAAAAAAAAAAAAATTGCAGAAACTAAAACTTTCCTTAAAAACAACCAAGAATTGATTATAACTACTGCTGACAAAACCCAAAAAACGGTCATTTTAAATAAAACAGAATATACCAATAAAATCTATAATTTATTAAATGACACTAACACTTATAAAAGGAAATTAAAGATATTACACCATCAATTCAAAAAAAAAATAACGAAATTGCAAAACATTTACTCGAACATAATTACATAGACAATTTTACATATAAAAAAATTATCACTCACAACGGAAATCCACCTAAACTATATGGACTACCAAAATTACATAAAGAAGGCATACCATTACGACCTATCGTTGCTTCTTACATGAGTCCAACTTATAACTTGTCAAAATTTTTATCTGGAATATTAACTAAAATAACAACAAATAATAAATTTAGTGTCCAAGACTCCTGGAATTTAAAAACAAAATTGACAATACAACCTTAAATAAAAATCACACTTTGTTCTCACTAGATGTAGTGTCACTTTACACTAATATACCTACAGATCTAGCAATACTAACAATAAGAAACAACTGGCAAAAAATTAAGGAACATACTAAAATACCTATGGATGATTTCATTAATGCAGTCGATTTTGTACTAAAAACTACTTACTTCTCTTTTAAAAATGAAATTTATTCACAAACTTTTGGATGTGCTATGGGCTCACCCATATCATCCACAATTGCAAACTAGTTTTAGAAGATATTGAGACAGAGATTTTGAAACAGAATCCTAATTTTTCCCTTTATCAAAGATATGTCGATGACATAATCATGGCAACAGATCCAATTAATAAATTAATTTTTTTAAATACATTTAATAATATACATCCTAGACTTAAATTCACTATTGAAAATGAAAATACAAAACATTCCATAAATTTCTTAGATCTAACATTATACAGGCAATCCAACGGAAAAATTCTTACCAATTGGTATAGAAAAAATATAAAATCAAATAGATATCTAAATTTCAATTCCATAACTAATTTAAAATACAAAAAAAGTGTCATAAACAGTTTAGTAGACCGAGCAATTAAACTCTCGTCTAAACAATTTCATAATCAAAATTTAAAATTGATAACTAACATCCTTATAAATAACAATTATCCACTTAAATTCATAAATAACAAATCAATTTTCGATTACAAAAAATAAAAAACAAACTAAATACTTCTTGTAACTTACAACCTAACTTTTTTGGTTCTGATTTTAATATTCCTGACTCAGTATCTCAAAACAAATATATATCAATACCTTATATACCTAATATCTCGGAAAAAATAGAAAGAGAATTAAAGAAATATAACATCAATACAGCTTATAAAAATCACAATACAATAGGAAAACTTGTATACACAAACCTCAAAGACAAAACACCTATCAACATGCAATCTGATTTAGTGTATCAAATCGACTGTAATAATTGTACTTCTACATACATAGGCGAAACAAAACAACTTTTGAAAAACCGCTTATACCAACATAAATACTCAATTAAAAAAAACTTAATTTCACCTTCCAATAAAACTGCACTCACAGATCACACTATAGAAACTTTTCATAACTTTAATTTTTCAACACCTAAAATTTTACATAAAGAGGCTAACACTCGTAAAAGAAAGTGCTTAGAAATGATCGAAATTAAAAAAAGTCCAAATGCTATCAATTATAAAACTGACATTGAAAATCTAAGTACTATTTACCATAACTTATTTAAATAACTCCCTAACTATTTTTCATCATATTTTTAATTGAGTAAAACGGTTCGAATTTTTCTTTTCCAATTTTGTAGTTGCCCCTAAAATTATTTAATTTTTTCATCTTTTCAAAAATTCATCCGAAATACGGACCTGACCTTAAGCTAAATATGCGTACGCATACAATTGACATCTTGCATTTTTCCTCATTCTGGCAGCTTGCTTCTTCAAAACAAGATGTCCTTTACTTTCTATTAAAAGTTTATTGTTTCAATTACATTATCTATAATATAGTTAATGTTTAACCTCAATCAATAATGATTGTTTAACATTTCACCTTTATCCATTTAAACGCCGTATACATGCAATGTGGCTTTAATTAGTCATTTGCAAATTTTGTTATCAATTATTATAAACTTTTATGGAAGCCATTTTGGTAAGCCTTGAAAAATTTTTCTATGTGTTCACTTAATCTAATTTTCTAACTTTTGTATTTTAGTTATATTACTTGTCAATAATTTCTGATGAAGCCATCTAAAGTGGCGAAACGTAAAATATTTTATCAACCTTCACATGTATGACGCTTGGACCTTAAGGGACAATCAGATTTTTGATACCTACTACAATAAACTTTTTGGCTATCTATCTCCACAACCTTATTATTTCATCGAAACAGCCAAATTTTCATTCACCTATTATACAATGCACGAATCGACAGGAGACGATTCTAAACTTTCAACTATAAATACAACATTTCAACAAGGATTCTACCACCTCGTCTACACCACCCTAGGTGCGCACTATGAAGACTTATTCCGAAACTTCAGCAACATAAATCACAAATTTGTAAAGGTTAGTGAACGCATTTATTTTCTCAAGGCATGCATTAAAAATTTCTTAATCCCAAAATTTTTACAACCTAGAAACAAGCATATTACTTTCTTTAATTATAAACTTGAACAACAGTTTTTAGACAAACAAAAACAATCATTAATGACTGTTATTAAACTGCTCTTAAAAGACGCTTACTGTCAATTAAATTTCTTAAAGCAAAAACTAAGAAAAATGCAAGATGAATTTATCCATATCAATCAAAACCAATTATTCATATCTTTTCTAACATCCAAAATTAATTATAACTTGAAATTGAGGAGAAAACTTCGTAACAACTCAGAAAACAAGATAAAAAAACTCACATATAAAACAGAAAATATATGCAACCCAACATACACTAATGTACCACAACATTTAAATCCTAATACTTTTGTCATAAATTTAACCAATACTAAAATTCCACAAAACATCATTGATGTCTTAAAACTAGGACCTAAATTTAATTATTTTCCTAATGACAAACCACCATACGAAAACATAATTGCCAGCATCGAACAAGGAATTACAAATTTAACCATACAAAATCAAAACTCACTACGAGCAAACATTTGCAATATTTTAACCAATCATAAAAACAATAATCATTTAAAATTAACTTTTGAACAACAACAATATAATAATGAATTAACTAAAAAAATTGCAGAAACTAAAACTTTCCTTAAAAACAACCAAGAATTGATTATAACTACTGCTGACAAAACCCAAAAAACGGTCATTTTAAATAAAACAGAATATACCAATAAAATCTATAATTTATTAAATGACACTAACACTTATAAAAAGGAAATTAAAGATATTACACCATCAATTCAAAAAAAAAATAACGAAATTGCAAAACATTTACTCGAACATAATTACATAGACAATTTTACATATAAAAAAATTATCACTCACAACGGAAATCCACCTAAACTATATGGACTACCAAAATTACATAAAGAAGGCATACCATTACGACCTATCGTTGCTTCTTACATGAGTCCAACTTATAACTTGTCAAAATTTTTATCTGGAATATTAACTAAAATAACAACAAATAATAAATTTAGTGTCCAAGACTCCTGGGAATTTAAAAACAAAATTGACAATACAACCTTAAATAAAAATCACACTTTGTTCTCACTAGATGTAGTGTCACTTTACACTAATATACCTACAGATCTAGCAATACTAACAATAAGAAACAACTGGCAAAAAATTAAGGAACATACTAAAATACCTATGGATGATTTCATTAATGCAGTCGATTTTGTACTAAAAACTACTTACTTCTCTTTTAAAAATGAAATTTATTCACAAACTTTTGGATGTGCTATGGGCTCACCCATATCATCCACAATTGCAAACCTAGTTTTAGAAGATATTGAGACAGAGATTTTGAAACAGAATCCTAATTTTTCCCTTTATCAAAGATATGTCGATGACATAATCATGGCAACAGATCCAATTAATAAATTAATTTTTTTAAATACATTTAATAATATACATCCTAGACTTAAATTCACTATTGAAAATGAAAATACAAAACATTCCATAAATTTCTTAGATCTAACATTATACAGGCAATCCAACGGAAAAATTCTTACCAATTGGTATAGAAAAAATATAAAATCAAATAGATATCTAAATTTCAATTCCATAACTAATTTAAAATACAAAAAAAGTGTCATAAACAGTTTAGTAGACCGAGCAATTAAACTCTCGTCTAAACAATTTCATAATCAAAATTTAAAATTGATAACTAACATCCTTATAAATAACAATTATCCACTTAAATTCATAAATAAACAAATCAATTTTCGATTACAAAAAATAAAAAACAAACTAAATACTTCTTGTAACTTACAACCTAACTTTTTTGGTTCTGATTTTAATATTCCTGACTCAGTATCTCAAAACAAATATATATCAATACCTTATATACCTAATATCTCGGAAAAAATAGAAAGAGAATTAAAGAAATATAACATCAATACAGCTTATAAAAATCACAATACAATAGGAAAACTTGTATACACAAACCTCAAAGACAAAACACCTATCAACATGCAATCTGATTTAGTGTATCAAATCGACTGTAATAATTGTACTTCTACATACATAGGCGAAACAAAACAACTTTTGAAAAACCGCTTATACCAACATAAATACTCAATTAAAAAAAACTTAATTTCACCTTCCAATAAAACTGCACTCACAGATCACACTATAGAAACTTTTCATAACTTTAATTTTTCAACACCTAAAATTTTACATAAAGAGGCTAACACTCGTAAAAGAAAGTGCTTAGAAATGATCGAAATTAAAAAAAGTCCAAATGCTATCAATTATAAAACTGACATTGAAAATCTAAGTACTATTTACCATAACTTATTTAAATAACTCCCTAACTATTTTTCATCATATTTTTAATTGAGTAAAACGGTTCGAATTTTTCTTTTCCAATTTTGTAGTTGCCCCTAAAATTATTTAATTTTTTCATCTTTTCAAAAATTCATCCGAAATACGGACCTGACCTTAAGCTAAATATGCGTACGCATACAATTGACATCTTGCATTTTTCCTCATTCTGGCAGCTTGCTTCTTCAAAACAAGATGTCCTTTACTTTCTATTAAAAGTTTATTGTTTCAATTACATTATCTATAATATAGTTAATGTTTAACCTCAATCAATAATGATTGTTTAACATTTCACCTTTATCCATTTAAACGCCGTATACATGCAATGTGGCTTTAATTAGTCATTTGCAAATTTTGTTATCAATTATTATAAACTTTTATGGAAGCCATTTTGGTAAGCCTTGAAAAATTTTTCTATGTGTTCACTTAATCTAATTTTCTAACTTTTGTATTTTAGTTATATTACTTGTCAATAATTTCTGATGAAGCCATCTAAAGTGGCGAAACGTAAAATATTTTATCAACCTTCACATGTATGACGCTTGGACCTTAAGGGACAATCAGATTTTTGATACCTACTACAATAAACTTTTTGGCTATCTATCTCCACAACCTTATTAAAAAATTGTAGGCTTTAATTGTAAGTTTTTTATATGTACATTATTATTAGTAAAGCATTTGCCTTGTTAAAAAGAATATTTGCGAAACTCTAAAGTTCTGTTTAATATCGTTGGAACAAACATGAAGTGAACGGTTACCTAAAAAAATATAAATCCAAGTAAATTTTACAAATATGCTTCAAGTTACTAAAAGTTATTTAAAAGTGATGTGGTTGTAGCTACTTTAAATACATATAAAATCAGAATAATAAAAATATGTATAATACGGGGGGTAATACAAAATTTTCCAAAAAATTATAAAAATTTGAATAGGAGGCCCTGACTTTGTATTTGAGCATAGCTTTTGATTCTAAACAACTTTTCTCAATAAAATTTTGCCTTATTTTTTGAAATAAGGTAACTTTATTTTTGAACGTATTTCAAATTTTTTGTCCTGCCGTGTATGCTGTTTGACTTGAAGCCATTCTAAGGAAATCTGATATGGTTATCGAACATGCACTAACTTTTGGCGGTATTTAAATTTCGGTTTTACAACTAATAAAAAAAAATCCCATTTGTTGCACACTAAATGGACCACACTGTATATTAAATGGTGTGATGCTAACGGAATGTCGAATAATATGAATAATATTTCGTGGGGATGTCATTGCCGCGCTAAGCTTGTTGGTACAGTCGTAGATGGCCACTGGCAGGGTTGGAATGTAGTGTCAGCTGTTTGTACTTAACAAGGGATTGTAAGAGAATGTAATAGAACAAATTGGTGGGGACTTTAAAAATATAAATACAGATACATATGTATATGTACGGAAAATGCAAAGTTATTTAGTTTAGACACTGTAAAAACTCCACAATCAACAAATCTTTTTAAAATGTATTTATTGATTAATTAACCCAAAACTAAAGATACATTTCGGTTAAACTACTTCAAGATCTATTCGCATGTAATCCCGATTTTATACTGCCCCGTTTCATCTAATAAAAGCAGTAAATCCTTACTCCAGTTATATTTGCTATTAAAGCACGTTTCACGAGTCAAAAAAATAAACTATGAACAATAATATGTGGAGCCGCCGATCGGTTGGCATTTAATTTTTAGAAATCTTTCAAAACAACTTGCACAAGGTGCTGAAAAGGTTCAAAATTGTAGTACGTAATGATCTGCTATGCAGTAGAACTTCGCAGGTATGTTTGCCACTATGTCTTTATTAAATGTTTTAACATTGAAAATGTTTAACGAATTGGAGATGTGACGCTAGTAACGGGCTCTTCTAGCGATTTCTGTGACGCTTGAAAAATGTGCAGTTTTCGCAAATTTTTGCAGGTTGTACGTATTGCAGCTGAATTTTGTTGGTGTCATTTTGAAAATATCGTCAAGAGCCAACTTTCTGGAGAGATTGTGAAAATGTACGATTCGATGGGGGCCAAAATACGGAGGTTGAAACGATTTTTTGGACTCGAAAGCGTTTGGTGCTGTTACATGGCATACTTCTTGAAAGATCCAAATATGATTTGGGGCTAGTTGGAGAGAGGATGAACCAACGCTCATCATACTGGCTGGTTTTTGGCTTCTGCAATTCACGGGGGAGAAGTTACAGGGGTAGAAAGCTGAGGTGCATTTGTAGTAAATTGGATGTTCGCATAAACAGGGGGAAAGAAGAAATGTCGCATTTTGTTTTTGGTAGTATGTGGATGAATCTGTAGGTTGTTCATAATTTTGTGGCTCAGGCTGATTTAGGGGTTGCAAAATGGGGAAACTGTTATAATTATCAGAAAAATGGTAAAATTATTATTGGTGTGAAATACGCTGTTTGGAGACTTTCTACTGGTCAAATTTATTTTTTAAAAGAATTTGGGAGGTGGGAATTTGGCGGCCCAGGTGGATTTGGGGGTTGCAAAATGAGGAAAACGTTATAATTATCAGAAAAACTTTAAAATTAATATTTGCCTGAAATTATCTGTTTGGAGACTTTCTACTAGTGTTTATATTTTTTAAGAGAATTCGGAATGTGAATGTGAATTGGGGGGTTGCAAAATGGGGAAATCGTTATAATTATCAGAAAACCGTAACATAAATATTTGTGTAAAATTCGCTGTTTGGAGATTTTCTGCTGATCGACTGTACACCTTGCCGTTCGCGGCTTTGCGGTTCGATGATTTGATTTTACGTGGGGCACCTTTGTGCTCCCTTTTCTTTGCCGTTCGCGGATATTTGCTTTGCCGTTCGTGAATGGAATTGCCAACGTTAACTGTTTCAACTTCTACACACTAGCGGTCGGTCTTATGAAGGCCACTAATCTGACGTTAACTTTAATTCGCTGTTAAAATATACAAAAGCGCATAAAAATTTGTTTACTAATGAATAATATGTCATAAGCGCCAACGTTTTGATGAGCTTTTGTTTATTTTAACAGCGATATAAAGTAAGTTAACGTCAGGTGAGTGACCTTCATAAGACCGGCCGTAAGTAAAAAAAAGCATACGTATGAGGTTTATGTCATGAACACCTAAATAACATTATTTATCACGAACTTGTAAACACACTTGTCGAGCCTATTTCTTTGAATCTCTTATTACCAATTCGGACCTGAAATAAATTGTAAAATTATAACTTGAATAAACAAATGAACATTCGAGCTCTAGATTCAAGTGGCAGACTTATGTTACGTATGGAATTTTAGTTCAATCTTTACTGTTTTCTCGAGCGTTTCTGCCGAAAGTTCAATTGAGTTTAATGTTTAAAGCACGGAAAGCCATGTCGTCAAAGTGTAAAGTTTCTACTTCAGATATGCCACACAAAAAATGCAGAAAAGTTTTGTTTTCTTGAGGTTGCATAGTATAAATAAATCTAGTTAATCGAACCTAACCCCGTTTTTATCATTTATGTGTTTACTTGGGCATCGCGGTTTTGCGCTTTGCGGCATTCTTCTGGAACGTAACCCCCACGAACGGCGAGGTCTGACTTTTTTAAGAGAATTCCGAATGTGGGAATTTTGCGGTCCAGTTGAATTTGGAGGTGAGAAAATGGGAAAGACGTATAATTATCGGAAAACCTTAAAATCAATATTTGTGGGAAAATTCGCTGTTTGGAGATTTTCTCCTGGTCAATTGTACTTTCTAAGAGAATTCAAAATATGGAAATTTTACAGCCCAGGTGCATTTGGGGGTAGCAAAATGCGGAAAACGTTATAATTCTCAGAAAAATTGTAAAATTATTATATTTGTGAAATACGCTGTTTGGAGACTTTCTACTGGTCGAATTTATTTTTTAAGAGAATTTGGCGGGCCAAGTGGATTTGGGGGTTGGTTGCAAAATTGGGAAAACGTTATAATTATCAGGAGAACTTTAAAATTAATATATGTATGAAGTGCGCTGTTTGGAGACTTTCTACTGGCCGCTTTAAATTTTTAAGAAAACTTGGGAGGTGGGAATTTTGCGGCCCAGGTGGATTTGGGGGTTGCAAAATGGGTAGAACCGTTATAATTCTCAGAAAAACTTAATTAATATTTGCTTTAAATGATCTATTTGAAGACTTTCTACTAGTGTTTTTATTTTTAAGAGAATTCGGAATGTGGGAATTTTGGGGTCCAGGTGAATTTGCTGGTTGCAAAATGGAGAAAACGTTATAATTATCAGAAAACCTTAACATAAATATTTGTGTGAAATTCGTTGTTTGGAGATTTTCTGCTGGTCAATTGTATTTTTAAGAGAATTCCGAATGTGGAATTTGCGGTCCAGTTGAATTTGACGGTGGGAAAATGGGAAAAACGTATAATTATCGGAAAAACCTTAAAACAATATTTGTGGAAAATTCGCTGTTTGGAGATTTTCTCCTGGTCAATTGTATTTTTTAAGAAAATTCGGGACGTGGGAATTTTGTGGCCAGGCGGATTTGAGTATTGCAAAATGGGGAAAACGTTATAATTATAAGAAAAATCTTAAAATTAATATTTGTGTAAAATTCGCTATTTGAAGACTTTCTACTGGTTAATGTTATTTTTAAGAGAAGTAGGGATGTGGGAATTTTGCGGTCCAGTTGGATTTGGGGGTTGCAAAATGGGAAAACGTTATAATTATCAGAAAAGCATTAAAACTAATATTTGTGTGAAATTCGCTTTTAAAGATTTTCTACTAGTCAATTTTATTTTTTAAGAGAATTAGGGTTGTTGAAAGTTTGTGACCCAGCTGGATTTGGAGGTTGCAAAATGGGGAAAACGATATAATTATAAGAAAAATCTTAAAATTAATATTTGTGTGAAATTCGCTGTTTGAAGACTTTCTACTGGTCGATTTTATTTTTAAGAGAATTCGGGATGTGGGAATTTTGCGGTCCAGGTGGATTTTGGGGGTTGCAAAATGAGTAAAACGTTATAATTATAAGAATAATCTTAAAATTAATATTTGTGTGAAATTCGCTGTTTGAAGGCTTTCTACTGGTCGATTTTATTTTTCAAGAGGATTCGGGTTGTGGGAATTTTGCGTTTCAGCTGGATTTGGAGTTTTCAAAATGGGGAATACGATATAATTATCATAAAAACCTTAAAATCAATATTTGTATGAAATTTGCTGCTCGGAAGCTTTCTACGGGTCGATATTCGGCATGTGGGGGTTTTGTGACCCAGTTGGATTTGTCGGATACAAAATGGGGAAAACGTTAGAATTATAAGAAAAACCTTAAAATCAATAGTTGTGTGAAATTCGCTGTTTGGAGATTTTCTACTGGTTGATTGTATTTTATAAGAGAGCCGGTAATACGGTTGTGAGGGTCGGGGATTAGCCTATTTTCTAATTTTTTACATAAGAAAAATGTGATTTTTTTATTCTGGCCCTTTGTGCAATTGTAAATTTGCAAGGAAATAGTAGATAGCGTGTCGGATTGTATTTTATTCGAACATAAATAATATTACGTGGGTTAAGGTAATTGCCGCGCTGCACTTGTTCGCAAAATGATAGTGGCTACTGGCAGGGTTGGGATGTTAGTGTCAGCTGTTTGTACTAAAACTTAATACGCGATTGTAGTAGACAATATAAATACGATAAATATGTATATAACTGGAAAATGCAAAGTTACCTAGTTTATACAATATAAAAGCTCCCCATACAACAAATTTGTTTAAAATATAGTTATTGAAAAATTAACACCAAACTAAAGATACATGTCGATTAAACAACTCAAAGGTCTAATCACATCTAATTATTTTCTTACGCTGCCCAGTTCCTCCTATTAAAAGCATCTAAGCTCCAGTTCTTATATTTGCTATTAAAGCACGTCTCATGACTAACGAAAATAAACTATGGATAATAATAATATGTTGAGCCGCCGATTGAATGGCTTGTAATTCTCAGAACTCCTTGAAAACAGCTAATAAATGTAATAATAAAAATGACTCATATAAGCAATACATCTTCTAAAGTTATATAAAAAAATTAATATAATATCGAATTCAACATCTTTATCTAATTGCAAATTAATATTAAAGTGTACAAGATGCTATGTTTCGTATGGCGTATAATAAACAATAATAATACAGATGTGAACAATTTTAAAACTTTTTTTAATTTCTATCCCTTGTAATTTTGTCAGATTTTGGAAATTTCTTTCCAGATTTGAAAATTCACAAAATTCATTTTCAATGCATTAACGAAGGTTGGTAGATTGCAGCTTCTGTAAATTTTTTCTATTACAATCCCGCATAAAGTTTTAGTAGAAACAGCTGACACTAATATCCCAACCCTGCCAGTGGCCGTCTACCAGTCTACCACCGTCTGCCAACAAGTGCAGCGCGGCAATGACCTTAACCCCACAAAATATTATTCATGTTAGAGAAAAATACAATCGGATATTCCATTAGTATCACGCTATTTAATATTTACTTGCAAATCTACAGTTTCACGAAGGGCCAGTCAATCAAAATTGCTGTATCAATCAAAATTGCACATTTTCCTTATTTAAAAATAAGACAAAAAATCCACCCCTCACAACCGCATCCCGAATTCGCTTAAAAATAGAATCAACCAGTGGAAATCCTCCAAACAACGAATTTCAATCAAATATTGATTTTAATGCTTTTCTGATAATTTTGCAACCCCCGAACCACTTAGGCAGCAAAATTCTTAAAAACCCACTGATTCATCCACATACTACCAAAAACAAAATTCGACATTTTTCCCCTGTTTATACGAACATCGAATTTGCTACAAAGGCATCTCATCTTTACAGCCCTGTAACTTAGCCCTCGTGCTTTGCAGACCCCAAAAAACAGCCAGTACGATGAGTGTTGGTTCATCCTCTTTCCAACTAACCCCAAATTACATTTGTACCTTTCAAGAAGTATATAACAGCACCGAACGCTTTCTTGTCCAAAAAATCGTCTGAACCTCCGTATTTTCGCCCCCTCAAATCTTACATTTGCATACTCTCTCCAGAAAGTTCGCCCTTGACAAGATCTTCAAAATGAAACCAAAATTCACCTGCAATACGTAGAACTTGCAAAAATTTTCAAAAACTGCGCACTTTCCAAGCGTCGCACAAATCGCTACTGTACTGTACCGTATTACAGTCACACTTCTAATTCGTTAAACATTTTTAATGTTAAAATCTTTCGTAGTAATTTTTAGTTGCCAAATAGTAAAAATAACTCTTTCACCTTAAAAAACTCTATTCTTTACTGCCTTTTGAGCCTTTTCATTTTCTTAAATTTATTTTGATTTAAGTTACGATTGATTTTAAATTTTATTGTACTTTCAATTTTCATATAAAAATTCTGACGGTCGTTTACCGATATAACCAGTTATATTACTATTACCAATTGAAGTAGTCTTCTCCCAAGGCCATAGGTGAAGTAAAGGCGGAATCAATTTAAGCATTGCCAATTCGACCTTCTTGTGCTGACGTCAGACCAGTGAGAGATATTAGTAGTGGGAATTATTTTCTTATACGCAAACGTTTCTGTTGTGTTATATTTCCTGTTTTGGTTATGGTAATGGCGATGGCGATGATGATGATGATGATGGTGATAATTAGAAGAATAAAATTTTTAAATTCGATTTCCTAATTTAATAATTTATTTTCATATGCAATGCAGGTAGCGGTTGAAATGCTCAGCGATGTGTTTCACTTCGAGTGAGTAAAAAAGGACGAAGTGAAATAACAGCGGAATAAAATAAACATACATAATGGCAGCGAGATCGTCATATTCTAAAATTTACGACGGAAACGCTTATGTTTGTAGTGGACACGGCCGCAAAACAAAATCCCCTCATTTTATAGCAATGATACAATTCACCAGCGTAACGATATTTACTTCGGTCGTTTTATTTTGTTTTCGTAGAGATTAAGGTTCAGAAGTTGTAGTTTCCGAAGCAGTTATTACATAAGACATTGTAAATAGAGTGGCATCAAACCGACTCCGCTGAAAAGTTCTCGATTCATTTTGCTGTATCATAACCTATTTGCGCTCAGATTGATTTCGAGCTTTCAGTGACAGAATTTAAAATGTAAGATTGCACCTAAACTGGAATTTTTGCTTTCAGTACCTCCAAACATAGACGATTCTTTAAGCAGCAGCGATGTGATTGTCCGTGAAGGCGCCAACGAGACGCTGACCTGTCGAGCCACTGGTTCTCCACAACCCAGCGTAAAGTGGAAAAGGGATGATAATTCTAAAATCGCCATCAACAAAACTCTTACTGGTCAGTATAATGGATTTGAAAACTTTCTTTTCCCGGAGCGCGCGATCGAAGGTGTTTGGTTTTATCTGTGTTGGCCAACTGTAGCGCGAAGAGCACCACCGCCAATTACATAATATATTTTCACATATATGAACAGCCACGTTCCCTTTTTCAGTTTCCGAATGGGAAGGAGAGACGCTCGAATTAACGAGAATCTCCAGGCTCGACATGGGCGCGTATTTGTGCATCGCCAGCAATGGAGTTCCCCCTACTGTCAGCAAAAGGATAAAAGTTAGTGTTGACTGTAAGTATTCATTTGCAGCCATTGCGGCTGTGGCTTTCTAAGTTTATGGCAGCAATAAATAGCCAATTAACTTAAGTAAAACAATAATCGAACATTAATGATAACAATTCGCGAAAGTAATAAAATATATTATGTATATCTTGGGCATAATTTAGCGAGAATGTCCTGCAGGAACTAGTCTGCAATTTAAACTGTCGGGATTACAATGGGTCCAGGAGGGGCCGCCTCAAAATTATACACTTGCTCCACTACACAATGGTCAGTTAATACAGCTACCATTTGCCGACAAAACAAAGTAGTAAAGGCTAGTTAGCGGTGTTAGTTTAGGACTTCTTGAATACTTAATTATTTTCCTGATTACACGAATAATAATCAACAAAGCAAAACCGGGAATGTCTGCTCGTAACGTTTTTATTATTTACAGTTTTCCCCTTCTTTGTTTTATGTAAAGCTCGCTCACTGCAGACAATACCACCCAGTGGCAAATTACAAATATATTTTTAAACCTCAATGCCTTTTCTCGTTGCTTCTGAATAGGGGGCGGGTTTTTACGCCACTAAAGCTGTGAAAAAAAAACAAGAAAATAGGCAAGAAAAACTTTAAATATAGACCGAAACACTTGAAACAGGCAATAAAATCTTCGAATAGGCAGGTTAGGTATATTTCCTAGGAATTTTTTATTGCGAGCGTGAAAATAGAACTTAATTTAAATATCGACAATTAGGAAAAAACGCTTTTATTTCTAAACTTAACTATACAAAAAATATATACAAATCGAAAGTGAGGTTATGGAGTATGGACTGATTTCAGGCAGACACTCCCATTTAGAATTTTAAATTTGGCGGGCTTAGACTTGACGTGCTGCTAATATAATAATGTTGGTGACATCAAAAAAATATTCTCTGCTTACGAAAATGTCGCGACGTAACGAACATTGGAGATTTCATTGTGTCGCGGCATTTTCGTAAACACAATAGTATATTATGTTATTAGGAGCAAAAGTTATATTTTATGTGGCGTGGCTGGATGGTTTATCCGCCGAGCTTGCGAGGCAGATAAGTACAGCCGAGCCACATAAAGATACTTTTGCTCCGAATAACCTATAGTATTTTTTCTTCAAACGTTTTTATAACAAATTATTTACAATTTTGTTAACAAAATTCGAAGAAAATTACTTGATCTCGTCAGCGGCAGATAATATTATCTGCCGCTAACGAGCGGCAGATAAAGTTGTCAGCGGCAGATAATAACTTTATCTGCCGCTGACGAGCGGCAGATAAAGTGTTTTAGATGCCATGGCAATGAAGTGACCGTTTAGCATCATCAATCCAGCAGTATAATGGCACATTTTACTGCCGTTTGAAGAAAAAAGCATTTTTTTATGTCACCGTCGTTAATTGACTTGTCATTGTTTTTACTAGATCACAATCACTATTCATTGTTCTTGTGATCATGGCTACTTGATAATTCCACGTCTTAACAACAACCAAAAACCTTTGATAGGCATTTTAATATAAACGATTGCTTTTACGCTTATGAAGTGAGAGTACCTTTTTACGCTTTTTAATTCCCTTTCAGATAATAACATAACATTTAAAAAAATCTACAGGTAACAAAATTAGAGCAAAAAAAGCTTTCAAAGATAGGCAAAGTGCCTCTTACAGTCAAGTCTAGTTTATGTATATGTCTATTCGTGCAGTACATCACAGTAAGCATGTACACCAAAATTCAAATCGATATCTTTACATTTGTGGAAATGAATACAAAAATTAAAAATAGCAAACTGAACTTGAGGGCTCTATAACTCCTTACTGGAGGGACTACATACTAAGGTATATCAGGAATCAATGACTAACCGGGGTCTCATTCTTTTTGGGACACTCTGTATACAGTGATGGCCAAAAGGTCGGTATAAAATGGAAACAATTTGTATTTTTGATTTTTGAAAAAACGTTTGCGGATATAATTTGTCCTTGTCTGAAAACCTATTTAGCTTCTATCAGATATATACCGAATTGGTTGATCGCTTGGTACTTCTTGAAGGACCAGGGGTTTCATGTCATATTACAAAACCCTCTTCGATAGGTGCTAGTTCTGCGAGAAATTATTTATCGTAACCCAGGACGGCGTCTAAGCATTGCGAGCGAAACCCTTCCTTAAAATCGCAGATGCGCTAAAGCGAGGGTGACTTTGTGGTGTGGGTTGCATAACATTTATACGCTACATTTCCAATCTAATAACTAAACGATCTTTAACACGCGTGATCCTTAGAAAATGGGGGTTTTCAAAATTGGCAAACCCAAAGGTGGAATTTTACGGTTATTAAGCAAGATTTCAAGGAAATTTTTTATCGTTCGTTAGTTTTAGGTACCTAAACAATCTCAAGTCCACAAAATAACTTTTTTCTTTATCTTCCACAAAAATTCAAGTTTCCAATTTTTGGAAATTTTTCAAAATTTCACATACCAAACTTAATTTAAAAATTCAAATTTACTCGTGTAAAAACTTCAAAGATCTATAATTGGAAATAATAATAGAAAATGGTAATTATTCCTTTTGTTTTTTTTAATTATTTACCGAAAAGTAATATTTTTGCATAATTTTTACTTCTTTGATGCAAGGCACTTTTTAGGAGAAATATTTTTTAACTATAATTTATGTCTGTGTAAATAACTTCTAAAAACTGAAATCGACCTCTGTTAATAAATTATTTTCACAAAAAAGTACTTTTCTTTATTCATTAGACATGTTCTAAAAATTGACGATTTTTTCAAAACTATAAGCTAAAATTTTTGCGTTTGGATAGCTAATCACATTTTAAACAACTTTGCTTGATAAAATTGTTCTCCATCTTGGCTAGTAAATGCATTTTTCGTAAATGTTTTGAAAATAATATAAAATTGTACATATAGCGGAAATCACGTGACAACTTGCGTTTGGCCCATTTGTAATCTTTTTTCAACTATCTCTGATCGCCAGCATTCGATTTACCAAAAAAGTCTAAATATAAATGTTTCCCATTTGATGTCAACTTCTGGGGATCACTTTATAATATCTATTCGTATACTGACATATGTGGAATGCTATATAGTCCTCTATTATTTTTCAATTTTGATTTCTTAATGATACGAATAATAGCTTTTTTTGAAATAATATATAGTGTGTCCAAGATAAGGAGGGCCAGTATGGGAATCTCGTTAATAGTAAGAGATACAGATTTGGTTAAATAGGAAAAAAGGACTAACGAAATGACGCCTATGATTTTCCGTTTTTGAGTTATATTAAAAAAAAATTTTTTAGGATTTTCAATGATATATTTTTCTGAAATTAATATTAAAGTTCAAGCGATACTGGCATAATTTCTTTATAGCAACCTTTCATGAACTTAAATATTACGTCAAAAATTGTTTTTATCTGACGTTTCGTCTTTGAGCAACCATCATTTTTTTTAAATACGACCCTTACTTTCTCTTTTCAAATTTTAGAAGCCATTTTGATTCTAATTTCAACAAAGTACCACACATTGGTTTAATTACGTTTTGAGTATTTTCTGCCATAATCAGGAAATTTTTGGGTACGGACGTGTGTCCTAAAGCATTTCATACGTTGTTTCAGCTTTTGCAATTTAAAGAAAGAAGTAATGACCCACAATCCATGTTTTTAATCGTTAATAATCGCTATGGTCTTAGAATGCAAATAATTTCGAATAAAAACTATTTAGTGCATTGATTATTGTTCTGACAATTTCTAACAATCATTAAATTTAGAAAGAAAAAATACGGTGGGGTTCATTACTGTTTTCTTTAAATTACAAAGCTGAAACAAATGTTTCTGTATTCGATAAATACCACAGTGTTATTAAAATTCCATCCTTTGCTGTAACTTTCTCACGTCCTGATTGTCTGTCGACATAATATGTGATTTAGCGATGCATTCTGCAATAACAAATTTATATTTTCATAATATCTCTTAGAAATTAATTTCCTACCAGTTAAATAATTTACAGTTGCTCTGGTTAATCGAAAATGCTTAACAAATTCTTTTTCGTTATATTCTTGAAGAACATTTATATAGTTCTATATTCGTGTCGCATCTTCACGGTCACTGAAACAATCCAAGGAGGAATCGCAACTGGAATTAGAGCTGTCTTCTAATAATAAATTATAATTTTGGTCGTCTTCATCAAATAGATCATCAAATATGCCTTCTTGTTATATTAATGTTTTCTTAATTAAAAATTTAGACGTAGTAGGATCCAAAAGTATTTTCTTACAATCAGTTTTTCCGTCATTGCTATTCGATAGGGGAACATAAACTGGAAGTTTATAAATAACAAAAAAATAACAAGAATATAACAACAATAAATTAATAATTTAAAATTAACAACTAAAAATGCAAGTACAAGCGATATATAAACAGCTGCACGAAATATAAACAGCTGCACGAAATAAAAACAGCTGTTTTTTAAAAACAGCGCAGTTCATTTACGGATCAGATCAGTTTAAATATAGTTACATTTTGATTCAGATAAGAATATTGTTGAATAAAACACGACTAGTGACAACCTTAAGAGGATTATGGCAGGAAGGGGGAGGGCGGAGTTACGAGACACTAAGAGGGAGGGGAATTATCTAAGAGCTGGAAAAGTACTGAGTTACTTATTTACAGCTTACGAATTGCAATAAAATCTGAATTTAATATTAACCAAATTTATAAATCGTACAGTAACTATTATACGTTCCTGAAATTATCATGAGTATCTCTATTTAGATTCGAAAAAAGTAAATATGATGATACCGAAAATCTGAAATGTTGTGTATCTAAGTAGACTATACGTAAAAAGTTGCCTCAATAAAGTGTTTACAATCTACACTAATACAGGCGCTGGGCTGGAAAACAGTACATTACGCAATTAGTTTAGAAAGGTAGAACAAGTATGGCGAGTTTCAGTATGAGCTTCAGCGAGTACTTAAACGGGCATATGAGTTGCTATGGTGCAAAACCATACCACTTTATTCAACGATTTTGAATGTATAAATGTAGTACATTACCCTATGAACCTACTTTGTAACTTATATGGTATCAGAAATACAGTTTTACTTTTTTATTCAAAAACGTTTTTACGAATACTTGAAAATCAGTAGATATTTTCCTTTGCAAAGTCAATTCTTTTAAAGAGAATGGCTCGTTGCACTTAAACAAATTTTTTATGTTTTAATTCGTTCTATATCAATAAAGACGTTGTTTACAAATAGCGTTCGCAGCCCGCCGCAACGTCCAGCCGTCGAGCCGTGCTACAATGTTTTGCCAATGGCAATGATTCTGTTACAGTGCTTCTTGGCCCTTAGATCTATATAATTCATGGGATTCTTATCGTATGGACATCAATAACCTCAGAATATCATCATCTTCTATCAAAATCGATGCCGCTATTTCCAGATACATTCCTATAAGGACTTTTTACTTCACAACTTTAGAAACGACTTCCGAAACACAGACGCCATCGCCAGACGTTTTAAGGAAAATATGTAATTGTAACGACTGGGTGGCGACGACCAGCGTTCGCCGCCAGCCGAAATGCCCAGCCGTCGAGCAGTGCTACAATGCTTTGCCAATGGCAACTATTTTGTTAACGCGGCTCGTCTGGAAGATGCAATAGCCCACCGTCGAGGGCTACGTCAAATCCACATGAATCAGATTCAAATCAAAAGCAGATTCGTCTCTATTGAGTCTGAAAAACCAAAAAAACTTTTCACCATCGACATAAAGATCAGTTTTAATGATTATTCTGTAACAGCCTTAGATCTATATAATTCATGGGTTTCTTCTTGTATGGGCATCAATAACCTCAGAATATCATCATCTTCTATCAAAATCGATGCCGCTATTTCCAGATACATTCCTATAAGGACTTTTTACTTCACAACTTTAGAAACGACTTCCGAAACACAGACGCCATCGCCAGACGTTTTAAGGAAAATATGTAATTGTAACGACTGGGTGGCGACGACCAGCGTTCGCGGCCAGCCGAAACGCCCAGCCGTCGAGCAGTGCTACAATGCTTTGCCAATGGCAACTATTTTGTTAACGCGGCTCGTCTGGAAGATACAATGTCCCACCGTCGAGGACTACGTCAAATCCACATGAATCAGATTCAAATCAAAAGCAGATTCGTCTCTATTGAGTCTGAAAAACCAAAAAAACTTTTCACCATCGACATAAAGATCAGTTTTAATGATTATTCTGTAACAGCCTTAGATCTATATAATTCATGGGTTTCTTCTTGTATGGGCATCAATAACCTCAGAATATCATCATCTTCTATCAAAATCGATGCCGCTATTTCCAGATACATTCCTATAAGGACTTTTTACTTCACAACTTTAGAAACGACTTCCGAAACACAGACGCCATCGCCAGACGTTTTAAGGAAAATATGTAATTGTAACGACTGGGTGGCGACGACCAGCGTTCGCGGCCAGCCGAAACGCCCAGCCGTCGAGCAGTGCTACAATGCTTTGCCAATGGCAACTATTTTGTTAACGCGGCTCGTCTGGAAGATACAATGTCCCACCGTCGAGGACTACGTCAAATCCACATGAATCAGATTCAAAACAAAAGCAGATTCGTTTCTATTGAGTCTGAAAAAACCAACAAAACTTTTCATCATCGCCATAATGATCGGCTTTAATGATTATTCTGTAACAGTCTTCTTGACCCTTAGATCTATATAATTCATGGGCTTCTTCTCGTATGGACATCAATAACCTCAGAATATCATTATCTTCTATCAAACTCAATGCCGCTAATATTTCCAGATCCATTCTTATAAGGACTTTTTACTTCACAACTTTAGAAACGGCTGCCGAAACACAGACGCCATCGCCAGACGTTTTAAGGAAAATATCTAATCGTAACGACTGGGTGGCGACGACCAGCGTTCGCGGCCAGCCGCAACGCCCAGCCGTCTAGCAGTGCTACAATGCTTTGCCAATGGCAACTATTTTGTTAACGCGGCTCGTCTGGAAGATGCAGTGGCCCATCGTCGAGGGCTACGTCAAATCCACATGAATCAGATTCAAATCAAAAGCAGATTCGTCTCTATTGAGTCTGAAAAAACCAAAAAAACTTTTCACCATCGACATAAAGATAAGTTTTAATGATTATTCTGTAACAGCCTTCTTGGCCCTTAGATCTATATAATTCATGGGTTTCTTCTCGTATGGACATCAATAACCTCAGAATATCATCATCTTGTATCAAAACCAATGCCGCTAATATTTCGAGATCCATTCTTATAAGGACTTTTTACTGCACAACTTTAGAAACGACTGCCGAAACGCAGACGCCATTGCTAGACGTTTTAAGGAAAATATGTAATCGTCGACGACCAGCGTTCGCGGCCAGCCGCAACGCCCAACCATCGAGCAATGCTACAATGCTTTACCAATGGCAACTAATTTGTTAACGCGGTTCGTCTGGAAGATGCAGTGGCCCATCGTTAAGGGCTACCTCAAATCCACATGAATCAGATTCAAAACAAAAGCAGATTCGTCTCTATTGAGTCTGACAAAACCAACAAAACTTTTCATCATCGACATAAAGATCGGTTTTAATGATTATTCTGTAACAGCCTTCTTGGCCCTTACATCTATATAATTCATGGGTTTCTTATCGTATGGACATCAATAACCTCAGAATATCATCATCTTGTATCAAAATCAATGCCGCTAATATTTCGAGATCCATTCTTGTAAGGACTTTTTACTGCACAACTTTAGAAACGACTGCCGAAACGCAGACGCCATTGCTAGACGTTTTAAGGAAAATATGTAATCGTCGACGACCAGCGTTCGCGGCCAGCCGCAACGCCCAACCATCGAGCAATGCTACAATGCTTTACCAATGGCAACTATTTTGTTAACGCGGTTCGTCTGGAAGATGCAGTGGCCCATCGTCGAGGGCTACCTCAAATCCACATGAATCAGATTCAAAACAAAAGCAGATTCGTCTCTATTGAGTCTGACAAAACCAACAAAACTTTTCATCATCGACATAACGATCGGTTTTAATGATTATTCTGTAACAGCCTTCTTGGGCCTTAGATCTATATAATTCATGGGTTTCTTCTCCTATGGACATCAATAACCTCAGAATATCATCATCTTCTATCAAAATCGATGCCGCTATTTCCAGATCCATTCTTATAAGAACCTTTTACTTCACAACTTTAGAAACGACTGCCGAAACGCAGACGCCATCGCCAGACGTTTTAATAAAATTATGTAATCGTAACGACTGGGTGGCGACGACCAGCGTTCGCGGCCAGCCGCAACGCCCAGCCGTCGAGCAGTGGTACAATGCTTTGCCAATGGCAACTATTTTGTTAACGCGGCTCGTCTGGAAGATGCAGTGGCCCACCGTCGAGGTCTACGTCAAATCCACATGAATCAGATTCAAATCAAAAGCAAATTCGTCTCTATTGAGTCTGAAAAAACCAACAAAGCTTTTCACCATCGACATAAAGATCGATTTTAATGATTATTCTGTAACAGCCTTCTTGGCCCTTAGATCTATATAATTCATGGGATTCTTCTCGTATGAACATCAATAACTTCAGAATATCATCATCTTCTATCAAAATCGATGCCGCTATTTCTAGATCCATTCTTACTTCACAACTTTAGAAACGACTGCCGAAACGCAGACGCCATCGCTAGACGTTTTAAGGAAAATATGTAATCGTTGACGACCAGCGTTCGCGGCCACCTGCAACGCCCAGCCGTCGAGCAGTGCTACAATGCTTTGCCAATGGCAACTATTTTGTTAACGCGGCTCGTCTGGAAGATGCAGTGGCCCACCGTCGAGGTCTACGTCAAATCCACATGAATCAGATTCAAATCAAAAGCAAATTCGTCTCTATTGAGTCTGAAAAAACCAACAAAACTTTTCACCATCGACATAAAGATCGATTTTAATGATTATTCTGTAACAGCCTTCTTGGCCCTTAGATCTATATAATTCATGGGTCTCTTCTCGTATGGACATCAATAACCTCAGAATATTATCATCTTCTATCAAAATCAATGTCGCTAATATTTCTAGATCCATTCTTATAAGGACTTTTTACTTCACAACTTTAGAAACGACTGCCGAAACGCAGACGCCATCGCCAGACGTTTTAAGGAAAATATGTAATCGTAACGACTGGGTGACGACGACCAGCGTTCGCGACCAGCCGCAACGCCCAGCCGTCGAGCAGTGCTACAATGCTTTGTCAATGGCAACTATTTTGTTAACGCGTCTCGTTTGGAAGATGCAATAGCCCACCGTCGAGCGCTACGTCAAATCCACATGAATCAGATTCAAAACAAAAGCAGATTCGTCTCTATTGAGTCTGAAAAAACCAACAAAACTTTTCATCACCGACATAAAGATCCATTTTAATTATTATTCTGTAACAGCCTTCTTGGCCCTTAGATCTATATAATTCACGGGATTCTTCTTGTATGGACATCAATAACCTCAGAATATCATCATCTTCTATCAAAATCAATGCCGCTAATATATCCAGATCCATTCTTATAAGGACTTTTTACTTCACAACTTTAGAAACGACTGCCGAAACGCAGACGCCATTGCTAGACGTTTTAAGGAAAATATGTAATCGTCGACGACCAGCGTTCGCGGCCAGCCGCAACGCCCAACCATCGAGCAATGCTACAATGCTTTACCAATGGCAACTATTTTGTTAACGCGGTTCGTCTGGAAGATGCAGTGGCCCATCGTCGAGGGCTACCTCAAATCCACATGAATCAGATTCAAAACAAAAGCAGATTCGTCTCTATTGAGTCTGACAAAACCAACAAAACTTTTCATCATCGACATAACGATCGGTTTTAATGATTATTCTGTAACAGCCTTCTTGGGCCTTAGATCTATATAATTCATGGGTTTCTTCTCCTATGGACATCAATAACCTCAGAATATCATCATCTTCTATCAAAATCGATGCCGCTATTTCCAGATCCATTCTTATAAGAACCTTTTACTTCACAACTTTAGAAACGACTGCCGAAACGCAGACGCCATCGCCAGACGTTTTAATAAAATTATGTAATCGTAACGACTGGGTGGCGACGACCAGCGTTCGCGGCCAGCCGCAACGCCCAGCCGTCGAGCAGTGGTACAATGCTTTGCCAATGGCAACTATTTTGTTAACGCGGCTCGTCTGGAAGATGCAGTGGCCCACCGTCGAGGTCTACGTCAAATCCACATGAATCAGATTCAAATCAAAAGCAAATTCGTCTCTATTGAGTCTGAAAAAACCAACAAAGCTTTTCACCATCGACATAAAGATCGATTTTAATGATTATTCTGTAACAGCCTTCTTGGCCCTTAGATCTATATAATTCATGGGATTCTTCTCGTATGAACATCAATAACTTCAGAATATCATCATCTTCTATCAAAATCGATGCCGCTATTTCTAGATCCATTCTTACTTCACAACTTTAGAAACGACTGCCGAAACGCAGACGCCATCGCTAGACGTTTTAAGGAAAATATGTAATCGTTGACGACCAGCGTTCGCGGCCAGCCGCAACGCCCAGCCGTCGAGCAGTGGTACAATGGTTTGCCAATGGCAACTATTTTGTTAACGCGGCTCGTCTGGAAGATGCAGTGGCCCACCGTCGAGGTCTACGTCAAATCCACATGAATCAGATTCAAATCAAAAGCAAATTCGTCTCTATTGAGTCTGAAAAAACCAACAAAACTTTTCACCATCGACATAAAGATCGATTTTAATGATTATTCTGTAACAGCCTTCTTGGCCCTTAGATCTATATAATTCATGGGTCTCTTCTCGTATGGACATCAATAACCTCAGAATATTATCATCTTCTATCAAAATCAATGTCGCTAATATTTCTAGATCCATTCTTATAAGGACTTTTTACTTCACAACTTTAGAAACGACTGCCGAAACGCAGACGCCATCGCCAGACGTTTTAAGGAAAATATGTAATCGTAACGACTGGGTGACGACGACCAGCGTTCGCGACCAGCCGCAACGCCCAGCCGTCGAGCAGTGCTACAATGCTTTGTCAATGGCAACTATTTTGTTAACGCGTCTCGTTTGGAAGATGCAATAGCCCACCGTCGAGCGCTACGTCAAATCCACATGAATCAGATTCAAAACAAAAGCAGATTCGTCTCTATTGAGTCTGAAAAAACCAACAAAACTTTTCATCACCGACATAAAGATCCATTTTAATTATTATTCTGTAACAGCCTTCTTGGCCCTTAGATCTATATAATTCACGGGATTCTTCTTGTATGGACATCAATAACCTCAGAATATCATCATCTTCTATCAAAATCAATGCCGCTAATATATCCAGATCCATTCTTATAAGGACTTTTTACTTCACAACTTTAGAAACGACTGCCGAAACGCAGACGCCATTGCTAGACGTTTTAAGGAAAATATGTAATCGTCGACGACCAGCGTTCGCGGCCAGCCGCAACGCCCAACCATCGAGCAATGCTACAATGCTTTACCAATGGCAACTATTTTGTTAACGCGGTTCGTCTGGAAGATGCAGTGGCCCATCGTCGAGGGCTACCTCAAATCCACATGAATCAGATTCAAAACAAAAGCAGATTCGTCTCTATTGAGTCTGACAAAACCAACAAAACTTTTCATCATCGACATAACGATCGGTTTTAATGATTATTCTGTAACAGCCTTCTTGGGCCTTAGATCTATATAATTCATGGGTTTCTTCTCCTATGGACATCAATAACCTCAGAATATCATCATCTTCTATCAAAATCGATGCCGCTATTTCCAGATCCATTCTTATAAGAACCTTTTACTTCACAACTTTAGAAACGACTGCCGAAACGCAGACGCCATCGCCAGACGTTTTAATAAAATTATGTAATCGTAACGACTGGGTGGCGACGACCAGCGTTCGCGGCCAGCCGCAACGCCCAGCCGTCGAGCAGTGGTACAATGCTTTGCCAATGGCAACTATTTTGTTAACGCGGCTCGTCTGGAAGATGCAGTGGCCCACCGTCGAGGTCTACGTCAAATCCACATGAATCAGATTCAAATCAAAAGCAAATTCGTCTCTATTGAGTCTGAAAAAACCAACAAAGCTTTTCACCATCGACATAAAGATCGATTTTAATGATTATTCTGTAACAGCCTTCTTGGCCCTTAGATCTATATAATTCATGGGATTCTTCTCGTATGAACATCAATAACTTCAGAATATCATCATCTTCTATCAAAATCAATGCCGCTATTTCTAGATCCATTCTTACTTCACAACTTTAGAAACGACTGCCGAAACGCAGACGCCATCGCTAGACGTTTTAAGGAAAATATGTAATCGTTGACGACCAGCGTTCGCGGCCACCTGCAACGCCCAGCCGTCGAGCAGTGCTACAATGCTTTGCCAATGGCAACTATTTTGTTAACGCGGCTCGTCTGGAAGATGCAGTGGCCCACCGTCGAGGTCTACGTCAAATCCACATGAATCAGATTCAAATCAAAAGCAAATTCGTCTCTATTGAGTCTGAAAAAACCAACAAAACTTTTCACCATCGACATAAAGATCGATTTTAATGATTATTCTGTAACAGCCTTCTTGGCCCTTAGATCTATATAATTCATGGGTCTCTTCTCGTATGGACATCAATAACCTCAGAATATTATCATCTTCTATCAAAATCAATGTCGCAAATATTTCTAGAACCATTCTTATAAGGACTTTTTACTTCACAACTTTAGAAACGACTGCCGAAACGCAGACGCCATCGCCAGACGTTTTAAGGAAAATATGTAATCGTAACGACTGGGTGACGACGACCAGCGTTCGCGACCAGCCGCAACGCCCAGCCGTCGAGCAGTGCTACAATGCTTTGTCAATGGCAACTATTTTGTTAACGCGTCTCGTTTGGAAGATGCAATAGCCCACCGTCGAGCGCTACGTCAAATCCACATGAATCAGATTCAAAACAAAAGCAGATTCGTCTCTATTGAGTCTGAAAAAACCAACAAAACTTTTCATCACCGACATAAAGATCCATTTTAATTATTATTCTGTAACAGCCTTCTTGGCCCTTAGATCTATATAATTCACGGGATTCTTCTTGTATGGACATCAATAACCTCAGAATATCATCATCTTCTATCAAAATCAATGCCGCTAATATATCCAGATCCATTCTTATAAGGACTTTTTACTTCACAACTTTAGAAACGACTGCCGAAACGCAGACGCCATTGCTAGACGTTTTAAGGAAAATATGTAATCGTCGACGACCAGCGTTCGCGGCCAGCCGCAACGCCCAACCATCGAGCAATGCTACAATGCTTTACCAATGGCAACTATTTTGTTAACGCGGTTCGTCTGGAAGATGCAGTGGCCCATCGTCGAGGGCTACCTCAAATCCACATGAATCAGATTCAAAACAAAAGCAGATTCGTCTCTATTGAGTCTGACAAAACCAACAAAACTTTTCATCATCGACATAACGATCGGTTTTAATGATTATTCTGTAACAGCCTTCTTGGGCCTTAGATCTATATAATTCATGGGTTTCTTCTCCTATGGACATCAATAACCTCAGAATATCATCATCTTCTATCAAAATCGATGCCGCTATTTCCAGATCCATTCTTATAAGAACCTTTTACTTCACAACTTTAGAAACGACTGCCGAAACGCAGACGCCATCGCCAGACGTTTTAATAAAATTATGTAATCGTAACGACTGGGTGGCGACGACCAGCGTTCGCGGCCAGCCGCAACGCCCAGCCGTCGAGCAGTGGTACAATGCTTTGCCAATGGCAACTATTTTGTTAACGCGGCTCGTCTGGAAGATGCAGTGGCCCACCGTCGAGGTCTACGTCAAATCCACATGAATCAGATTCAAATCAAAAGCAAATTCGTCTCTATTGAGTCTGAAAAAACCAACAAAGCTTTTCACCATCGACATAAAGATCGATTTTAATGATTATTCTGTAACAGCCTTCTTGGCCCTTAGATCTATATAATTCATGGGATTCTTCTCGTATGAACATCAATAACTTCAGAATATCATCATCTTCTATCAAAATCAATGCCGCTATTTCTAGATCCATTCTTACTTCACAACTTTAGAAACGACTGCCGAAACGCAGACGCCATCGCTAGACGTTTTAAGGAAAATATGTAATCGTTGACGACCAGCGTTCGCGGCCACCTGCAACGCCCAGCCGTCGAGCAGTGCTACAATGATTTGCCAATGGCAACTATTTTGTTAACGCGGCTCGTCTGGAAGATGCAGTGGCCCACCGTCGAGGTCTACGTCAAATCCACATGAATCAGATTCAAATCAATAGCAAATTCGTCTCTATTGAGTCTGAAAAAACCAACAAAACTTTTCACCATCGACATAAAGATCGATTTTAATGATTATTCTGTAACAGCCTTCTTGGCCCTTAGATCTATATAATTCATGGGTCTCTTCTCGTATGGACATCAATAACCTCAGAATATTATCATCTCTGTAATCGTAACGACTGGGTGGCGACGACCAGCGTTCTCGGCCAGCCGCAACGCCCAGCCGTCGAGCAGTGCTACAATGCGTTGCCCATGGCAACTATTTTGTTAACGCGGCTCGTCTGGACGATGGAGTGGCCCACCGCCGAGGGCTACGTCAAATCCACATGAATCAGATTCAAGACAAAAGCAGATTCGTCTCTATTGAGTCTGAAAAAACCAACACAACCTTTCATCATGGAGATAAAGATCGATTTTAATGATTATTCTGTAACAGCCTTCTTGGCCCTTAGATCTATATAATTCATGGGATTCTTCTCGTATGGACATCAATAACTTCAGAATATCATCATCTTCTATCAAAATCAATGCGCTATTGTTTTCCGGATCCATTTTTATATGCACGTTTCACTTCACAGTTTTAGCAACGACTACCTAAACGCAGACGCCAGACGTTTTAAGTAAAATATACCACCGTAACGGCTGGCCGTCACTGCCGAAAGTCGCGGCGGGCTGCGAACGCTGGATGCAACGAAATCCCACCTTTTTTACACATACTTTTTAAAATTAAGAAATACTTGTTCTGTTAAAAAGATTGCATTCCATATAATTAAATAGCGAAATAATCATTAATAACAACAATAGCTTACGCTTGCTTTTTCTTTACCTTGTCAATTTTAATACTATAATTTTTGCTATAATATATTCAAAACGCGTAAAACATTAGTTGAATATATATATGTATTTGTTTCTCTAATTAACTCACAGGAATTTACGCAATGTCTATGAACGGGTATGGAAGTATAAATAAATATTAGTAAATATTGCGGGATGTCGGCTGGTATCTTTTTCCTTTAGGCACAATCCATCTCAAATGGCGATCAAAAACTGCAAACAATAAAACGACTAGAGAAAAACAATTTTTGAGTGGCGCGGTCTAATAAATAAGGGCAAAAAGTGCCACAACAGTACGTACGAAACATAATGCCGTGAAATGGTCTTTTATGCGCTGTACGACGCCGAGCGTCAAGTCAATAATTAATTGCAATAGGAGATTGTAATAGGAGTCGCTCATATCGCCCCGTTGACAACATATACACTACGTGATTAATTGATTGTGCATTATCTACAAGTGTTGCTTTTGTTTTAACTGGTTACTGCAAAAAAGCCTGTTTTGTAGCGACCTAAACGTTGTAGTCATTATAACCCTCGTACTAACATAACAACTTTTGACGACCGGCTGCAATTAAAAGCAAATAATAATAGTCTGCTGTCGTAGCGGTACATACACGTTGATAATTGTTAACAAAAAGTTACTACTCGTTTGCCTAATATCCAGACGATTGTGGAAAGGCCCCTATAAACTTCCTTAAGATAAGAACCGAGTGAGAGTAAAATAAACAGTGTGTTAATTTTTAAACTACGAAACACAGTTATAATTGATATTCATAATTTCACTGGATTTTAATTTCACCACGAACAATATTGTAAAATTTAAATTAGAAACGAACAGAAACCAAACAGTAGGCAACACAGGCGCATTAAAAATAATGTTAAGCAGCCGAGGCAGTACTTGCAACAAAATTAGATATTTGATTTGAGCCCAATCTTAATGATTCGTGCAGTTAAAAATAATAATAAATCAGTTTTAATATCGCATTTTTTAAATGTTATTCAATTGTGGAAGCCTACAGACGGAGCCATAATTTATATAGCCTTCAGATGTAACTGTTTCACTCTAGTTACAGGCATGTTCTTTAAAAATACAAAGCTTATTTTGTAAAGGATTTTTCGTGTTAACTGCCAAAAGTATGATTTTGTTTTTGTAAGGTCGGTTTATGTTTCCACTCAGTTTTAGAACAACTTGCTCATGGCTGAATATGCTCACCAGCCTACCTTGTGAATATTTTTGTATTTACCTTTGTACCTATTTCATGCAGGTTTGCGTATAGAAGGGTTAACTCTCAAATACATTATAAGGAAATTGCATTGCATTTCACATTATCAGAGATCATTCTTCGCTTTTACTTTTAAAGTTTGTGATTATATCAATAGAAAGGCGATTCTATTCTGAACACCACAGTGCTTATAAATTACAGTTATGTATTTCTTGTAAACTCAACCAATATTTTTTCTAATAGTTATTTTCGTTGGTGGCTTGTGAACCCTTGCAATCATTCCATGATTTGGCTAAAACCAACACAATTAAATATAATACATTGGTCAAAACTGATATAATATATTCAATTCGAAACCAGTGGCGGCTCGTGGAGAATTTTGGGATTTTGCATACGAATGAAAATTCGAGGACGCGGCGTTGCTCTACGTGCCAAAGTTGTAAGCATCAACATCAGCCGCAGTCAGACTGCTCGAACGCTTAAGCTGAAATGTCTTCCATTTAAGCCTAAAATAATGTATATTTCAATTTATCTTCTCCACAGCTGTGTTCCCGCTGCAGTCTATAAACTGTTGAAAAGCTATTCCTCTTCGGTCTGGTTCCAATGCGCCAGTGAAAGCAAGCAAGCGCTATTGTACGTTTTTATTTATTAAAGAAAAATTATTCGTGCTATAAGTTTTAAAATAAGAAGAATAATGAAAAAGAAGTACAAAAAGATGCATCTTTCAGAATAAAAAAAATCTTGAATGACTGGTTGGTTATGGTAGAGCCATGGCTCCTTGGCTCTAAACTGAGGTGACACAACATAAGTTAAATGCTCGCCCAATGGTATCCAGAAAACTGCGATCATTGCTTGTAACACTAAACAGGCACATACTCGAAGGATTTCTTCCTCTTCAATTTTCTAATACGTCATTGTTTAGGAGTTGGACGGGCTCGCTTCATGATTTGCAACAAATCGTTTGATCTCACCAGAAAAATTATATATACTTATACCAAGGCGTATTTATGATTTTTCGAAGTACTTTATTTTAGAAGACTTGTATTTTCTGAATATTGCTTTATGTTGCATATAGAGCCAAAAAGGTTTTAGAATCTGCTTGTAGATCATAATTTTGTTACGTATGAACAACTTGGACTTTCGCCCCAGGAACCAATACATTATTCTATATTTCAAACCTAATTATTTTCTTTTCTTTTTCACATGTACCTTCTAGCGTTGTCACATTTCGAGAGTCACACTTACATACTTAACATTATTTTCATTCAGGACGACGTTACCATAGATCAATATCAGAAAATGTTTTTGCTGGGGAAGTATATGTGTGTTGATTTTTGATGATGGGCTGCGTACCAAACTTGGTTAAAAGTTGATCCACTGTCAAGAAATGTAGTATATATCACACTTGTTTTCCTTCTACCACTTTCTTGATTATATGAGTAACCCAATCTATTGCTGGGTGCTTATTTCCAGCTGCTAGGTACGTTTTAATCTGAACGATGCATCAATACAATAGGTAGGTTACCCGTTAGCAGAACAATTCCTATTTTGGAAATTGTTTTAAATTCTCACTAAACGCAGTAGATTTTATAGTGTTTAGGTAAATTTTAATCTTATTGGCGTATATTTTGGAGTAACTACTCTTTAGAGTTTCTTACAGCACAGCATCGGTTTAAGTAAATTTGGCTTGAATATATCTTCAACATCATGGGCAAAAATCTGTGTTTTTCGTTATTATTTCTCGCCTAGCTCCCATCAGAGTTTTTTTATAGGGGGCATTTGTATCACTGGGATTAACCTTCTTGTCGCTTTCCAAAAGAAATAGATGCATTCCATTATTTATTATTCCCCTACTAATTCCACTTTAGTGTCGCTACCATTGCTACCGCATCTGGTATCCCTATTCCTCTGCATATAATTGTATTGGGTATTCTATCTCTGGGAGTTATTTCCAATGTTCCATGGCTCCCTGGGCCACAGCTATTTTGTACACAGCCTTTTTGTTGAGTACCAGTGCCTTTGCGCCATATATGCACACTGGTAGAACGCATTAATTATAAATCTTTCATTTGAGACAAATAGGTGCAGCTGACTTGAAACTGTAACTCAATTTGCCATAGGTTTCCAAGTTAATCTTATTTTCCGAAATAATTTGTTGGTGTTATCTCTACCTATTCGGAGTTCATTGCCTAGATATTTGCATGTTGTTATTTGTTCAGTCTGGATAATAGCCGCAGAAATGTTTAGACTGAGCACAAGATTTGCCTTCATTTCAGTTTCTAAAATAGTTAAATCAACTTTTCAAGAAGTAGAGTGTAATCTGTTTTTAGGTCTTTTGGTTTATTTGATCTGCTATTCGTACTATGTCCTCTGCGATTCTCATATGATTTCGTGTTTCTCCATTGATGTTTATTTATGTATGTCCCTTCTACAACTTTGATCATGTACTCTAGCAATGCGTTAAAACGTTTCGACGAAGTAGTATCGTCTTGGCGTAGTCCTCTTTCTAGCGGAATTTGCCAGTATCTCCATGAATTCTTACACAAGCTGCAGAGTTCTCATATACATGTTTGATCAATGCGGTATAGCGGTGGTCTATTCGACATTCGGAATATATTTTTAGTATTTTCTGTTCTCTATCGAGTCAAAAGCTTTTGCGTAGTTTCTAAATATTACAGTCAGAAGTGTATTGTACTCAACACAATTCTTTTGACAATTTGAAGCTGATCAGTTGTGTTAAAACCTGACCTCAATACTGCCTGCTCTCGTGGTCGATGAAACTCCAGATTAGCTTTCATTGGGTTTGCAATGATCCCTTTAAAGATTTTGTAGATGTGTGAGTGCAGACTAGTTGGCTAGCAGTTGCCGAGGTTCGCAATATCGCCTTTTTGATCATTATAGTAATAGCTGCATTATTCCATTAAAAAGGGCGCTACAGAGACGTGCGTTGAAAAAGTACGGTAAGAGCGTGCATTAGTCTCATAGTAATATATAGAAGATAGGAATATTTACAGAGGTAGGACGAACAATACCCTAGCTTAATCGTGGTAATTTTTTCCTCTTTCCATATTTTGTAAAGGGAATTACTCAGAACCTCCCTCGCAAATGAGCGTTGCCACACTTAAAATTTTAAAAATCAAAGGAAGCTAGGGGTAAAAATATCTTAACGTCCCTAATAATACTAAAACAATAAATTGAAGCATTTGGTAATGCGAATTACATAAATTTAAAGAGCACATTACCGATGGTGGGATTCGAACTTCAGCGCATGCCAATGCGATTTCAACGCTTCCCGTTTGTTGCGCGCGGCCACTCAGGATCGGTATTTGTCCTCGCGGCTGGATTATATAGAACGCGCTTTTCGTTGCCTACGTCTTTTACAACATTTAACCTGTATCTGTTTTGTTTCATTTTATTCCAGGATAAAGCCTGAACTATGTGCAAATTATTACTTTTATCTATTTCTCAGTTAATGGAAAAATAAGCAAACTTTAAAACCTGTATATGTTGGGTCCAAAATATACCCTTTTCGCCTTGGTTAAAAACTTGAGCTATGTGCAAGATATTACCTTTATTTAAATAATAGTTCGTGAGTTAAAGCAAAAATAGGTAGAATTTCATTTTTATGGTGCTCATCCTGTATATATTTTACCGAAATTTTATCGATTTCATTCCAAGAAAGCCTATAATCCGCATGGAAAATATTGTTTTCCTGGAACAAATAGTATTTGAGTTATGCCAGCGACAGATAGACGAAATTGAGAAAACTTGTTTTTCGTAATGTAGGGACCTTGCAACGTGAATATCTGAAGAGATCTCGGAAGGTGATTTTTTCGCGATTACAATAATTTCTAACTCTTATAACCACCACTGATGATTGACGGCCAATCTCTTCCCTGGAAACCAAAAGATAAAACAATTACCATTTCAATATCTAGGGCTATACCTTGACAGACGGTTAAATTGGTATCAATTAATATAGGGAGATATGTTTTTCGCGTTGTCTGCTTTTCAATCGTTATAAATGGTTAATTTTAGTTAACTAAAAGTGGAGATTGCTTTTAATGTTTTATTCCACACTGCACATTGATATAGCAGCCAACACTTTTTTCTGTCAAAAACAAGGTAAAGCAGATTCAACAACACTCTCAACAATTTCTAAAGTTAAGACAATTAAACGTAATGAGACATTGTTGAAATTGCGTAATATTTGCAAAAGCGTCGCTAATATCTTTTAAAGGGAAAATAAAACCCTTGAGAACATAGCGTTACCAACCTGTACTTGTTTAACTTGGCGGCAAACAGCGGTCTTTTGCGGGAGAAAATTCGGTAGTTAGGAAAATGTTCGTAATGAGCTGCAATATACATGCAGAACACAAACTGCGGGCCCAGCCACGTCCTCCACTGTTGTTATTACAAACAGCAACGCAGTGTTGACTATTATTATCATCGCATATTAAACATTAATCAACCCATGCAGTTACCTTGTTAAATTAATTGCTCGCGATAATCGTCACATGTCTGTCACATAAAGCTGCACTCGAGCACAATGTGCCTCATTGCTGCCACAACAAATCTAAAAGTCCTGCCACAGCGTTTCGGTTTTACTTGCCAAACATCTTTATCCGTGGCGCGTTATGTATACACGCTCGGTGACAAATTTTCAACAAGTAATGTAAATATAATCTGCCGTCTTTTTCCTTGCACAGCTAAATGATGGATGACTACGATATTTAACTTTTTACGAAATGCAACATAACTCGGTTAACATGTGTAACCAACTTCAAAGCATGGCAGGTATTACCGGTTAGTTAAAAAAAATAATTTCGCAAAAATTATGTTTTTAACATCCAAAGGTTCGTTGTTGTCATATAATCGTGTAACTAGTACTGTTAAAACTCATACAACTGCAATCAAGTAAAGGTTAATTTGAAATATTGTTAGTTTCTAGTTTCCATTGCTAAATTTTGGTGTTTTTATAAACGTCATATCTACGTTTTACATTAACTGGTGGTTAAAAAGCATTTAAAGTTAACGACATGAAAACGCAATGCAAAACGTAATTATCACGTTGTTTTAACAACGTTAAGAGTCGGTTACTGATCTAAAAGGCGTTTTATATTAACGTTATTTTAACCTAATGTAGGATATCGTTAATTTTTGTTTTATATATATATATATATAAACGTTATGTCTACGTTTTACTTTAACTTCTGAGCCAGAAAATAATATATAACGTAGCATCAAAATGTTAATAATACTTGCTTCTATCAAAGCCTTATCGTCATTGACTGCTAATCTAAAAAACACTTTTTATTAATGTCATTCTATCATACCAAAGAAGGGTAAAATTTGCAAGTTCTGGTGAACATCATTTCAACGTTTTATGTTAAGTGCTGTTCTAAAAAGCACTTAAAATACGACATATCGGCGTCAAATTAACATGTTCAATAAACGTCTAATAAACGGCATAATTACGTAAACACTAAACATAATTACTAAAAATCAACGTCTCATTTAGGTTGCAAAACTGATGTGAATTACTTAACTAAAATTCAATGTTGAATTTTCGACAAATAACGTCTTATCAACTATGTGATCGTATTTTAATCGTAGGTATGCTTGCTGGGTTATTAAGTTGACTGTGGCGATTATAAATGACATTGTCGTTGAAATCGGCATAATCAATCGAATAACAATTGTTGTTATTTATTTTTTTAAGCTTTCTTATCAGTGCTGTACTGAGAAATAAAACAGATGGAGAACACTAACTTAGTCCATCTGGTTTAGAAATGTATTATTAATAATTAGTATCTTTTTTCTATTGTATTACATGTAACACGGTATCAAAACTGACGTAGTTTAGCAAATCACTATTCGTCTGACCCTGCTAAATTTTAATTCCATTAAGCTTTTCAAGTGTCCAGTACCATCACTTTCTGCATAATAGAAAATAGATGAGCTAACGCTATTTTTAGATGCAACTATACGTATCACTAACACGTCACAGTTTTTTATTTACGCACTCTGAATGTACCGGTATTTTTCCTACCGTCTAGTCAAGTTTTCAGAAAATCGAAATTTTAGAAGCATTTCATATTACTTTTAAGCAAAAGGTCGTTATCCCCTATTTCCTCTGATGAATCCGAAAATTCCGGTTGCCAAGCGAAATCCCGACCGGAAGTGAGATATCCAAGATGGCGGCCAAAATAACGTCGAAACCCGAAATCGGCTCTGTAAAGCCCCCCTTTGACATAGGAACGCGTTAAGATGTCTAGTTGTATGTTTTTGAGCATGAGGAATTCATAATTACACTGTAAAAACTTTGGTTACATTTTCTCAAGATGGCGCCATCACCCTTGTACTCCTTTTTGACGTAAAAACGAGTGTGACGCGTCTCGATATATGTTCTCAAACATTGGGATTTTAAAATTTAACTCCAAAACAACGTTTGAACTAAACTTTAATTCAAATATTTTCGAAAATGAAACTTCTTTTTAGTCCTTAGCACAGCGAAGTCACCAGACCGAAACTCAGCCTCGACTTCGGGTGGCAACTGCTTCATGTCTGCAATGTAGACGGAGAGGGACTTCAAGTAGTTTTCATGATCATACAAAGCTATGTAAGGGAGCATGTCTGAAAAACCTTATCCGTAGGCTTTCCATCGAGGACTTTAGTCACTGAGCCTTTCGCCATCAAACCACTCGCCACCCACAAGTCTCCAAGGCCACTGCCTGACATATGCTTCCCTATAATCTGCATAAAATTGAGAGCGATGTGAAGCCTGTCCATTCGGAGGACTATACGATCTTGGAAGAGCTGTGATCCCCAACGGAGCTCAACAAGTTTTCAATGCACTGCTTGATCAGCTGTAAGAACGACATGTTTCTTGCCAAGACTGTCTGATAATGACATGCATCTTAAAAGAACACTGTGCAAGGTTGAGAACTGGTGTGCAGGGTTGAGGATTAAGGGTAGGAAGCCCACGACAGAAACATCGAGATTGGAATTAGTATCTTTCCTGTTACATTCTGTCCATCCGATTTTTTCCTACCCTCACATCTGGCAATAACAAATGTTTAGTCCTCTACCTTAAAATTCAGCATAGCTTTCGGCATTGCCTCAAAGTTTGAAGGATTAGAGGCAGTATACCACAATTCATCTACTGGCTAATCAAAGTGCGGCTCCTACTTGTCACAAATGGAATCACTGGCAGCTCATTTAATTATTTGGAAGTTTGAATAATGGTTTGCTTTGCAAGATTGACTTCGGTGAGAAAATGTGAAGAATTAGCACCTTTTCTCTGAAATGCAACCATTTGTGAAGCATGAGAGGTTTTTTCCTATCAAGAGTGTCAGTTAAAATGTCAATGTTGTCAGCAGTGACGTGAAGAATAGGATCAGCATCGTCTAAATCGGAGGAAGGTTTGAAGTGCAGTGTGGTCTCTCGTGCTGTTAACAAGTGCAGTGCAGAACGCCGAAAATTTATTGGAATAATACTGTGCATAAAATTGTCTAAAATTTATAGAAAAAGGGAAGAGATATTAAATAAAATTATTGAAAGCATCAATGCATTACACGCTAAAACTGATAAAACGAATGAAAGTATAAATTTGTTAACAGAATCAATGGGTAACATTCTGAAAGAAAACGAATCCTTGAAAACTAAGATTAAGCAGCTGGAGGATAAACTAGACCACATGGAAAACCAGTCAAGGAGAAATAATTTAATTATTTATGGAATTAAAGATGATAATAATGAAAACTGGGATTCAACGGAAGAAAAAGCTGTTGAATTTATTAAAAAGTATCTCGAGGTCGATATAAAACCCCAGGAAACTGAAAGATCTCACAGACTGGGTAAAAACTTTCGGGGATCTAATAGACCAGTAATAATAAAATTCAATAACTTTAAAACTAAAAACCAATTACTAAAAGCAGCTCCTAAATTGAAGAAAACCAATTTTGCACTTTCTGAAGATTACTCCCAAAACGTTAAAGACATCAGAAATAAGTTAAAACCATTTCTTGTTAAAGCTAGAGAAGATGGTCATTACGCTTTCCTTAAATACAATAAACTATTTATCGATGGAAAACCTTGGAAGTTAGAGGAATTGCAAAATAAAGTAATTGTTATCGACAATAAAATCCAAGCAGCTAATTATCAGGACAGTACTATCAACCCAACTGATACTGGAAATATGATTAAACAGTCCCAATCAGATGATCAACAGGAAGCAGTGGGTGTTCAAAGTAGAAGGAGCAAGAAGTAGGAAAAGGAAAGTAGCGGAAATTCTTTTTGTCTAATGCATCTTAATATACAGTCTATTAGAAATAAAACTTTAGATCTTGAAGTTGCATTAAACAATGTGGAATCTGACTTAAATTCGGTGCTGGATATTGTTTGTGTTTCCGAACATCATCTAATGGAAGATGAAATTAATTTAATTAATATAAGTAATTATTACATACCGTCGTGTTATTGTAGAAAAGTATTAGCTAAAGGTGGAGTTTTAATTTTAGTTCGAAATAATTTGAGTTATCAAAATTTACAGTGTAGTGTGCCAATAATAGAGAAACATTTTGAGTATACGGCAATAAAAAATTCAAAAACTATTATTATAGTAATCTACAGAACTCCGGACAGTGACTTTTATATTTTTATGGATAGTTTGGTTCAACTCCTTGAAGAAGTGTCGACATGTGGTTTGGATGTGATAGTGTGTGGCGATTTCAATATTAATCTTCACGTAGAGAATGTTAAAAAAACGGAATTTTTGAGCAGCATGGCAATTTTTAATCTACAACCACACATCTCTGTAAGTACTAGAATAACTAAATATTCAACATTCATCGATAATATATTTACGAACTTAAGTGACGAAGATGTTATATCATCAGTTATTGATTTAAATTTATCTGATCACTGTCAACAAATAATAAAAATTGATAATTATTTCTGCAACTCTATTCCTATAATATCTGAACAATGCCGAAGTTTTAACGAAAAATCATTTTCAAAATTTAACACACTCATGTCTTGTGTAGATTGGGATCCTGTTTTTAAAGCAGTAAGTGTGGATGATAAAATGCATAAATTTTATATTTTGTTCCTGAATTGTTTTGAAAATGCATTTCCCATGCGTATAGTTAAACGCAATGTATGTCAAAAAAAGCTTTGGATAACAAAGGGTATAAAGAAGTCAAGCAGAACCAAAAGAGATCTATTAAAGTACAAAAAATATAGTAATGACCCAAATTTTCATAATTATGTAAATTCCTACATTAAAATATTTAGAAATACGGTTTTGCTATCTAAGCAACTATATTTGAAAAATAAAATTCTAAACTCTAATAACACTGCCAAAACTATGTGGAATATTGTAAAGGAGGAAACCGGTAAACGTTCATGCAAGCAAAATGAGTGTACTGAAATTAGGGTGGAAGACAAAAACATTACAAATCCTGTTTCTATTGCAAATATATTCAATAATTATATTGTAAACATTGCTTCTAATTTAACAAATTCCTTACAACAACAGCATGATTCAAGTTACTATTTAAATGCAATAGAAAATAAGAATGGGTCATCATTTTTCGTTAACCCAGTACTAGAAAATGAAGTTGCATCTATAATTAATAATCTTGCAAACAAAAAATCCTCTGGCCCAGACAATATTCCTTCATCTGTCATAAAACGAGTTTTAGGTGTAATAGTTGCCCCACTAACTAACATCATAAACTGTTCTTTTGGTTCGGGAATATTTTCCTCCGAATTAAAAAAATCAATAATTAAACCGCTCTTTAAAAAAGGAAATAAAACTGAAATTAGTAATTATAGGCCAATCTCGTTGTTATCAAATATTTCAAAATTTTTCGAAAAATTAATGTATAACAGATTACAACAGTATTTAGATTCAAAACAAATTTTAAATAGTTTTCAATTTGGTTTTAGAAAAAATTGAAATACAATTCAAGCAATTTTTTCTTTTATTGAACAAGTAACTGATGCATTGGAAGATAACAGTTATATAATCGGAATTTTTTGTGATCTATCCAAAGCATTCGACTGTATAAATCACGATTTGTTGTTAGAAAAACTTGACTTTTATGGTATAAGAGGTGTTGCTTATGAATGGTTCAAATCTTATTTAAATAATAGAAAACAAATGGTCGAAATGCGATACAGGAACGGTTCAGGAATAATTCAATCATTTTATTCGGATTTGAAACTTGTTAAATGTGGAGTGCCTCAAGGCAGTATATTAGGGCCATTGTTATTTATCATCTACATTAATGATTTACCTTTAAATTTTTTGGACTCCTCGTTTACTTTATTTGCTGATGATACATAATTACAAAAGATAATAAAAATTATATGCTTGAAAATATATCCAATATTGTAGATCAAATTTGTCAATGGTTCACAGATAATAAATTAATATTAAACTGCCAAAAGACTGCTAATATAACTTTCACTTCTCCAAGAAGTAATGAAAAGAATATTTTAAATACAAATAACGGCATAATTGAAGCATCTGAGTCTGTAAAATTTTTGGGTTTGATTATAGATAATAAGCTATCATGGTCTCCACACGTGTCACATCTAAGCGGAAGGTTGGCTTCAGCCGTGTATGCACTCTCAGTTATCAGGAAAAGATTAAATTTTAAATTTACCAAAATTGTGTATTATTCATATTTTGAAAGCTTGTTAGCTTACGGCATAGAATTTTGGGGTAATTCAAAAGATAGTCGAATTATATTTCAAATACAAAAACGTGCAATAAGAACTATGTGTAAATTAAAAAAATACGACTCTTGTAGACCATTTTTCCTCAAACTAAATATTTTTACGGTAACTAATTTATATATTTTCAAACTATGTCAATTTATTTTTAAGAATAAAGGTCAATTAACTAAATCATCTCACGTACACAGCTATAATACTCGGAAAAATGATTTCAGACTTTCTCAGGCTACAAAAACATCAACAGTGAACAGCCCTTTATACGTAGGAATAAAAATTTATAATGCATTACCTGAAGAATTAAAAGATTTAGAAACCTTCAATAAATTTAAATCGCGATTAAAACAATGGTTGGTCAAACACAGTTTCTATAATTTACAAGAATTCTACGACTGTCAATCTACCTGATGAATGAAAGTGGATTCACTTTGATTATGCAAAATTGTACCCTTTTAATTTTAATTTAAATTTACTCGTATTTATCACAAGGCACTGTACATTCTTTCCCGAATACATTGTATTATTTGTTAAAGGGAAATAAAATTACTTACTTACTTACTTACTTAAAGTTCAGAGGAATAATTGTACCAGTTTCTTTATTAAAACTTTTCAAAGACAGAGCAGCCTAGCTGCAATCAACCTTCGAAACATTGGTGTGCATGCAATAAATTGACCATTTTTTTGCATCTTGTGGCCTGATGAACTGTCAGAGCAAGGCCAATATGTTTTGAAGTTAACTTCTTTCCCTTGCTGACAGCATATACTATATGCTGTGCTATAGATATTCCGACATCACTGGTTAAAGTTGGAATTTTCTCCCGACATTCTTCGTCATCACTGTCACCATCGCTGTCAAGTGCATCATATAGGTTATAGGTCACCGAAATATCTGCCCCCTTCAACAGCAGATTCATGAAATCTGCAAAGAATCTGGCACTATTTTTGTCCATGCTTCCGTTGAAATTTCAAAACTCGATTGACTAGGCCATGATAACAGTTCGCCTCTAATTTCTAAAGCAGCATGCACTATAGTTTGAAATTCACTGTCTTGGGCTGGCTTGAAACTAGGCATCTGCTTGGCGCCATCATCATAGAAGTCATCAGCAGCAAGTCTCTCAACCCTGCCTATTGGAATCAACAGCATCTGGCGTTCACTGACTCCACGGTTAAGAGGCAGAAAACACAGTATAAACAGTCTGTGAAGTATATATACTGTGCTGAAAAGGCTGGAACATATCTCTGACCTTGTCTTCCAGCTTACTTTTGAATGTTGAACGTCTTGACTGAAATGATAGGGGAGCGACAACGTCGACACTGCTTTCTATTTCCTTGTACCTATTCCATACATCATCTAACGTCAACATCTGCACAAAAAATAAATAAATCAATAAAACTGTTTTCTACGAAGTACATAGCCTAACGTTTACGTATACTACATTGCGGTACTTGCCTGATTGAGGGAAGAAGCGACTCGCAGTTCTCTACAGATCCGTATGAAAGGAAGGTTTTCCTTTCGATTGTTTGCAACAGTAGTTTTAGAGACTCAACAAACAGGAACTGTGATACTTTCGTTCTGCAGCTATCAAATCTCCTACTGCACTAACCCTATCATACAGCTTGTAATCAAAATTGGACAAGTCCATAACTTTCTCATTCATATGTGTTGTCATTATGAGCTTCAATCGTTCCTTTCTTTTTCCCTTCTGACAAAACCAGCATTTGTCCCAATCAGTGTCTCCTGTCCTTGATCGAGTCATTAAATTGCTTTTCGCAATATTATTATTATCCTATTTTTAGTATTGTCATGTTTCTTCTTTAGTTTTTAAATTTTGTCAGCAAAAGTAAAGGTGGTGTTGCGATACGTCTAACGTTGGGGAGTTTCACTTCGATCCGAATTTCGCGATACACTGATTTAGAGTTCTACTTGAGAAATTAAAGACTTCAGTAGCTTAAAATATGTTTATTTACAATTTATTCGGAAGCGATCTATCCGCTACCGAGGTCAGTTAAGATCTGCCTTCACCAAAATTACCGCCTTTACAGGTAAACTTGTAAAAGCTATTTATATTATGGAAACCTGCAAATTGTTGCGGTCCCACGCAAGGAGGCACGTAAAAGCAATAATATTTACAATTCATGTCCGGCCCTTTTTCTGGAAGTACCTGTGACACTGTTCGGCACGTTTTCCCAGGACAAGTATTTTGCTAACTTCGTCCTTATACAAAATTACATTTGAGTTAGACACTAAGCTAAGATAATATATATTAATTACTAAAGTCCATTCTCAATATAGTCTAGAGTTTATCATGTTACGGTTAGGATTCCTAACAGTTGCCCCTCCGATAAAATGTCTGTTGGGGTTAAACACACTCGCGTTTGATCACACACAAGACGCCGTAAACCTTCGCACTGTTTTACTGAGCAATACCAGCTGCATCTCGAGATTTATTGGTCTATATCAACTAAATCGAATTTAACTACCTTACATGAATAATTTTCAAGTATTCTGTCGTAGTCGTCAGTAAACTCTCTCTGCTAAATTAATTACACAAAATAACGTGACAAAGAATCAACATTGGAACACTTTTTCCCTGGCTTGTAAACTACAGTAAAATTTAGGGTTTGCAATATTAATGACCAACGCAAAAGTCTACCGTTTTTGTTACTCATTTGATTTAGCCACTTGAGTGGGCAATGATCGGTTTCGACCGTGAAATGGCTTAAAAATAAATATGGCTTTAATTTTCCCACAGCCCAAATTAAAGCTGCACACTCTAGCTCACTCGCGCTATATGCTTGTTCTCTGTCAGTCAACTTTTTGCTCAAGTATAGCACCGGATGTTCTTCGCCTTTTCCATTTCGTTGCGAAAGTGTAACACCCATCCCTCTCTTAGAACAATCAGTTTGTACGATAAACTCGCGGTTAAAGTCAGGTGCCCTTAGAACCTTACCGCTCATTAACTCGTTTTTCAGCCGTTGAAATGACGTTTCCTTCTGTTCATCCCATTCCACTCTGGTTTTTGCCTTTTTGCGCAACGCATCTGTGAGTGGGCTCGCAATATCTGCATACGTTGGAATATAATGGTGATAGTACCCTGTTATTCCCAGGAATGCTCTTATGTCACGTTTCGTCTCAGGTCGCCGAAAATTTTGAATAGCCGCTACTTTCGCCTCAGATGGCTTCCTGTAACCTTGGCCAATTTTGTGTCCTAAGTACACAACCTCGGCTTTTCCCCATTCACATTTCCTCGCCTTGATTGTTAATCCTGCTTTATGCATAACATTAAATACTTGGCTCAGGTGTTCTAGATGCTCCTCCCAGCTATTTGAATGTACCGCGACGTCGTCCAAAAATGGTTCAGCAAACTCACCCATTCCTTCGAGGATGGTATCCATCAACCTCTGAAATGAAAATGGTGCCGATTGCAAGCCGAACGCTAAGGTCACTGGCTCAAACACTCCTCGATGTGTGATAAAAGCGGCGTATTTACTAGCCCTTTCTGTCATTCCTATCTGCCAATAGGCCCTAACCACATCAGTTAGACTGAGGTACTTTGCCTTGCTGCATCTCTCCACACATGCTTCTATATTTGGAACTGGGTGCTGTTGCGGCACTGTAATCGCATTTAGGGCTCGGTAATCAATCACAGGTCGTGGTTCTTTTCCCTCTGCCTCTACAATTATCATAGGTGACGAATATGCACTGTTACTTGGCCGTATTACTCCTAATTCCAACATTTTGTCGATTTCTTGGTCGATAATTTCCCGCACTCGTTTCGAATGAGAATACGCCCGTGTCCTTATAATCTTCTCTTCTTTTAG
>OW679202.1:27368018-27483086 GCA_940337035.1 Agriotes lineatus | reverse complement strand
CTCGTACACCCTAATATTTGAATAATTACTTGACTGCCAATCCCTTAACTAGCTCAGCGAACTTAAAACTCTTTTAATTTCTCAGTTAGCGGCTAATGAAAGATCACTATATACTAAAACAGGAATCTGGTTCCTCCTGTAGGGTTGATGGGACTGAAACTTGACTTCAAATAATACACGAAAAAACCAACTTGTTCATATAAATCCATTGGCTTTAAAACGTATATAGAAACATAGAAAAAACACAAACCAAATAAAAGAAAATCAAATAAAAACTAGAATTAGCTTCTAGTAAAATCCGCGTGCAAAATAGGTTAAAATAAATGTCTTTTAACAAAACTATATTGTACCAAAATTGCCTGAAGCCAATACTTATTTGAATCTAGCCTGTTTAAAATGCGCGCACATTTTACACATCTTTTATTAGATGACAAAACACATCCCTTCGCGCTTGCACAATCTCGCAGTTGAACGCAACCTTATGATGCTGACCCGCAAACATTTTACCTAGAACACTGCTCCGTCCCCTTGAAAACGACACCTGCATGCAGCAAACGATTTACTGCTTTTTTTATGCCGCATTTATTTAATTCAGATCGCTTTGAGCGCCTTCACTTACTATGAGTCTCAAACGCATGCAGCTCTCAGCAGATGCTGCGTGAGACTGCCGTTTTCCTTGTCAAATCCGCATGAGTTAAAATTCCATTCGCACACCGCTGCCGGCCCAAACATTGCAGTTATCAAGGTATACACAAAATTTAACAGATGCGCGCATAGAGACCTACTCGCACTTTCGGCTATGCGATAATACATGACTTAAATCTAGTTTACAACAATCAACACATTAAAACATCTTCGCTTATATATTTAAATGTGAAAATCAGCATAACAGGCAAGGGATATACCAAACCCTGTTTCATCTTTATTTGAAAAGGTTGTTTAAAACTTTCTGAGGCAACTGTTTATGCTTAATTTTATAATTTAAAAAATGCTGAAAAATCGTTCCGACGTAACGAACTATCTGAAACTATCATCTACTTTGCTTTTTTCTATAGGAGACATTCGATTTGTACAATATTTAATAAATATTTAATAAATCTTTTCAGTTAATTAACTTATGATAATAATCTAAGCTCCCAATGATCAATTATTACATTAGAAATCCATTTATTCTGCTATAAGATAAAAAAAATATTACAGAAAAAATATAAATATTCTTACCCTATTAATTAATAATAGTATTCAAACCAGGGATCAAAAAACGATGGCAATATTTTATCCAAATAGATCATTAATATGAAGTTTTTCACTTACAAGTTTTCATTTGTAAAAATAAATCTAGGTAAGCTTATATAATTCAAAAAGGGAAAAAGTAGATATTAGACGACAGCATAGCCAGCTTTGACAGGCATATTAAAAGAGCGAAATGAATGGAACTCTTTTCACTCTAAATTGAAACAAAAATGCTCCAATCTTATTGTCACGTTAACGTATGTAACTGTCATAACGTACACTTTAGTTTAATTTTATTGTTCTTTCTTACTTTTAGGTAATGGAAACAGCTCACTTGAATGTACGTTCACTCAGAAATAATCTTATTACTTAAAAGTAGGTACATATGATGTGGTTGCAGTGACAGAGATCTGGTTGGGAAGTAGCATAGCAGACCATATAGTTGCAAATAAAGGATATAGATTTATAAGAAGGGATGAAAATCGTTGAGGTGGAGGCGTAGGGATTTATATAAGAACGAATTCTAAATAAAAACATACAATTTCATTCTGAAATTGAACAACTGTGGGTATCTGTCAGTATTAATAAAGCTAGGGAGTTCGTTTTTGGAGCTATTTATAGACCTCCTCCTGCAAATTTGTTAGATTTTTTGGATGAATTTGAGAGTAGGATAACCTTTATTTTGCTATTATCTGATATAGTATAATCTGTGTGAGTGACTTCAATGTCAATATATGGGACTCTGACAGTGCTAGATTCGATCATTTTAAAATTTGCTTTGATGGTTTGTGTTTGGAGCAACCAACTCGTATTACTCAGAACTCGTCCACTCTTATCGATCGTCTTCTTGTAAATGCATCTTGGTTCATCAAAGATGCCAATGCAATGAGTTTACGTGAAGTTTCTGATTATGAGCTTATTTCTTGTAAGTTTGATGTTGTCTGCTCCAAACCAAAACCGTGTATTGGAACATACAGAGACTTTAAACAGTTTAATTTAATGACTAGCAATTGTATGATCACCTGAGATCCATTACCTCGGACAACATATACGATTTAAATAATATTAATGATACCGTAGAATTTTTAAACAGCCCCTTAACTATGCTATTTCACCTGCATGCAACCTATAAAATGGCCTTGTGCACCTTGGCTTTCTGATAATACCAAAATGCTTATGTCATTTCGCGGCAGAGCTCTTAACAGATATACAACTTCTAAGAATATAAATCACTTTCATTATTACAAACAACTGCTTAATTTCACGGCAGCAACAATCAGGAGACAAGAGAAAGTATTTTGCCAATAATTACACACTGAATGTTTGCTTAACTCATTGGATTTTTCCAGAATGTTGGAAAAAAGCCAATGTTTTACCAATTCCAAAAGTCGCAAATCGTTCTTGATTTAAGAATTGGTGTCCATTTTCAATTTTCCCTGCTTTCTCAAAGGTACTGGAGAATTACATGGCTGCACAGTTGAGTTATCATTTAGAAAAATATAAAATATTACCACACAAGCAGTTTGGTTTTAGATGTAGCTACAGCTGTTCCACTTTGTTACTTGATGAGGTTGATGACATTCTTCTTCTTCTTCTACAGCTCAATCCTACAAAATCTTATGCTATGTTATTTTGCGACTCGCAAGACCTGATTCGATGTATAGACGATTTATCGATTCTTATAAATAAACCACCTATACTGTTTCCACTCTGTACGAAATCTCGGTCGTGAAATTGATTATAAGCTACGTTTTAAAGACCCTGTTAGTAAATGTCTGTAGCGTGCATACTGTAATATTAAAACTATCTACAGCAACAGGCATTTGCTGACTACTAAGATGAAAGCTAACCTATCGCACCGATATTCATAAGTGACATCTTCGTCACAAGGGTCTGGTAACATTTTCATCACATCGAAAACAATTATTTGAGAGATCCTTTTCATATTGTCTCGTTAACTGTTTTAATAAAATTTCAAATATTCTTCAATTTACTATAGGTCAATCTCTATTTAAAAGAAATCTAACTTATTAGTTATTTTTAATAATTTTAGGTTCAAAATATAGGTTAAGTTGAAGAGCAGCCTTGTGTTGTCTAGCTGAACTTCGCCTGTGAATATTGCATTTAATTGTTGTGTTTTTTTCTGTATTTTCTAATGGAATAAAGACATATTATTATTATTATTATTGTGGATCAGAGCAGCATTTGGGATGCTGAACATTTTATGTAATCTAATCGAAGAGATCTCTTGCTGCTCGCGAGATCCCCATATTCTGGTTACACTATATCAACATCTCTCTTAAGAATTTTACCTGTGGTAGTTTGGCAGGAAATAACAAAATATCAATTTTTTCAACCCCTTCCCATCACATAAACTGTATGTGTTTAGTTAGTCTATAATCTGTTATTATATGGAATACCTACACTTTTTTACCTTTTACATTTTCATGTAGAGTGTTACCATCCAAAAATTAGTCATGAACATGTAAATGTTTTAATCTGTTTATTAAGAATTAACTGTGATATAATCGGATTATTGTTTTTAACCTTTAACTTGAAGAACCAAACAAGATATGTTCGTTATTACCCCTTATAAAGTACCAATCCCACTTTCTTTGCCTTGCGAAAGGAAAGCTTTCCGAAACATTTACGTAAATAAAAAAAATTCTGAATTGCTGCCCTGAAGAACGAAACCTAAATCTTTACTGTATTGATTGTAAATGTATTTATAAGACATTATTAAAGTGGTTGAATATAATTTTTTTTAAATCCTTTCAAGCAGAATATAGTTCACGACATACTAACAAAAATAAACTTTATTTATGCCCAAAACATCTATAGGTCTATACACAGGGGGTGTTTAACATAAGCGCTTAATGTCTGGGGATCGGGTAAAATAGGGTACAAGAGGTAGATACTGAGTTAAATGCGAAAAAATGCGCGGCTCCTGAAGTGCATTCAAACTCTAGAATTTTTGTTTCATTTTCAGTACGAAAATATCCTATAACTTGTAACTATCATTTTTAAAGTTGTTTGCCTGACTTCTTATGCTTGCCCTATTTATAATGATTGTAAGTAAAACAAACAGTGCTACTTTAGATCTTATGTATTCATCCATTCGTAGCCTTTTGTCTTTCGGTGTCGAAGGTCATTCATACATGTACAGTTTTTTTAAAATAAAAGCAGCACAGACAACGAAAATTAATAGTTTTGGTAGGCTAGGTCAAAATTCACTAGCACTAAATTGCGCAAATTCTTCCTGATCTTAATATAAGCGAAGACCCCATGCATATACCCGAAAAACGGATACCCTGTATAATTGCATATTAGATGACACAAAAATGTTGAGATTTGAATGTACAATAAAATAGCAGTTGAGATATTGCATATTTCTTCCTTATAGTTTGACCGTCACTATATCTCTTAACATTAACGAGATCTTTACTGCTCTGCCGCCCTGGACACCCTATATAATTTTGCAAATAGTGAATATTAACGAACTATAGAAGCATAAATAGGTATTTAAATGTATAAACTTTTTGGTTTTTGGAAGAAAATGGTTAATTTGAAGTTTGCGAGTTCTATAAAGGCAACGATATTTAATAATATAATAGCAATAGTAAACATAAAATATAAGACATATATTATAATTACACTTTAAATTCGTCCAAATAGGTCAAGTTTAGATATGCCAAAGATCAATTAAGCGTTTTGAGCTTCCACTTAACCCAGAAAGACAAAAGAACTTAGAAAGAGAAAATATTAGTATATTATAAATATAACATTTATACTGTCTCGCTTATCAAAAGGCAAGATTTGAGATTTATAAGCGAACATATTTTAAAACTATTTGCTATAGAATTATACACTGCGACAATATTATATGTAAAAGATCTTTCATTCATTTGTGATCTATCTATGTTGTGAAGAAAATACAAGAATAAATGTGCAACTTCTCGGGTGTGCCGCTTTTTAAGGGTGCAAGTTTTACAAAGGTATATTTAACACTATTCACATATTTTCATGAAAATAATATTGACCTAGACGGTGTCCCATTTTTTTCGGACACCCTCTACATTATCAAAATTCAGTGCACTCCTGACGAACGTTGGGACACTGTTTTTGAGAGACTGAAAGTGTTTCCAATAAGAAATTGTTTTGATCACATGACAAATGTGCGTTATCATAGTTACATGATGAAAACAAAAGCAGAAACAACAGCAAGAAAATTAAAGGAGACAAATTTTGTATTCGCAATTTGCAAGTGATGCAACTTCTACTGATAAAAGTGAAAGGTATAAAGGGATTCCTAACGATTTCGATATTAACCCGTTGGGGGTCGATGGAATTTTGAAAAGGGATGATGAAACTCGAGATGTCTACTGGGGGTCGATGGACAAATTAGGTACTTATGGTACTGTTATTAATTTTACAACTAATAGGAATAATATTTACTATCATAAAAATGTTATGCCGCCTTACGAACAAAAATATTGTTTTTAATAAAAATTCCTAATATTTCGCGGAACAGATAAATAATTTTTCAGCGCCCAAAAAATTGTCACAAGTTATAAACAATTTAATACTTCGTCTTAAATCTGTAGGAGCTTTCCTTTACCTGGAGTATGCAACAACGTGAATAAATTACAAAATTTCGTGAAAAATACTATTTTCCGTTCCAGTAGAAGCAAATAAACAAAGTTTTTTTTCATTCAAGACTTGTACTTGACGAGGTTGTCACAGTACTGCGATAAAAATTTTAATTAAAGAAATTCCTTTAGAATATATAAGAGTCGCTTTCTGAAGTAAATTTTGATCTTCTGCCATTAAAACAATCTGAGGCTGGTATATGATCACGTACAAATGCATTCGCCGTTATTAAGTTTCTTCTGAATTATTTAGCTTTAGTGCAAATCAGTTCCAAGAAAATAAATAAATCGATTTCAGTACTGATGACAATTGACAGTCGCCAATGAAGTCATCTATAAAATGTATCTCTAAAACAAATATATATACAGTGTGTCCCAGGATTTATGTTACAAGAGGTGAGATGTACTAAAAATTTTTGAATTTTATTGTAAGGTTCTGGGATTCGGTCCTGCTTGGTTTGAAAAGGATTTTAAGAATATTTTCATTTTTTTTCAAAGAAAACCCAACATAACTGACGACGTAAACATAAATTACGAAACGTCGGCAGGCTAGAAACACATTTTTTACAAGTGTCAAGTACAATAGGGTGAGCTGGGTTAATTGCACTTTAGGGGTAAATGCACCTCTGGGATTAATTGCCGTGTATTACCGCTAGAGGTATGTTATACATTTCCACTTTAACAATATTCCGCCATTTTTTATGTCAAAAATTATAACGTGTACGCAAATGATTCGAGTGCGCTTAACACGCCACGTTTGAGAAAAAAGGAAATTGGTGTAACATCAGTGATAGCTTACTTTTAAGTCTTATAGAGTAAATATAATTTTCTGATATGTGTGATAGCATTTAGGGCATACGTTTTTCAATAGATAATGTCCAAGGTTTTGAGGTTATGTTGATATTTTGGCGTGTTGTGTGGGTCGTTCAGTTACCCCGTCCATATTTTCGTTTCGGGAAAATTCACCTCCATTTCACGGGGTAACTGCACCACTGGGTGGTGTACTTTTCCCATATTAAACTTATGCTTTTGCCAGTGATATAATATGCGTCGAAATTATAAACGAAAGGGCAGTTGTCGTGCATACAACGAGGAACAGTTGCAACAAGCATTGTAAATGATAAGAAGTGGCCGCAAGACGATAAAAAGGTGTGATTTGTCCTTTGGGATACCGCGGGAAACACTTAGAGATCATATTAAGGGTCGTCGGGGCTGTAAGGGCTCAAATGTTGGAAGATGTGGGCGTGAAACGGCATTGCCATTAGAAAAAGAAAAAACCGTGCACACTGTTTACAGATTATGTCTAAAAACTGCTTTGATTTAAGTCGTTCTCAACACCATTTAAAACCGATAGGCCAGGTGACGATTGGTTGTTGTCGTTTAAAACACGTTATAATTGGCTATTAACAAGCCTGAAGCCATGGAACATTAAAGAAAACTCTAGGGTGTGACCCATTCGGTATTCACGAGTTCTATGATAAATTCGAAGAAACCAAAAAGGAGTTAAAAATTTCAGATAAGCGGCAACATATCTACAACTATGATGAAACAAGCTTTTTTTACAATCCATTAAAAACTACAGTGGTAGCTCCAGTTAGAAAGGCTTGTCATCGTTACACTCCAGGGAGTGGTAAGGAAAACACGTGTTTTAGCATGCGTAAATGCTACCGAAAAAAAACTTCTAAAGCTTATTATATTTAAGGAAAATGTTATGAAACAAATGGATTCAAGATTCTGGGACATATCCAGACACATCTTTTGCTTCAACCCCAAGATGGTGGATTGCTGCACAGGTGATTGAAAACTGGTACAAGGAACAGTTTATTAAGCTTATTGGAGACAAAAGACTAGTTTTGTTAATCTTTGATGGCCATTCAAGTCATTTTACTCTTCATGTAATCCAAGCTGCCCGGGAAAGTAATATTAATTTACAAAAACTCCCGGCACACCCTTCAAACAAAAATGGAGTAACATTCTTATATCATAGCAAATGAGTCATGTGGGACAACACCCATCCAAAGAAGTATTTGCAAAACTGTCATGAACCACCTAGAATGGCCCATGTAAAAGATGGTTCTAAAAAAACTGGAATTCAGGACCCATTTTCATCAGCTGGCATCGAAGTAAACAGAAATGTTAATATTATTCAGTGGGAAAAATAAAATTGATAAAAAAAAATGCGAAAGAGCAAATAGCAATTCACTCAGATCGGCCAATTATCTTTCGTTCTGGTGTAACAATTCAAATGCTTTCGAGCAGTTTATCAACATCGACGAATGCATCTGTATCAAAAGCAGCTACAGGCCCTATAGAAAATCAAAATTTATTTGAACACATTGTATTAAATACAATTACAAGTAGCAATGACTTGCAACCTGCCAAGACTAAACGAAAAAAAAATCTAACAGAGGCGTAATACTGACTAACAAAAACCAACAATAAATCATGCAAGTACATTTTTTTGAGAAAGAACAGTTTTTTTAGATTGCTTTTAATACCAATCTATAAAATGCTTTTTTGGAAAAGTAAGAATGTGAAGCACCAAGATAATTCTTCAACTTTTAGCGAGATGAATGTAAGTCTGTCATCATCTGCTAGTGACTTAGATATTTCTGATAAATACCTATCGAATGCAGATTACCAGCAAGTAACTAATGTTGGCGATTATTTTCCTCCAAAGTTTGACACAAAAACAAGTGTTACGGTATTTTGCGAAAATATAATAAAAAAGAAGATTTACAATGTCAAGTAAAATTTTTAAGATGCAAATACAGAAGAAAGGGCTAGCTGTACAAGACATATCATCTGTGCAAAAACAGGATATGATGAAAATGTTAAAAGCACCATCAATCGACAGTATTTAAATTACTTTAAAATTTACTTTAGTTATTATAAAATTTCTTAAAGATTTTCATTAATATTTCTGTATATTTTGTCAATTACTATAGTGGCTATATAAAAAATAGTCATATTAAATAATATATACAATATTGACGCGTTTTAATTGAGAAAGTTCTCGATTGTTCAAGCAATGAAATTATTTTTCATTATTAAACTGTTGTTATTCAGTCATATGCTGAGTTTTTCATTATTCTTCAACAAGGTGAAACATAAATCTGGAGGCTCTGATAAATTCAAATGGCAAACCCTACAGTCAATAAAAACTTTATAAAAAGCAATTATTTATAGTACGAGTAAAGAGTAGATAATGGCCATTATTCACTCGAATAAATTACACCACTCGTCTTCCACTCGTGGCCCAAACTTGATCCTCGTGAATAATCTTCGTTGAATAATATACTATTTTCTTACATATTATACATATACAATGATATTTATTTCCCTCGTCTGAAAGACGAAGGAAGTATTGTAATCACGAAAAAATCACCTTCCGAGATTTCTTCAGATCTTCACGTTTCAGGGTTCCTAAATGACGAAAAACAGGTTTTCTTAATTCCGTCTGTCGGTCTGTCTGTTGACGGTATAACTCAAAAAATATTTGTCGGAGGAAGACAATATTTTGCATACTTATTATATATATACCTGGAATGAAACCGGAAAAATGTCAGAGAAATACAGGCTGATTCACGAATAGCGCCTTTATTCCTGCAACAAAAATTACTCTTTCATAGAATACTGTTTTTCAATTTGAATACAATTTTGTGATAATGATTTCAGAAAAATGAAACAAAAGTGTCAATTAAATGTGTCAATCAAATTGTGTTGCAGAAAAAAACGGTGCTAATTTAGACACTATTCGTGAATCACCCTGTATATACAGGGTGAGCACCTTAAAAAAATAACATTTTGTTTATTTTTCATTCAACTTAGTAATAGAGACAAGCAATAATTTGTACATAGTGCAGGCTTTATTCTTACCAAAAATTTGAGCCAATAGATACAGAATAACTGTTTGACGATACAAAAACGAGGCACAAATTAGCGTGTTACTAAATATAGCTGCGATGCAGGAATACGAGAGGTCGGTCCTTCGTGGCGCAGGTAGAAATTGCCAGTTCCCTTACAAATTTCACAAACGGTTGTGGGCTGCACACGCGGTCCCCCTGCCGTTCGAATTCGACCACCAGTAAGGTTTTTTTTTATTTGAAAATTTATTTATTTTATTAGAAACGTGAAGATATTTTTACTCCTAACTTAATTTGATTCTTAAAACTATTTATTGTCACAATGTCGACGAGGGAAGTTCTGGGTAAAGCCCTTTACAGATTTTTAAACATGAAATAATGAAATGCAACTGCGTTATTTCGGGGAGTTAACAATTCAGGTACCTAGCATGTGGACATTTTCTTTCAAAAGATGAATTAAAATTTTCAGCATCAGTAAATTTTGAAATATAAAAATTAAAGACAATTGGATTGATTTTAAACAGGTGTTTATGTTCCTTAATTAACGCAATGTAGAAAAGCGGACATATGTTTTAAGTGTCTCTATAAGAAATCGATGGCTGGAAAAGTAATACTCGCACACGTCATTGTTACTTGCATTAACGAAAACGATTTCCCCGACACGAGTGAATGGTTAAAAAGCGAAACTGTGTTACTTCGCCAAGTTTGTCGCGTTACATTTTCCCAATAAGGTTTTAATGGCATTTATCGGATCGCCTACCTAATGCCGCGTCTCGAGAATCTTTCGCCAGAACGTTAATACCGAATACACAGGTAGGTATGCGTTAGTTCATAAAGGAAAAAGAATCCGGTAAGAATTTAAAAGCAAAGATAATCGATTTCCATCGGAGCGATTTAGATAAAAGCATCGAACAAAACACAAGCAGAAGCCAGTTAAGTACAGCTCACTAAAGACTTTCAGTTCGAAATGTTCCATCAGAGAAACTGCAGAATCGACTTCGGCATCTTTATTCTAGATTGAAGCTCATTGATTAAAATGCGCATTTAACCTCTGTAAAGTAGTTTTCGTTTGCCTTCGGGATTACATCTCATAGTGTATTGCTGATTTTAATTAATATTCAACGTTAACTCTCTCTCCACAATCATTTATCCGTACAGCAAAGTCCTCGGTCCCCTATTTTAATATAGATTACGAGGGCCAGACCCTTCCGGAAGGAAAATATCTTCTCCATATAGACACATGACTACATTCCCCAGTGGCCGAGTCCGTGACATCTTTGCGGAGAATGAATCGAAATTGTCGTCGACTGAATTAATTCGGACACATGTCACATTTCCAATAAGTAGCTTATATTAATCTTTGGTAAAGCGAAACGAGCGCGTGCGAGCGGGAGAATTCCCGAAAGTGCGGCAGTAAGCACGAAGCCGCGGAAATGTTATGCATTTAAAGAGGTTACAAAGAGTAAATGATCATGTAAACAGTAATGTTGCGCTGGCGTCGCTCAGCGCCGGAGCGAGTGTGAAATATCACCGAGCTGTTTTGCATGCTATAATGAAAACACATTTAGCCATTTGTGGGTCGAATTTGCTGATCGATCGCCCGTTGCATTGCAGTTCCTCCGATGCTGTGGATCCCGCACCAGTTGGTGGGTGCGCCCCTGGCCTACTCCGTCACCCTCGAGTGCTTTACGGAGGCTCACCCCTCCTCGCTGAACTACTGGACACGCGAGGATGGCCACATGATCCACGAGTCCCGCAAGTATCACGCCGAGAACGTGGTGGGCGCCCCCGGGTACAAGACCCACATGCGGCTCACCATCAACACCATCCAGCAGTCAGACTACGGGACGTACAAGTGCGTCGCCAAGAATCCGCGCGGGGAGACGGACGGCACCATCCGCCTTTACAGTAAGTGGTCCCCATCCCATTGTTCGATCTTCCCCGGCCAGATAATAACAGACGGCGCGGCCTCGCGCGCGGTAATTAAACTACGTAAAGTAATTAAGATTAGACACTGCAGTCGGTATCAGTAACATCTTAATATTTGGCTCTAAATGGAATAAATTATTAGTGCGGTAGTAAGCAAGCCGTTTAGGTGTCATAAATTACCCCGTTATAGAGCAATTTGCCATAAAAGTGGAATCGCTGGACGGCATCGTGTCATATATCTAGAAACCGTTAGAAAGTACTTCGTAAAGAAAGTTGCGCGCAACAATATCGCGGACAGATGGAAGCTCGTATTTCATCTCTCATGAATGGATCTTCCTCAGACCGAACACCGTTTCGGATAGCCATCGTGCCCGAGCAAATCATTCAAATTACCAAATACTCCTCGCTACCTACACGCGCACCATTTGTCAAGTTTATGCTGCCGACGCCGAAGCCAACGTCGACGCCGCCGCGCCGCCATCACCGACCAGCAACTCTCGAAACCTGCAGACGAACGTCCGATTTGTTAAATGGATCGAAAAAGTCCTTTGTTCGTTGTAAAATCAGCATGATGGCGTTTAAGCTAAACCCGCTGCTTGAAGCTGTAGAGGTAGAGCGTGTTATTGCGGATGACAAATAGACGCGCTGCGCTGCATTAGCTGCTCATCTGCAGCTCCTGATGGCATGGTTAGGGTGTATACTGTTGTTCATTCGTGTCTACGACATCAATATGTTCTGCCACTGTATGCATGTAACTTGTAGCTACCCCGGAATGTCTTTATTTTATTTTCACTTTACTTTCCCCCGAATAAACAACTATCCATGACAGTTCATTATACCAACCTGCATTTGCATATAATACTAAAATTACGATCATTTATTTATTATAGCGAACATGTATATTAGTGTATGCATTTGTAAAACTTAGATAATAGTCAATGTTGTCGTCATTCTCCGTTCCTAATCGTTACAACCTTCTGGACGGCTCCCCGTGGGCTCCATCTTGTTAAGTAACAGGTAAGTGCTGTGCCTCCTCATCTCTATGTTCAGCATACATCTTGCATAATTGCATTACACGTAAATACATTCTGAGCTTCAACGTTTGAATACGCCAGTACCTAAATGTGTAGAAGCTCGATCAATGTGTAGACCTATCCGTAAGTTTGCAATTAACGCATCTACAACCCTTACGGTACAAACAAACGATTGTGAGCCTTAAAAGTAGAATTGCACCTTTTTGTACTCCGGACCCTATCGGTAGTTCATATTAATGTACACTTGTATTCAGAAAAACAAACGTGCAAGTACCTTGCGCAAATTTGGCAATATTGAAGTAATGTAAACTGAACTTTGAGTAGATGTTACTTGGGAACATTGAACCGAAAAGGTAAAAATTGTATTTTTATGTAACTGTATTTGAAGTTTTAGTAAAATAAGACATCACAAATTGAAAAACTGATATATATTTATTACAGCCTTCGAATTTAATATTTGGGCATAGCATCATTTCTTGCAGTTACGTCATTCAACCTTCGAAGCATTGAGCGAACAAGATACTGAGCTAAACTTTCATTTTCTGCTACACTTTCCCATGTATTCCCTACAGCCTCCTATACATCTTCTACTGCATGCGGTGTAGCATTCAATTTTAATATTTCTCTAACCACAAGGTCTCAAATATTTTCAAAGAGGTTTAAGCTCTCCGGCGTAACGTCAGCACAGGAAGGCCTTATTGTTTCTGAAATAGATGAAAGGTTCGATCAATTCAATAATTGGCCAATTCAGCCTTCCTATACTGACGTCTCGCCAGAGACCTGGATTCTGGATTACATATGGAGGGTGAGTTACCTCACACGCATTTAGGCTGCAGTAAGTAGGTTAAGTAAGTTGGGTGTCACTCAAGCCATCCAACCCTTTGGATGTACTCAAAAACAACCGCAATTGGAGTGTTACTGATTCTGATTATATCGTGCTAGAAGCCTCCCAACATGGATCCTCTGACTCTTGCGAAAGCTGGCCAGTAGCACAAAACGTGTTCTGTTGTCTCGTCATCCTCGTTGCATTCGCGACAGTTTGGGCTGCTCCATCCTGTGCATATTCTGGTTTAGATAGGATACCCACGACCCGTCGAAGGTTCCTTCGGAACAGTTACACGGAATATTTGGCTGTTTTCGGTTAGAGTACTATACTAATCGTGTGAAACTGTTTAAGGTTTCTTAGTATAGCATAGAGGGATATTGGGATTATCGGTTTTGTCCCCATCCCCAGAGAAGTTGTTCGGAAGCCTTTCAGCTATACAATAAAAACGACATTATCTTTGGAGTTATCTTCTAGAGCTTTCCGGAACTGCAGTACCCCACCTGAGGTAATTTTGCAACTATCCAGGGCCAGCAAAGCGGCTCCGCTGTCACTTAAGATACCGATACATTGGTTCTCGATTCGTCGTTCATTGCTTCTGCACCATGTATTATTCCAATCACCTCCACTTAGAGGACAGTGGCCATTTTGAATAATGGTATACTTTGGCGAAGATGCAGGTCGTCAGAGAAACCTTCGGCACCCGTTTCGTGCTTTGTTTTAGATCCAACCGTAAAGACGTTCAATAAATTCAATCATTGACCAATTTCGCCTTCCTGTGCATTCCGACGCAGAGCTATCGCCCTGCCGTTTCGGACGTAATGGCTTAGCTTGGGACTTCGTGCAGGATGCCATATTATTTCTTCACCCTTGCGTAATGGCATTCGCGATATGGACAGAACAATTATCTTGTTGATATAAGAAATTGTTGTCAGAATATAGCTGGCAAACGGAACATAACATCAAGTATATTCCAATCTGCCAGCAAGTTTATAAACTATGATAACTGAAGCATACCCATACGTTTACCAAAAATGAGCTGCTTCTTTGACTTCTAATAATATCTCCACTCCATAAGTTAGCAGTGGCAGTATGCATTGGTTAAAGGTTTTCTTTTTGAGACATATAGGGAGATCTGATTTGAAAATGTAACACAATTTTCTAAGATACCCAGGTCAGTCTTAGGTCGTAGGTTTGACTGTTTCTTTCTACGCAAATCTCGTGGCCCAGCTATTTATAGGAAGAAGTTTGTTTGATGTTCATTCCAGCAATCGATATATTTTTTCTGAGTATAAGATTTCTGATTATTTGTGTTCTGGATATAATGATCTCCAATCCAACCTGTGTGGATTAATTACGGAGCCTCTGTAGTAATACTTTTAAATCATCTATACGATTGGCTATGGGCACGATGTCATTCGAATTTATATTTATTGCCGTTTTACATGTATACTCTAACAGGGTTGTAAACAGTCTTGGCGACAGAGTGTCTCCTTGGCGCACTCCCCGCTGTGTATTAAATTTGTTTGTGTTTTTACCTGCAAGTCTAAGGATTGCAGTAGCGTTTTGATACATGTATTTGATTATGTTGATATAGCGTCTATTTGACATTCTATTAAAGCTTCAAGCATTTTTGTTTGGCGTATTGTGTAGAAAACTTTTTTCGTAATTCACAAATATCAATAGTAGGGTCTTATTGTACTTTACACATGTTTCTATTAAATTTGTTATCACTAATAAGTGGACATTTGTGCCATATTCAGCTCTAAATCTATCCTGTTCGCGTGGCTGATAAAATTCTAACTTAGTTTATAATATTTGTGAGGTGGTTTTTTTAAAAGAGCATGTAAATATGCTAGAGTAGGCTGATAGGGCCACAGTATCTAAGGTTGGTAATGTTTAATTTTTTATGTAGTAGTATTTTTGCGTTATTCTACTGAGATGGTGTTGCTCCTTTGCAAAGGCATTCATTGAAGGGTCGGACTATTGTTCGTGGAAGTTTCCACCCACCTTATTTAATATCTTCCATTACCATTACCGTCGTTTTCCGGAGATTTATTATGTTGCGCCTCTTAAAGTGCTTTTTGACTTCAGTTAGTGTTGTCACCGGTATTTCTTCGGAGCCTTGATTTTCGTGTACCTTTTGTGTATCATATAGTTGGCGATAGAAGCTTTCTCCTACTTTTAGAAGCTTTTCTCTCTATCATTAAAAATGTTGCCCTGTTTGTCTCTTAACTTATATATGATTTGTTTCCCAGGGACGTGCTTTGTCTGAGAACTTTCAGGCCTTACTATTTACTAGTTACCAGATGGATGTATTAGTCGTCGTTAGAAATTCTAGGACGACGAGAACCAGTTCTTCTTATTCAAGCGTTTTCAACTTCACTTATTTTTAAAAACAGTATTCAGACGAAATTCACGAACAAAAGCCCTAATTGACCAACTTTCTTCTAACTTTGTAATAATTTTCTTGTCACTTCTATAGTCTGTTCAGGCATTATTATTTGAAAATAAGTACCTTGAATAAATAATTCGACACCGGCAAATGGATTTCTGAAATGTTTCACATTTTCTAAATTTTCCATAGAAATAACGTTAGCATGAGTAAGGTACAGTGCAGGGCACCGTTAACGGCGTACTGGGTGATGTGGTTTACATCATTCCTTCGACGACTACCTTACGTTCCCTACTTCCACAACCGCGGTTCCAGTACCCAATTTTTTAAAGCGACTGGGTGGGCCGCTCGCCAGTTGCCAGGTGTAAGGTTGAAGCTTCTACCGTGACACCGTAGCCGTGCTTTCTAACCGCTCGGCCACGCTGGCGTTATGTTAAATAGTAGGTGTACGTTTTTTTCTGAATACGAGTGTAATGTACTTTGAGCAATCGCCAAATCTTATCTAAAATTTATCATCTTCGAAATGCAATCTTTCAGTGTGGTTGTAAGCGTAAATACGATTGGCATCGAAGTTTATTGGAAAACATTCCAATTTACTCCATATACCAAATGATATTGTAACAACGTCTACCACTGCCCATCTAAATTTCCATGATCAATTACTTACTTAATCCAATATGGTTAGCATAGTTCTCTTTTATTTTCAAATTTTGTCCAAAATGTAAGCATTAGAAACATCCCAAATTGCGACGTTAAAGGGATGAATGAATTTGGAACAAATATAGAGTCCCGTGTGCTGAAATGTGTGAATCCGCCTTTAAGCTCCGACGCGACGCCTCAAACAGCGCTTTTTGTTGTAAGTTAGCTGATCGCAGCTGGCTTTGTTCCCTGACATGGAGGAACGACGTGGACGGGATCACGGTCGCGGTCACATGTCGACAAGCTGATGGTTCTAGGACAACATGCATAATGGAAGAACTCAGCACCTGGCGCGAGGTCCGAGCAAAGTCTTCTGGTAAAAATTAATTTCGAGCGTGAATCGGTTAAGCACGAGCAAACTTTACCGCCCATACCGTGACTTTTGTTTTTAGAGAAAGAACGTCCCGGAACACCGTCGTCTCGAACCGAGATTAAACCACTTGTTATTAAAATATCGCTAGTTACGGCTACGTTATGAATATGACAGCTGGTGGCGACGTCCCTTTTTAAACCGCGGTGTCTCAAGGGCTAACAAACTCAACTACATATATTATTCCGTACCCGCGAATATATGCATAACTAAACCTAGACGTCATTACGCGTCTCGGCGTATGTCTCTACTTTTTTATCTAATTGCGAATGCTGTCTGTTGAAGTTTCCTTCTCGGTCTGGAGTCACCCCTGCAATCGCCCCGTCTCCTTCTACGTTTCCCAGAGGTCCCTTTTCATCTCATAACGTGACAAGATTCACAAAATAACACCGTGCTCAACACGTGTCGTTTCTATAGCAACAGCTTGGCCCAACGTCCCGCTACTTGCTGACTCCTCTCGCTCGTTCCAGAGATCATTCCAAAATAATCCTACAAATGTGCGTTTTCACTTGAAAAATTGCTGAATTATTACTACGGACGTTCTACAAAACCCGCTACCGAACGATGCAGTCTCCGTCGTTTGCCTTTTTTTACTTGACCAGTTCTGTTTTACTTTTATGCCCCCTTTGCATAATACGCTTAGCCTGGCAAATAACTAAATTGTTCTCGTCTTTTTCTTTTTTATTTACCGGATTTAAAGATAACCGCGAGAATGCATCCGACGATTGCCGGATTAATCCGGAAACCCGGCGCCTCAGTAATAAATCTAATAATATACAAGTTTTCACCGGAGTCGAGTAACTCGTTCAACACCACATCTATGTAATCGACTGCTAGCATTCAATCAGTGTCAGTGTTCAAATCCCGCAATTCATCAACGATAAAATGAAAATGAATATGTCGTCATGCGGCGGCAGATTGTCACAGCGCGGTAACGACCAGGTCGACGTGATGCAATGAGCTTACGGGAAATTACCGTCACTACCGCAGCTTAATGCTTTTGTTATTCCAGTCCAAGTTTAAGAGTAATGAACGTGCACGTAGCGACACTTAATATGCATTTCTAAACTTACAGTAAAACTGTTCAAGGTTCACGTGAATCTGAAGTCGAGGCAAATTCATGCATGTCTTTGTCGCAGCCTCTTCACCACCGACGACCTCTCCAAAGCCCACCACGACGGAGACTCCTAGTCACGTGAAGGACATCTGGGGAAACGGGGACTTCAACAACTCCGTCTACGGAAACCCGTCTTCTCTCACTGTCCATCTCTCGGACAAAGGTATTTCACTTCTTTAGCAACATCTTCATGCACAGTGGCAAAACAGACGTATTGATGTTGTCTCGGTGGCTTTCGGTAACATCGGTAATTACACTTACGGCTTATCGAACTACACCTGAAGTATGCACCCTTTAATGTATTCGAATACATCCCCTTTAGTGGTAGCACATACGCCATGAAGACGAGTCAGATATGAGTCCCCCTAATCAGGACTAATTTGTGCTGACCTTCATGTATAATCTCTCCATCGCTTCGAATTTCCCTCGGTTAGTCCGACATCCTAAGACGTTATTTAATCTAGAGTCATCTCGTACCTCTGACAAGACGGTTAATTCAATAAGCTGATTCGACATCCGACTTTTCCACAATTCAGCCGCTCGACTCGCTGGATTCATCCATGCTAATTGTAACGCAAACACGTTATCTCGTTTTCTTCGAATATGGGATACTGCCAGTGGCGGAGATCCACCGCGTTTATTTTTTCCTTAGGTTCTCAATTTATACCGGAACATTTTTAAATGGCCGCTAAATGTTTTTATTTGGACGACGAGATGAGTTTCGAAACAGAAGAATGCAAAATTACGCGTCTCGTGATTGACAAAAGCGATGTGCATGAGAAAAATAAGAGCAAATAAGAGGGTGCTAATTTGAGCCAAAATATTTAGGGCTGGCGAAGAACGGCGAGAACGTAAGGGAGTAAAATGAATTATTTCTCTTTTCACCGAATCCGATCGTTGCCCAGATTCAAATGTGCCCGCCGTGTACTGGCGTAATGTAATTTATGTTCGAATTAACTTCAGTTTATAGCGGAACATAGATTGCTTTAAAAGAACTCGGAGCCAAAACTAAAATGACGTTTACGTCCGTCGGAGTAATGAAAACATTATCAAATTAGTAACTGACGAAAATTAATATTTCACTGGATGCCTCTCTATTTCACATGACAAAATTATTTACACAAAACAACTACGTTTCTGAATTCGAAATATAAAAATTATTATAACGAAAGAAAAGGTCTATATTTTTAATTTACTGGTCAACACTTCTTCACATGAGGCTATACAGGGTATATCAAACACGAGAAAAAGGGTATTTTTCCTATTCTGTGCCATATTGTTATCTTTTTCTATTTTCTCTAAAATATGTTCGGGAAAGGCTCTGAAGTTGGATGCGGGAGTTCTCTATATCCCAATCATTTTTATGTGTACCGGGTGTCCCAATAAAAATGGCTCTCGGCCCTATCTCGAAAAATAATTGTCGTAAAGACTTGGGGTAAACAATTTGTGACTAAAGCGGCCAAGAGAAAATGCTGGAAATTATTTTTAAGTTTCTAGAATGGCCGCCAGAGGGCGTAATCGCATTCTTGAATTTTAAATCGCGTTTTTGAGAAATAGTCTTATATTACAGATAGCTAAAATGGACACCGTTCTAAAGCTGAGATAAATTCGATTCTTTTTCGTTAACTACTTTTTGCTTTATCTCTTAAGGGAAAGTGGTGGAGGGTGTCCGAACATTTTCGGAAATAAATGTCAATAACTTCAAAATGGCGGAACGGATTTTGTCAAACTTGGAGTCGTTCAAAATGGCTTTTCTTAGACTATCAACGTTGCCTTGAGTGGATTGTTTTAGATTGCTTGTGTAGCCGCTAGAGGGCGTTTTGGGACAACACTACAAATAAAATGGATTTTCTCAAAAAAATTAAATGCAACGATATCATTTTTATTGCAGCAAAGGATAGCCAAATAAGGGTCTAACACGCTAGTGAAAACCGCATTTCGATATTGACTCCAAAAAAATTTCGTGTGGACAGAAAAGCAATATTCAATCATATTGAATGAGTATTAATTATTATTGACATTTTAAATATAATTTTGGTATTTTAACAGTAAATTTATATATATTTTGCTAAAAGAACGATAATTAGGATTTGATAATGGCGACATTTTTTCGAGTTTTAATTTCTTTTACTGATATTTTAGGTTAGGAAAGAAATATGGAAATGCAGTTTTCACTAGCGTGTTATATATATGAAAATGGCTCAAGAATAAAATTCCTCTATTTTACAAAATACACAATGTTAATTGGAAATATTTGTTATATCATTTCTATTATGTTAATTGCTTTGAATTGTTATTAATGTTTGGATCGTTAGTTATTATTAAATTCTTTTTAGGATACCTGTTTTTTGATACGAGATTTTTTAGCATCAGTTTTGAATCACGTAGTATCCTGGTTGCTAAGTGAAGGAAACGCAAGTTTGACAGTACACCTTATTCGCATCCGTTGATAAGTAACTTTGAAGTATCTCATTTGGTAATACACAAGGTGGTAAGGAAAAATAGGAGAAACCAGTCAAAATTGTTTTTCGGATGTGGCTGTGACTTCATATTTGACATGTACTTTAAATTCTGCAAATACCATTTTTGCCTAGTTTGAAAAGCAAGGGTACTTTATTCTTGAACTATTTTCATATTTTTGAACCTCCCCGGTATACGAAATAAGATATTTTAATTTTGGCATATGCCTTTTCAGTTTGAGAAGAGGCAGGTATTTTTATCAAAAATAAAACTTTCAGATAAATAGATAATTATAAAAATCCACACGTTTTCAAATTTATGACGGACACTGTATGTTTTACTATATATTATGATATACCCAATGCGGCAGGTTACTAGGATCATTGCAAAAGCAAGGAAAATATGCATGTGGTCGTCGTGGTGTTTAACAAACGAACAATCAATGTACGATAGCGGTAGGTCGTTAGGATCATTATAAATGTAAGGTATATATTCGATTTTTTAATTTTTTAAATACAATTACGGCGACATGTATTGTAAAGTCCGCTTGTTTTTGTTATGTTCCTAGTGGCGTGCCGCAATCTGTATATCCATGGAATGGGAAAAATTCTCTTTCTCGGGATGCCCCAGACAACTATGGATCCCATATAAAAAATACAACTTTGAAGTATCACCCGAATGAAATACTTTTTTTGAAAAACTGACTAAGCCACTGCATTCCTACCAAAAAAGTGCTTGAAGAACGTAAAAATTGCTTATCTTTTTTTAAAAATAAACGAGATATGGCCGCGAAACGAAAAGTTGAAAAATCTATTTTTGTTTATAAGTGGAAAATAAAAGACGGTAGCCCATTTTGGTTTCGATCATTAAACTTGTCTCAAAAAAAGAAATCGAGGACGGGGGGGGGGGGGGGTAATTTTTCCATATCTCCTATAGTTATCGAGATTCCCTACGACATCTGAATTTGACACTTACACAGTTCTTGTTTAACCCGGGCTGTCTGCTATCCTCAAAACATTCTTGTTAGTTTATCATTTGTCCCATGGTATCTTGGTCATTCTTCGATGATTCCAAATTTTAAATGCCTCTAAACGGGCCCAGGCTTCCATTCCGCATAATAATATTAACCACACAAAGTATTTCACAGTTTTCTGTAAAAATTAAATGTTTCATTTGTTGTTACAAAAAGTGTCTGTAGTTTAGTAACTATAACGTGTGCGGCGTTGTAGTACAACGTACTACGCAGTACGAAAGCTACATTTAATATATCGTACTACAGTTCAACAATAGGTTGAAACAAAATTGATTTTATGGGTGAGTAGTAAACTGAAAAAAATTATTAATGATATATATTAAGAGTAAAGCTTTTGAGAAGACGTCGTCAAGTTATATAAGCAATCAGACGTATTTCTGCCTAAGAACGACTTCTGACATCATCATTTAGTAATAACACCGCCACAAGAATTACTGCTGCTTTTTTCTTTAACATTAAGTGACTACTTTCTGTTTTCAAAATTGAATACCTGCATGATTTAAAATTTAGGGACGATTAAGAAGTTCAGACTGCAGTTTTGAATCATTTTGAGAAAAAAGTACGGAATACATTTATAAGGGTCTAGAAACGTTATTTAGGCGTTGTGAAAAATGTGTTGATATTAAAGAAGATTACATTAAAAAATAATGAAGTCGTTTTAATTTTATCGTAAGTCTAACATACCTAGGCCGGGAATATATGGACCTTACCTCGTACATATGCATGATTTGATCCCCCAGGTTGCCCTACGATTTGAGATTGAAATATTATAAGTGCATTAATTTCTAATTCTGCCATTACTCAGTACTTAATTTAGTATATCCGTTATATTTTCTTTATTTCTAAATTTAAACATTTTCATTTTTATGTAGTAGGGAGAAGAACACAAGGTTCCCATAGCAGTCCGCCCCCAGTTGGTGGAACTGAAATACGTGTAACATTTACTTTTACCTTTTTCCGAGCTGTCTCTTCCACTTCAGTTGTGTTTATATAAGGTGTGCTCGAAATGTACGTATTATAAGAGCTCTAAATAAAGTTACTTTATACAATAACAAAACTATGCAACATTTGGTCCATCATCATTTTGTCCTGCACTTATAGATTTTCTACATTTACGTAGATATAAAACCAATCCCATATACTTACACTTTCAGTCAACGAACGTCAAATAAATTTTAGACTCACGCCTCAGACAAAACAGACTCAATTACTTTAACCAGCTTCAAATTGTACCAAACAAACCATCAGATTAGATGGAGATATCAGGGGGCCGACTATCTACAGTCAAGACGGCGGTGCGTGCGGTTTTGCAGCAATGGTTCTAAAATTCGAGTGTCAAACTAGTAGCTAGTCTAAATTTCAAAAACGTGATCGTATAATTGAAATAATGAACAGAAGAATACCAACGCACACCTATCTTCAGCTCGTAGCGTCCGCCAGACGAATCCGCAATAAAATGCGATAGGTAAATAAGACCCACCTGTCTTCGTTAAATAAACAATTCCAATCCGCGGTAGCGCGATTGAGAAGAGCACTGTCTTGCCCTTCTAAGTCAGTATTAAAAAGCCTATTAAATAGAAAGGTTTACTAAGGAACCAAATGCGTGCGATTAAGCCGAGAGACGCTAGCAAAACACATCGCTACAGATGTGCAGAAACATCTGAAGACTTCACCTAAATAGACCTAACAACAGACTAGTAATCCATCTTGCACGACTGCAAGCCGTTAAAACGGGTTCGGTGACCTCGAAAACGTAGTGCATCAAGACGATAGGAGGGAGTTATTTAAAATAGCATAAAAAGGACGTTAATACGAACATGTCATCCTAGCGAGGCGCATTTTGCCAGTAACAACTGGTAGAAAAATTATCACAAAATGTGTTTACTTCTTTCCCAATGAAATTAGCGTTACTTTCAACTACTTACTGCCAAGGTCTTCAAAATTTGTTTTTATTGAAAGTCTGTTTCTCAACCTCGTATACTTAAAGATTGCATAGACATGTTTTCCATACACTGAAAAATTACGCCTGCTCTAGTCACATGATGTATTCTTTAACAATTATCCAGGTGCTCATTGGTTCATACATCATAAAACGTCAACCACAATTTCTCTATTTTGACCAATTCACTTCTTATTTTTGATACTGAATTTCTTGTGGAAAATAACTTATGTCCTTTCCTTGATTGTATTCGAAGTGCACTCCCTGAGGCTCGGTGAGAAAATACGCTCTGGTGCTTACTACTTACTAGAGGGTATTGATAAGTAACTAATAGTTAGCCCATGCAATTTTCCCTGGATAAAAAAGTGGGTTACCATAGCAATGAACAATGACTTATTACAAATTTTACTGCTAAATTTTACTACAAAAGTCGAAGCATTGCTGTGCAAGCAAATTTCAAAGCAAGCATGTCGACCGTAATTGGAAAGATCGATAAATTGGAATATCAAAAAATCTTTGAATACCTGTATTTAAAGGGGTCAAGATTAAGGGGTAAGCAGATTAACGAAGATATATTTAATACACTTGTGGTCAATGCCCTTCACATGTATCTGTGAAAAGTTGGGCTGCATACTTCAAAAGAGGTAAATTAACTAAGAAAGAGACGAGGACGACCGATTGCTATGTCTAGATAGATACTGGGCTAACACGAATGTTTGAGACACTAAAATTTTCCTATGAACGCGTCTATTACACAATTCACGTTAATTGGCAACGCTAAATCAAATGGGATAGAAGCCTACCTGAGATTGAGGACGGCCCACGAGCACATGCAGTTGAAAAATTATTAGACTTTGACGGTCTGATTCTTGTAGAAAATACCACGACGCTGGCTTCAGAAAAGCTGTAAATGCCTCTTAATACTCGATGACATTGAGGCAATAATAAATAATAACGAAAGAAGTACGCATGCATTCACAAGGAAAATTTAAGCCGCTAACTTGAAATCAAAAAGAGCTGAGGCGAGTTCTGGATTGGACTGAAGAGCTGCAGACGACAGTCACCTACTTTGCGTTCAGCGCAAAATCATCCCTACCAACGATCTAAAGCTTAGGTATAATATCTAACTTGAAAACTTAAATAAATACATTTTTCCTAATACTTGTTTACCTATATCTATATTTAAATAATTTTACGAGGTGATCTGTTAATTTTTCCTCCAATATTTAGTAAGCGCAGCTGTCATTAAGAAGGGTTGAAAATTATTAATTCATGCTGTTTTTTTTTCAGTAAAACGGAGATAGACCCGAAACGTTCGTAATTTTATATTTAAAATTTTTTATTGTAACGAAATACCCAACGAAACGGCATGCATAGTAGAACGTCACAGAGAGGTTTCACAGATTAAAGTTATTGATCTTCCACATTTCAATTATTTATGTAACTTTCAGAAACTTGTATGCTAGTGTTCCTGTTTTCAGTTAAATATAAATTGCTTGGACTACTCTGTCCCACCTCGCTAGTTGCGATGTCAGAAGTCTAGAATTGGGCTATATTAACATTATTATTAAAGCAAAACCTGTACCCATTAGCCCATTTATGCATTATAACCGTTAAACTCAGGTAATATATGTGTATCTGTGCAAATCCGGCTTTTATATCCAACAAATGGCACTAATTACATATCGACTGGCTAATATCCTTTTAAAAAGGCTCATATTTAGTTAACGTTCAATCGCGTTCCACTTTTTAATACCTTTATGTTAAAGTCGGATTTTTAAAGTAAAAGGCATTAGCTAACTACATGCAGGTTTTGTGTGCGGATTTCGTTTTGCGTAATTAAAACTTAATCAATTTGGCGCACTTAATTCTGGAAATGGACTTAAATCCGTATTTCGGCGCAAATAAAAAAATGGCACAATCGGTTCTTTCCTCCGCAGCGGATTTAAGTAATTCGTTAAAGAACGTTATGAAAGATTCGAACACGTTTTACGTATATTGTGTCGCTGAATAGCAGGATTATAAAATGTTCGTCATAATAATTTAGCTTCGAAAGACGCCGAGTTGACCATTCAACGTCGCTTTAGAATACAAGACGCTGCCAATAAAAAGCTCAAAACTCAACTTTTGAGATTTTTAATGAAAAGTTCTTTCACTGCCACTTAATATTAATTGCCGGCGATGCTCTTTCAGTTTTACTTTTGAATCGAATGGAAATAGATTTATCGTTAATAGCCCACTACATATTTTGTAGTGGGAAATCGAGTAAGGAATATCTCAAAATAAAGTACTATTTATTCCGACGACGACGTATTCCTTCGCAACTTATTTTCATTTATATTAAACGAAATAACGAAATTCTTTTTGAATTCTCAAACTTATTTTCAGCTTTTTCGTTACAATCGGAAGACGATTTAAATATTGATTCCATTTTATTTTTCCTACTGTTTCTCATTTCTTTGACGGCTGTTCCATTAAATATCTAGGGTCGTTTCGGTTCATTTTGTGCCGTACTGGAGACCCGCGAACGTAAAAATCACTTTTAATCTTTACATTCATTTTGGCGTGTTTTTATTATCGCGGCTTTTACAAACGGTTGAACCCGCTCTTATTAATTACATCGTCTGTAGACGAATTTAATCCGATTCTCTAATTAGTCCTACTATCAGAAATATAATTAGCCAGGGCCGTGCTATAAAATTTGGTCGTTGGTTAATTTGCCTAAATTGTTATTGTTCCCCAATTCATTTTTTTTAACAAATATGTTTTTAAGTTTCTCTATTATCAGGTTTATGTGTCATATGAACCACACTCAAATTTACAAAAATAAAGTGACTGAGGTAAATACAACTAACATTTTTACAATAGATTCCAGCATAGCTCATTTACAACTGTTGTGCCGGAGGTAAAATATACTTGTAAATCCATATTTCCTGAAATGCCATTATGGCCTCTTATACTAATCTGAATCTTAGATCACAGAATCACAATCGGAACAACCCTGAAGTGAATTAACATCACTAACCACACGTATGAAATGCTATTAAACATAAAGCTAAACAGGATGAAACTAATGAAAAGCGCAACTAAACAGATAAATCCAACAGCTGAAGAAGCTAATAAAGAAGTAAACTTCGTAAACAATCCAAATGATGAAATGAAAAAAGTCGAACACGATAATGACGCTGCAAAGAGAATATTCAACGAAACTCAAAAATCTGTAAAAGGCTCTATCCAGAACTTCCCTCGTCAACATTGTGACACTAAATAATTTTAAAAATCAAATTAAGTGAGGAGTAAAAGTATCTTCACGTTTCTAATAAATTAAATAAATTTTCAAATAAAAGAAGACGTTACCGGTGGTCGAATTCGAACGGCAGGCGTGTGCAGCCCCAACGTTTAGTGGGATATCGTAAGGGACTAGGAAATTTCTTCCTGTCGTGCCAGAATGTAATGATAAACGCATTAAAGAATTCATCGAAGAGAATAGAGCAGCAAAATACTGTGGAAGGAAAAGACAAATAAGGAGTTATTGTTGCAAAATTTTACGAAAACAGCGTACCAGTATTACAAAGGAGCAACTTTAGCTAGACATTACAGCAAGGATATACCCCCAACAAGAAAATAGATGAAGTAATAGAACTGATAAGAATCGGAGGAAGAACAATATTGCAATATCACCAGAATATTAGAAATGCTAATACACACAAAAATATACTAAAATAAATTTGATAGATTATCGCCCAATTCATTTTTGTGACACATATACAGGCTTTTAAGAAAAATAAGAACAAGTAGAATAACGAACCGCTTAACTGTGTTGCAAACGCCGTCAGGGGCAGAATTCAAACACAGGCATATCACCATAAAATACACCATATCCATACTGTGACAGTAGTAATTAAATATCATGAATGGACTCGGTGTAGCTACCTACCATTTATATATTCACTAAAAAAATGTGCAGAATAGATTAGAGATACATAAAATTGATTAATGTCAGTAAATATAAGAAGAGGCGATTCATTCTCCACGGAAACTCTTTACAAACTTATCGGAAGATATTCTCAAAACTCTAAATTGGAACGACAAGAGCATAAACATTAATGAAGAATGTCTCAATAACCTACATTTTGCTGAAAACGTCGTACCGACAGGCAAAAGTAAAAACCTGAAATCAATTGTAAAATAAATAGAAAACGCAGCAAATCGTTGGTAGTAAACTGAATACAACAAAAACAAAAATAATGTTCAATAACGTAGATACACTATCTATCCAAATAAACAACAAAGTAATAACATTGGTGGGCAGCAAAAAGTTGCCCTCTAAACAGATACCGATTGAGAGAAGAACTAAGGTTCAAGCTCGGATGAGTGGCATATGGAAAACGGAGAAATGTATTCAAATCAATTGTGTTCTCTCAACTTCTCAAAACTAATTAGTTATTCAATGTGTCCTATCCAGGCTTATATATACCTGAGATAGTGATCCTCTAAGATAATCTACGGAGGAGACAATAAATTAACCAAACGAGGGTGGACCATTGAACTCATCTGAAAATTTAAAATAACTACCAACTGTCATTGTACGTTATAAGAAGGACGGACAACAAATAGAGTAGGAAAGTGACCAAATTGATGCCAAGAACAGGAAGAAGAGGTACTCTAGGGTGAGATAAACAGATGATATAAAGAAGATACACGAACCACAATGCATGGGCGCAACATACGATCGTATATGGTGCAGAGATGGAATATTCAACGTTGAAAATGATTATGATACAACACTATCTGCAATTGTTTGTTAATTTTTTTAGTTCCATTCAAAACACATTTGTAAACGTTGTTTAATCGAAAAACTGGAGACACACTTAAAACAAAAACATTATCGTTTAAATAATAATAATCTTTTAAAACAAATGTTTGCTTAGGCCGCGTCATATTTATAGATAAACCCCCAGAGCAGCTCTTACTCTAATGATGCAAACTGCAATGTCTTGGGAAATGTTAGTCTATAAGGCAACAAGAAGGCCAGGTTTGCCATAGTATCGTTGTTTACAAGGTGCTCTAATAAGATGGACCAGGACAAGGCTAGATTATGACAACGTCGGATCTAGGTAGTATGGCGCCCAGGACAGAGTATCATTTTGGCCCCAGTCGTCCTCCCTCCCTTAGAGCTTTAGATATTAAAAAATATCCAGCATTGATGGAAACACAAAATTATTGCACATAGACATGTACAGTTTATTTTACAACAAAATTTTACATTAGTTTAATTGGTCTTCAATACAAAACCATCAATGTTATTTTTAAAGTCTGAGACAAGCTACTTCCTAACCAATTAGAAGTGTTAAAAGCTAATTAAGTCTTATTTGAGACATAGATAACCTGAGGTTTTTCTTTACAAGTTCGAATTTATCGAAAGCTCTTTCGCAAGACGCATACGTAATTGGAATAGTGCCGATCTGAAAATATGTAGATATATTGGGATGGGCACGTTTGATCTTCTTTTTGTAAATGAATTCTAAAATTTTCATTTGGGAGGCTTCTGTTCTTCAGCTGGACTGTAGTAAACGGAAAGCATCTTCTTTTAACAGGAGCATTTAACCGTTGCTCATATTTAAAACACAGGTTTTTGGTGTACTGTCTCCGATATTTACTCCCTCTCATTGTACAAATATTTTTGCCAGATAGACACGGGCGGTGTGCGAAAAGCTCTTCTTAATTGGAAAGTAGCTTGTTGACGCTGATAAAGAGCTAATTTCTTACTTGAACCACTACACATGTTTCTTCAATAGGCATGGGGCTAAATCAAGCGCAAGCAAGATAAACATAATTAAGAAAGAATGTTGCAAAATATAGCTAAGGCCCAACCACAGCCATGTCCATCTTGGTCTCCGGGAAGCAACTCGTTGTGTCTCTCCAGGATGCATGAGGAAATGGAAACAGCTTGCAAGGACTCTGAATCTTCTCAAGAGCAAAAAGCTTTCGGCTTTATCGAAACAAATACCAGCCGTAATGAGCGGGAGCGGTCCAGGTGGCGAATGGGAAATATGCATGCCTACGCCCAGCGAAACAGGCCCAATAGTTCCTATCGTCGCGAGGCGTTTCCTAGCGGACCTGAACGCGAATGTCATAGTTGGTACCATTCATTCGAAGGGGAAACGCCTACCTTAAGGTCGATAGCGGCCCACGATCACGTGCAGTGAAAGAATTAAATTTGCACGACTTGCATTATGGTTGAAAATAATTACGCCAACGCTTCAAAAACTCGGAAACACTTCCAAACATTCGCTGACTTTGAAAAAATACTGGGGTACTATATACCAGAAAGCGGACCCCACAGACATCGCTCAACCGACTTACATTGCTTACACGCAGAGAGGAAGGGTTCGTAGTTTTCAAAAACTACCGAATAAACTTAGCTCCACTCTCAAAGTCCATGGAGCCAGCAATAAAAAGGAGTAATCATGAATTCATTATGAGGTTTAAAGCCGCAAACAGCAAAACAAAAATGGGCTATTACAAAATACGGGCAACAGTGTTTCTTCTTCACAACTATTGAGGGTAATTTCAATTTGTAGAATTATATTAAGTACGCCAGTCAGAATTTTATCCTTTGTATAGTACAAGAGAAAATCGGCTTTATAGGAATTCATCATTATTATCACCATTCGCTATTATGGATGCTGTTACGAATGATTTCGAATCCATCTTTAGCACCAGAATAAGAACGTTAATAAAATTTGAAAATGTAGATTTTACAGTTTTAACAAAAACTACGCTAACGATTTTCTTCAATCTTGACAAGTTCGTAAAACGGCTCCAGTACTATTGCTTAGTATAAAAATATATTGAATGGAAAAACATTCTTCTTCTTCTCCTCTCTTCTTTGTCAAACTTCTCTCCATTTCCGCATATAGTCCTCCCCTTAGCCTTCCACTTCTTTCAGTATCTTGCAATTCGTTTCTATCTTCTGTTAGCTGTCCTTGATAGATCACCCGTTTATCTAGTCTTTGGTCTACCGACTATGGACACTGCGTCTTCATGTTTTGAGTCACCAGGCGAGTATTTTTCCAGCCTATCTCTGCTCTTACAACGTGCCTAGCCCAGCTCCATTTCAACCTACCCGTTCTCACTATCATATCCGACACTCCTGTTAATTCTCTCATTGTTACGTACCTATATTGGTGGCTGTGTCATTAACTGTAATGTCCAGCACGATAATTTCCATCGCTCTCTGTGTTACTGTGGTACTTTTAACTTAACTTATTAGAAACAATTTTATGTGGGTTTATAAGGTGTAACTCCAACATTGGTGGGTGTTTGTCTACAAAGACTAGGTCTAGGCGAAGATTTGTTTTTGATAATTCAAGTAACCGCAAAAGTCTCGGTTTTTATTCTTGAAAACACGTGTCAAGCGCGAAGATTGTCTCTCACGTTCCGGCATGCAAATTAAAAGTAGACCCCCAACAAGGGATGTCATTAATGTTAAATTAAATAACCCCGACCTTCGTTCTAAGAGTCGTTATACAAAACAATCAGCGCTAACAAGCTCAGTTAAGTATTAATTGCTTAAAAAATTTGAACGAGCGCTTATGGCCACATTTAACATAAAAAATGCATCCCGCTGCGAAGCTGAAGTTGCGTTCAAGCAATGAGTTCATGTAGCTCCAATAAGGGATGAACGAAAAATGTGCTTGGTATTTAAAGCATATATGCTCGTAATGTCGGAACAAATTTGTAAGCGTCGCGACACTGACATCGAAAACTTTAAGTAACACAATACATCTTGCAGCAGCTCATTCGAATGCTGGAAGCGCCAAGAATATGTTCGAGAAGCGACTTGCAACTATTCTAAGTACATCTAGATCTAGCAAAAAACGGAAAACGCGTTACTAACTCCTGCCATTGCTTCATATTGACAGGTGGAAACTTACCGTTTTCTACACCTCGCATTAAAATTAATTTATTCTCTTGTGTTGTTATTTTATTTTGAAGTACTCATTAGCGTATTTTGTCAGAAATGCATTTTATCATATACTAATTTGGTTCTGAAAAACATCTGACTTTAAAATATTATTTCAGTTAATATTTTACCTTGACAAAGCCAAAGCTTACAATTAAGACTACGAATTTTAACTAAGTATATTAAATAATCTAATTTTTTAATATTTTTGTATTTGCAAATTGTCTTCATATTTACTAATTTCGTTGGGAATTGAAGTGAATAGAGGCGAGACGAAACATAACACAACTGTAGAAATGAGAAATGATTATAGTATTCATGTGCAGTGCGTCGAAAACAGAACGTTGAACATAAGAATCTACGTCTTACTATACTTGACATTTACTCCTACAGCTTTTGTTTCATTTTCACTATAGCTGTAATTTTCACTTTCCGCTTTTAGAAATAACTCAGTTAGTACTAACTAAAGCCACAGAGGTGGTGACATTAACAAAGCAATTTTTACGTATATTTCGAAACGAAATTCATATATCCTATAAGTGTTTTAAATTCCAAGACGTTTACATTATCAGATAGAGCTATGTTTTCTTTTTTTTAAACATAGTTTTAATAGATTTTATTTTTGCAAATAAAATTATTCCTACGAAAAGAAATATTTGCTATATTAGGCCTATGGGTAACTATTCGCTATAACAGAAGGGAAAGAGTTCCAGCAAACAACACAAAATACCCTAGTTTTAAATTATGCAGTGAGCATTCACCTGCTGCAAAAATATTATTAATTTCAAATCATCATTTTTAACTTTATAATGAAAATTAAATAAAAATTCTAACCGTTCGAACGGTTAAACCATACTTCGCTGGTAGTATACGGGTTTATTCGTATGACGTTAATGAGATGTGCTTCGGTTAGTTCAGGGTGGGGTGGATCACGATGCAGCTACAGCCCTAGATGCGACGGAAAATATTCAGAGAACCCCAAAAAATTAATAAAACAAAATCCGAACGACTATTGGAGACACACGCAACTGGTTTTAAAATAGCAAGCCCATTCTAACCAATAACCTAAACGAACTCAGAATTGAGATTATGGTATATTTTTATAACAGATATGTAAACAACTAAATATTTGCCTAAATAGGAGCACTGGGAATTCTGGCGAAGTTTATATAGCCCTAATTAAAATGATTATTAGCTGGCGATCAAAGAATCTATTTAATTCACCTATCGCCTCGCAGTCCTCGATGAGGCAAATTCTTCTCATAATCACCGGGTGGTGCGCATATATCAGTGAAATTACACATTTACTGTTCTTGACAGAACATAAGAAATACAGAATAAATACGTAATGCAAATTAAGTTGGTGAACAGCTAAGGCTGGCTTACTAGATAGAAATTGTCAAAGAAGTTAAATTGATAAATAATCGACGCTTGATTAATAGTAAAAAATTGCAATGAATTTAAAACCTACACTAAGTAATCTCCGTAAAGGACGAGATTCTGGGAGCCATCCCATTTTAACACAACAGAAAGAACAACTGCAATGGGTGGCACTTCACCTCCTTAAACTACAGGCATAAAAATAGTCATAATCGAGCCAGAACGGATCCGTGTTACCAGGTGGTACGGTTAAAAATTATAGTCCCTCAAGGATAGCGTAAAGGACATAGGGGTTACTTAAAAACCAGAGAAGGTAAGGAAGGCCTGAAAATAAATTCCAGTAAATGTCCGGCCACGTGAAGATAAAGGTACAGTACCTATCTGAGGTGTTGGGAGGCCAACAGGTGTTTACTTCCAAATATCATCAAATCCCGATTCAAACAAACGGGTTTAGTAGCCTATCATTTGGGTAGAACGAAATATGCACCAGATTACGGGCGATTTTTTTACTAAAACCGATTCCAACGCGTCACCAAAAGAAGCCGCGAAAAATTTACTTTGTAGTATTTGAGGTTAAGACTCAAACATTTTCAAAAATATGAACAGGAAAAATAGCATTACACTGAAGGTGTATGCTCAAATTTTTCGAAAAAGGAATGCCAACCCCCTCTACAACCTGATATTTACAACGACGTTTATAGTTGACAGATGCGCTATAAAATTGGTTAACCCTATCTCAAACTAGTGGCGGTTACGAAACCTCTATATAAAACGCACTGTATATTTATTTCCAGTATAACCACAAATCTTTAACCAGGGCATAAGAAAACATAATACGACATTCGGTAAGAGTAAAGCTCACCATATCGTTTAGATATTTGTCGACTAAAGCTAATTTGTAGTAACTAAGAAAACGTTTTTGTTCATATTTTCTGTATTTCGAAGACACTTTTATTTAAAATGGTTTCATTGCTATGGTAACCAAGGTTATATTTTTCTACTAGCGCTACATATTCTTTTCTTTTATATTCAGTTTGCTTTGTTGCTTGTGACAACCATATATATAATACACATATATTGCTGGTAGGGCTTGGAAACTTCAGAAAACATTACGGCGCCGACATAGTCTCACTTAGAGTATATCGCGTCTCGTGCGCATGCGTGAGAATTCGAACTCCGCCTTTAGAAGCGAATTTTAAACTTGACCACTTCCCCATTGGGCGGACGACGCCGCCGCGCTTGCGCACAGCTCCCCGTATACATGAAGGAGTTGGTTATGTGTCTCACTTCATCGGTGAGTTTCCCACTCATAGCTGCTAGCAATATAGTAAGTATTAGATATATGGTGACAACATAAAGGATTAATAGGAATTTAATATAAAGAATTTTTGAAAAAATATAGTGTTAGAGCCATATATCTAATACTTACTATATTGCTAGCGGCTATGAGTGGGAAACTGGCCGATGAAGTGAGACACACAACCAACTCCTTAATGTATACGGTGAGCTGTGCGCAAGCGCGGCGGCGTCGTCCGCCCAATGGGGAAGTGGTCAAGTTTAAAATTCGCTTCTAAAGGCGGAGTTCGAATTGCCACGCATGCGCACGAGACGCGTGATACTCTAAGTGAGACTATGTCGGCGCCGTAATGTTTTCTAGCGTTCCGAGGCCCTACTAGCAATATATGTGTATTATATATATGGTTAGAGCACTTGTTACGTATTAATTACTTGCCTGCATAAACGCATTATCTGTCGACACATGTGAGAACGCTGATAATGAATTTATCTTGTCTTGCAGAAGGCTCGTGGAATTGTTATCATTAGTTCAGTTGCATGACAGACTTCGTGCTTAAAACATTTTTTGCTGTGTAACCCATAAGATAATAAATTGAATAAAAAGGATTTTTTTTATTATCTTTCGTCAATCAACAAACATATCTCACTGTCTATTCTAATAACACGATAATGTAATACCCACGTTGCATATGTCAAATGTTGGAAACGCAGCCCATTGTTTTGTAAACAAAATTCCAACAGTTCCAAAATGGCATATTTCCAAATATGTCGTGATCGATTGGCCAATTCCTTGCATGTCAGTAACACTTAGGGCTTACGGTCATCCAAATTTTGGTAGTGCTTGTACATTACTTGATTTTTTATAGAGTCATGGGAAGAAATAGTAAAGATCAAAACCAAAGACCGAAAGGGTCATTCTACTACACTTCTTTTGTCAATCCATAGGTTTGGGTAATGTAATTGAAATAATTTTGCTCCCGAGTCCAAAGTAAGGAGGTGCTTTGTCTTGTTGAAACCAAATATTATTCTTCAAATAAAAAGTTTATATTATTAAACCCAAAAAGTTAGTTCTATAATGTTATTTTTCTGTTGGGTGTAGCAGCTGCACCAAATTCAGTTAAATTCGATGTTCCTTGGCAATGAGACCGTGCTAGATAATATTATGACGTCACCAAATACAGCAAAACCAACTAAGAACCTTTATTGGACAATTATTATTTCATCCCTTTGCCAGACAAGAAAAAAGTAAAATTTATAGCCGAAAACTCAATTAAAAAACAATATATATGTAAACTTATATTTAAATATTTTTGTTTTGTGGCACGAGACATAAATGAGATTGTTTAGACGCGACTGTGGTTGTGGGCTCATTTTTAGAGACAAAAATGCGAAATGGCAGATTAGCACAAGAACACATATGCAACAGATATAAAATTTGTTCATACGAGTGCGACCTTTTATATAATCGAAATAGACAAAGAAAAATCACATAGAACCTTATTTCAACATAACTACCTTCTACATATAGACACTTACTCCAATGTTGTTCTAGCTGCTACATTTTTATCCATAAAAAATATCCTCGGATTCATTTCCTTTCTTGAAGTAAACCTTTTACCTTAAGGTTCTTTATCAAATTTTTGAGTAACAAGAAGTCATAGGGCATTGAACATATACTGTAAGGTGGCTCCATATTCGTGAATAACTCTTTGAACTATATGCACTTTATGCACTCATCAGTTGCCATACAAGAGGACATTTTTGCCTCCAAATATATAGTCATTTTACCTCTAAAAGTTTTTCAAACTATATTTTTACATAGACTGTAACTGTAGTCCTTTCTATATATATGCTAGTTATCCTCTCATGTCTGCGTGGGTGTCGAAAGGAATTTTTTTCAGAGTGGGCCAGGTTTCCTTGCGGATGGGATCGAGCAACCTTGACAGCGAATTTTGAAGCAATTTCATTCTCAAAATTACTGCTTTAATAGTAGTCCTCATCGACATATGCATTAAAGTATAGATTTCGATCGCCCCATAAATCTATAAGAAATATTTTGAACATTTTTTAATTTTTAGATGAAATTGAAAGGCAAAGTCCGGAATCGCATGCCGAACGCGATGCATAATGCGGATTGAAACCTCAGCTGCTGAGAAGCTGCAAAGAAATACTTAAAAGTACTATTTTTAGGGTATTAAAACAAAACGCCAGACACAGCAAAGAAATGAACCCGTAAATATGGAACGATAGCTGATAGCTGACGTCACATTTCCCATAATGCATGGTGTTTCGGGATGCGATACAGTGCTTTGAATTTAAATTTTATATCAAAATTTCAAAAAGCCTGGAACAAAAAACTGTAGTCCAGTCAAATGGTGCTAAAAAAGGGCGAATAGGGGAAAGTTTTGGTGAAGTTTTGATATTTGGTTTATATGTTTTTTGAGTCGCTGTACACGAATATCAGATTTACCAACAAAAATTTTGTCCGGAAACACGTTTTTTTAAGCAAAAACAGTCTAAAAAACGAGTTTTTTTTTTAGTTTCTCTAAAATTACTCGAAAACTATCCAATTTCGTAAATGTTGAACCTATATGAAATGAAAGATAATAAAATTTCCTACATTTTATGTAAGTAAGGTGTTTTTCTCCGATCAATCGTTCAGCCATGAGACCGCCGCGAAATTATAGTCCAGTCAAATGGTAGAAAATAGGGGAAGGCTTTGGAGTTTTGATATTTGGTTTCTATATGTTTTTTGGGTCGCTGTAGGCGAATATCAGGTTTGCTAACATTTCATTTATGAAGATTCATTTCATATACCATTTTTGATTTACAAAAAATGAATAGCTTTCGAATTCCTTTTTTCTGCTTTTAACGCCTACATTCGCGGCGCTCTCGCGGCTGAACGATTGACCAGAGAAAAAACCCCTAGTATATAAAATGTAGGAATTTTTATGCTCTTTTATTTAATGTAGGTTCAATATTGACGAAATTGTATAGTTTTTGAGTAATTTTAGAAAAACTAAAAAAAAGTCGGTTTTTACACCGTTTTTGCTTAAAAAAACGTGTTTCCAGACAAAAATCTTGTTGGAAAACCTGATATTCATGTAGAGCGACCCAAAAAACATATACGAACCAAATATCGAAACTCCACCAAAACTTTCCTCTATGTTCTACCATTTGACTGGACTATAATTTCGCGGCGATCTTGCAACTGAACGATTGGTCGAAGAAAAAAACTCAAGTACATAAAATGTAGGAAATTTTATATTCTTTCATTTCATATAGGTTTAAAATTTACAAAAAATGGATAGCTTTCGGGTAATTTTAGAAAAACTAAAAATATCAGTTTTTTACACCGTTTTTGCTTAAAAAACATGTTTCCTGTCAACATTTTTGTTGGCAAACCTGATATTCGTATATAGTGACCCAAAAAACATATAGGAACTAAATATCAAAACTCCACCAAAACTGTCCCCTATTTTCTACCATTTGACTGGACTACTACACAAATTTCGTTTCTGGCCATGAAATAGTTAAATATTTTTTATAACTTATGGGGCGACGGTAAACTTGAACTTCGATATTCTATACCTTATTGTATATGTCGATAAAGGCTACTTTTAAAGCAGAAATTTTAAGAAGGACACTACTTTAAAAATTTTCGCCAAAATAAGTCACATCGTTTAACCCCATTTCTACTTGTTCATTCCCCCTCTCCTAATTTAGGAAATCGGACAAATAAAAGTCGCAAACGCAGTGAGCCACAGGCTCTTCCAGCTCTTATCGGTTGAACTATACTACTGCTTGCGTGGCTGGAGATTGAATTTCCAGGAAAGTTCAAAATTATTTATTTTATATTTACAAGATACCTACCAAAAATTTTTGTTTTATAATTATTTTAATTTTTTTTACTTATTTTGGAGTAGATTCTAGCGAGAACTGGTTCTTGGTTTTATAGATTTCAGGGTGGGCCGGATGTATCTGGCTACTTCCCCTCCCCCCCCCCCCCTTCGTGATAAAAAGGTTCTGATTAGTCTGTACACCAGCTAAATTATAGAAACTAGCGACCATATCCAATTAGATTTTACTATTTCTTTAAAAAGTGTTTTACTAATGTCAAGATAGTTTTGTTCTAAGTAACATAATAATAAACTTATATATCGAATATATAAAATGAAGACGCCTATGCTCAATCTATTTTTACTTCCTTTTACAATAAAGGAAGTATTGGGATTCACCCCAAAAATTCGAAATTGAGTTTTCAACAGATCTTCACGTTTTAGAGTCCCCTGATCCCAAAAAACAAATTTTTTTTTCATTGGTCTGTCTGTCTGTCTATCTGTCTGTCTGTCTGTGTGTCTGTCTGTGTGTCTGTCTGTGAACAAAAACGAAAAGAGGTATGGCGTTGAAACTTCATATATAAGTTTTGTGTACTATGTAGATGCGACAGTAAGCTTTTGAAGAAAATCGCACAACCGCAAGTAGGTTTTACTCTTGTGATTTTTCAGTTTTTTTCGATTTTTTAAAAAACGGCTTTAACGATTTTTTTAAACTTTACATTTTTATTACCTTTTTAATGTGTATTGATGTGAGATAGGTGATTTTCCAGTTGAATACTTCTAAAATGGGTTTCTTTTGTTTTTTTTTTCTATTTTTCTTATTAACTTCTATTTTAAATAGAACACCCGGTATATTATTACATTTTTGAATTCCGCTTAAAATTCTAGAGAAAATTTGTCTCTTGAACTCTTGTACCGTTTTTGTAAAATTTGTAATTTTTTAAAATTTTTGACAAATGCTTAAAAATTTAAAATCAAATTTTTGGCTAATTATAAGATCACTGTAAAAGGAAGTTGTGTGCGTGTATCACACCAGATTTTTTTAAATATTATTTAGCATCTACAACTTTGCTCCAAGTTAACCTCTTCGTTTGAAATTCTAAATTGTATAACCCTGTATATATAACATACAAGGCGTATATGTCCCCGATAGAAGTGTTAACAGATTTTTATCACCAGAATTTTGTTACTTTACTTTGTGTGATACTGGCCACTCAAGACACAAAATTTTGAAAAAAAGATTGATTTTATCTTCCAAAATGACGAAGCTGTGACGTGGGCGACACTATTTTTTTGTATTTGACAGACTACTGTCTTTGTTATGAGTATGCTCGAGTTGTTGTCTGTGAAAAATAACAATTTATAATTGAATTGTGTATGAATTATTGGCTTTACAGATTTTAAAAACAACACGATGAACCAATTTTGCTCAGTTTTTCTTAGTTTCTCACAAATAAAATCCTTATATAAAATAAGAAGATTTAACACGGATGACAAATGATATAGAAACTCTTAAAAGAAAAAGAAATTTTTTTTCAGTGGTTTATTAAAAAAAACTGAGGCGCAGATCCGCTATTTTTCAAAATAAAATCAATGATTTGCCGTAGTACGAGCACTAACCTTAATTATACATTTCGGAATACCATTTTTTTTCTCTAAAATACTTTACATAAAATGAACAACAATGACAATATATCAATGCCAAATCTATTCTGTACCATGATGGTCTCTGACTGTACAATGGTAAACAAATGTACATTGACTAGAAATGAATCGGTCATGGAAAAAAATGCATCAGGGTTTCGTCCAAACATTTGAGAACCACTGTCTAACACCAAAACCTTTATTAGATAAATTAAATAAAGTACATTAACCACTGACACGTAATGCACCAAATGTGACTTAAATACCCAAACAACTGCTTTTTGCTTCTGCATTTTATTCAAATTCGGTCTTTTTACAACCACTAGTGCGAAATTATGTTTATAAAAATTCATTTTAGTGACCGCCAATCAGTTTAAGTAATTAAATGTTTGAATTTTATGTATTATTATTATTATGAATTTTTGAAGTATAATTTATTCTGTAAAGCTGTTCTATTTAATGTTCTCTAACTACCCTTAATTTTAATAATAATTATAACGAACGCAAACTTCAAGTCGTTGGATATGGCAGGCTTCTGTTATACAGGGTGGTAGCTTGCTCGACGCAGCATTTTAATGTTTGATTATTGGTTCCGCTATTTTTTTTAAATTAAAGTGTAAATAAGTTTTTTGTAGAGAAAAAAATACTGCATCTTTACATACTATTGTTTACAATTTTCCATTTTCCGAAACCGTAGAAATCAACAAAATAAAAATGCATTTTTTTAAAAAATCACTGATGACTTGGAATTATGTAAACAAACAACATGTAAATTTACTTTTGTCTTTGTCGTTTGACATTTATAACTGATTATTAAATGCTGTTCTCGTTAAAATGTATTAGTTTTTTCTCGAGAAAATGCTGTAGGTATCTGTACATACCATCGTTTATAATTTTCCAGAACCGGAAAAATCAAAGAAATTAGTATCTATAGGAAGCAGGATTTAATTAAATACCATAACAAAACATAATTATGTACAATTGAAGTCATAGAAAACTGGGAGAGGAAAAATACGCAGATACCCTTGTTTTCGAAAAGTGTAGTTTAGATGTGGTATTTTGACTGACCATTATTAAAGGTGGGCTCTCTCCTTTAATAACGTTCAGTTCAGTCAAAATGTTACAACTAAACTACACTTTTCGAAAAACAGGGTAACTCCGTAATTTTTCTGTCCCACTTTCCTATGACTTCGATGGTACATACAATCATAATATAAAAACACAAAAATTTATAAATTATAACAAACGTTCAAACAAAGCACCATTAACTACTAAACAATGACCCAACATGTCGTAAAATTGCCGTCTAACATTTGCTAACTGATATTGTGATATTTATACAATTTTTAGCTCTTCAATAGTTTGAAAGGTTCTTCCAGAGTATATTTGCGATTTTAAATGTCCCCAAAGAAAAAGATCGTTGGGCGAAAGATAGGGGGATCTAGCAGGCCAGTTAATTAAATAATTTGGACCAATCACCTTATGGGAAAACTGTAAAGTCGCGCACTTCACGAGTGTGGTGTGCGGGGCACCCATCCATCTGAAGTCAAATCGCTTGATCGTCTCTAGCAACTTCGGTCACCTCCGGAGTTATATCCTCGTCTAACAACTGTGTTCTCCTGTGAGGTTTTCACTTATGAAATGCTCCTATAATGTGATGACCTAGTATTTCCGCCCAAACATTAACTTTTTGGGGATATTAGGTCCTGGTTTGTAAAATGTTGCGTGGATTTTCAGTAGCCCATACTTTGCAATTTTGCACATTTGGTTCATTATACAGTGTGAATGTGCATTCATCCGTAAACAAAACGTTATTCAAAAACGCCCTGTCTTCGTTACATTTTCCCATAATTTGGAAGCAAAATGCACTTATCTTTTCCATATTACGTTCAAGCAACTCTTGATGACACTGATATTTGTAAGAGCGAAACTTGTGTTTTTTTCAAAATTCGCATGACTCGCTGTGATGCAAGCCAATATCTTGCGCTATTTGCCTTAAACTTACACTAGGATTTGCAGCTACTGCTGCCAAAACATTCAAGGTGTTGTCATTTTCCTCATGTTGCTGCACGTTTTCAGTGTTACATTTACAATTATTTAATACTGTGCCTGTAGTTTCAATTTACGTATTAATCTATTGTTGAACTACTTGGAATTTGCCGATTTTGATATTTTACGCTAAACAAGGCACTTACTTGACGAGCACTATTTCCAGCATAAAACCTTTTTATCAGTTTTACTTTTTCTTCAATTGAATACATTTTAACGGGAAGAATATTTAATGATTTGTTATAAACGTCAAACAGCAATGACAAAAGTAAATGTGCATGTTGTTTGTTTACATATTTCCAATGCACCAATGATTTTTTCAAAAATAGCATTTTTTATTTCTTTAATTTATAGGGTTCCGAAAATTGGAAAATTATAAACAATAGTATCTACAGATGCAATATTTTTTCTCTACAAGAAAATTCTGTACACTTTAGCTCCAAAATAATTAGGGGAGCCAATAATCACACATTAAAAATGTACTATTGAAATCCCTATGCTGCGTCGCGCAAGTCACCAACCTGTATATGTGAGCGAAATGCTCATATAGCAACCACCACCGGCTTAAATTATTTAAATATGTATTTAAAGATCAAAATCCGAAGGAAGTTGTAAATATTGATTTTGGGCAATGAACGGACAAAGTGACAAGTTGTTGTTTACATGTAAATTTACAACAGATAATATAGGAAGAAACTATTCTTAAACAGTACGTATTCATATTAAGAAGGGGTTCGTCATAATAGGATTTGATATACAGATTTTACTATAATCATGAGGTTCTCGCTAGTACACAAGTCTGATAATTGTTTCACTGTAATCTTTGTAGTACTCCAGGGACGTTAATACGCTGTACAAAAACAAACAATCCGTAATTTGTCAACACCATGTTAAAGTAACGCGGTTATTTTGACATCGGCGTTCGCAAACACACGTTACTTAATTCGGCTAACAATGCCGCTACGTTTCGAACGAGCCAAGTTTATTTTCGAGCGCCGATTTATCCGGGATTAAAACACAGACTTACTGATTAATTGGCTTACGACACATCGAGTTGCAAAATTAAACAGTGCGACATTAAAAACAAGTAACTGAACTCCACGTCTACGCCAAGGTGCCACCTTTACTCCAAAAACAGTTCCGAGCAGCTTTTCCAAAATGAAATTAAACCGATGCCACTGATTTTTCAACTGCTTCCACAATTTAGGATTTAATTCGCATCCAATATTCGACGGCGAACATATCCCTTTCAAGCGCGTAACTTTATCTGCTCTTCTAAACTGTAATTTGTGTTTTTCAAGTTTTATTAAGTTATGTGGTTTCAGGTTCTAAGTATCAATCTAATCTAAACGAAATCGATAAGTCAGAACAGAAATCCGGGTCTGAAGTCGACAGCAAAGGAGCAATCTACGAATGGCCTTCGTCCGATGACAGTTCTTTAGGTAAGTTCTTAAAATGGTATTTTTAAACAGGAAACACCGGAAAATGCACGAGGAAACAGAAAGCGCGTTTTTCAAATTAGTCGGAGAAATCCGAGGAATTGAAAAAGAAGGGCGTGGATCGGAAAAGTTGTTGCGTTATCAGCATTGCATTGTCACCTGGTGGAAAGCGAACAAGCATACACAGGAAGCGCATCGCGAAACATTTAATATGTAAATGACACCGAAGAAGACTCCAATTTTAAGATTGACCGTTTATTCTGGGCATATAAATGTGGTACGCGCGACTAGGGTACATAATTCAGAAAGGGGATGAAGTTCATGTGCTATCCTTTTTTCATTCGGATGTTCGGTTCTTTTAGTAGCACTCGGCCCCTCGGGATTGACTTATCTGGCTACCAACCCATAACATATATAAGAGATCTGAAGTCGTATCATCGCCCCCAGATATATAATACATATACCTAGACTGCGTCGAGTGCCGTGGCCCGACAAGATACTAACTTACTTTGGAAGTTACCCTCCTACCTTTCCAAGCCACCCCAATTGGGCTATGCAAATTTCATCTAAAATATTTTTCAGACCACGAAGAAGATTATATTAGATCTTTTAATGTGGAATTTTTCTTTCTTGTGGCATGCAAAATCCCCGAAGCCGTATATTATTGCTGATACAGATGTACGAGTAGCTCGCATTTATTTAAAATAGAAAATTCACTCGATTCCTAAAAACTTTTGTAATAACTTTTATTGCCGTCGTTTTCTTAAATCGCATAAATTGGATCAAAACACGACAGAACAGAATGCGGGTATCTCTTCGAGCAGAGATTGCAACAACCACTTCCAGAAATGTATTTTCGGTCTTTGGAAAAACTCAGGACACGGAACAATAATTACTGCGTTCTGAAAGCGTACAATGTAATTGTTGCGCCTTCTGCATTTAATACGCCTTTTTAAACAATTCCGGCACTAAGAGAGACTTACATTTTCACCAACTCCGTCTTTATGTTTTAATGTTTGCTCCAAGTAAGTAAATCGTGTTTTTACGTTTTCCCGACGCTATAACGCAAAGTTTGAGGATTTACAAAGTAAGATAGTACGCTCCGAATTTTCAAAATTTAAATATAATAATAAAATTTTAAAACCGATTTAGAGGTGTCTTTGTAAATATGAATCTTCTTATCCATCAAAATAATAAACACTTCGGACACACTTTTTTGAGATACTCGGAAACAATATCATGCTACAAAATCAGATAAGCCGTCCGGTCAGTTCATTCACATATTTTAATTGCCATTAAAATAATATACTCTCTTCATTACTCATTATTCTTTTCCAAAGTCAAAGTAACAAAACCTTCCAAAGAAAATTTGTAGGTATAAATGTCTGGTAGCGATATTCAAAACAGTAATGAGATAGCACAACATGAAGTTATGAACAATCACTTGATTTTAATCAGTGTTGAATCCAGGGGTCCCCCCCCCCGGGCAGTACAAATCCCCCCTCCCCTCCGGACACATTACCACTTCATATTCATCTTTTTTTAATCTATAGAAGAATGGATGGATTGCGCGGGAATAGGTAAAAATACCCCCCATACGTTTTATTCTCTCCCCCTCCCCCACCCCCCGGAGTAATCAGTTTGAATCGGTCTGAATTCAACATTGATTTTAATTGTTATTAGTGACTGCCAAAAGGTCACCATCAAATGCGAAAAATTTTAATTTCATCAAAAAAGCTTTTGACAGCAATAATTTGTGCTTGTTTGAAAACCTTCTTCTTCTTTGTGTACCGTCTCCTAGCGGAGGTTGGATATCATCATTGCTATTTTTATTTTATTTCCTGCTGCTTTAAATAGTTCTATTGAGGAACAACCGAACCATTCCCTCAGATTCCTCAACCACGAAATCCTTCTTCTCCCCACACTTCTTTTTCCTCTTATTTTACCGTGTATTATTACCCTCAATATTTCACCTCTCGTAATATATCCCAGGTATTGCAATTTTTTCACTTTAACTGTTTTTATTAATCCATAGTTTTTTCCCATCTCTTCCAACACTTCCAAATTTGTTTTTCTTTCCGTTCACGATATTCTCAACATTCTCCTGTGACACCACATTTCAAAAGATTGTATTTTCCTTATGTGTTTTTGTTTCAGTCTCCAGCTCTCCATACCATATAACAGAGTTGAGAATATGTAGCATCTAAGTGTTCTAGTCCTAAGACATATTGATAGGTCGCGATTGCATAAAACCGATTTCATTCTCACGAATACATTACGGGCTATCTCGATTCTTGACCTTATTTCTTTTGTTTGATCATTGTCATAATTCAACCAAGCACCTAAGTATTTGTAGTTTTCAACTCGTTGTAATTGTGTTCCATTCAAGTTTACATTTGTTTGTATATTTCGTTTTTTAGTTATTACCATATATTTTGTCTTTTTTGTGTTAATTTTTAGTCCATAATTTTCACAAGAATGATTTGTGCGGTCTTTCAATCTTTGTAATTCTTCAACAGAGCTTGTACGAATAACCGTGTCGTCTGCAAATATAATATTGTTTAGAATTTTTCCATTTATCACGATGCCGTCGGTTTCCGATAATAATGATTCTTCGAAAATTGCCTTGCTGTATATATTAAAAAGCAGCGGTGAGAGAACACAGCTGCCTTGCTCCTCTTTTTATTTGTACTTTCTCAGTGATTTCATCTTCTACTTTTATGTTTGCTCGTTGGTTCCAGTACAGAATTTTTATTAGTTGTAAATCTCTATTGTCTATGTTTTTATGTCGTAATATTTCGATAAGCTTGTCATGACAGACTTTGTCAAACGCCTTTTCAAAATATATGAAACAGGGGTATATGTCTTGATTTATATCAAGTCATCTTTGTGTTATTACGTTCAATGCAAATAAGGCTTCTCTCGAACCCATTCCATTCCTGAAACCAAACTGAGTATTGTCAATTCCCTCTTCCAGTTTTTGAAAACCTAGCATCTATTAAATTCACCGTGTAATTTTTACTTAGTCAGAAAATGGCGCGTTTCGAAATTCTAAAAATAAAAAAGCGCAATTTTTCGGAAATTAAACAATATTTCAATGAGATGTGTTTATCGTGTGTTAGTTTTAAACAACTAAACTATCACAAATCCAGAAAGCAACTTTCTTTGTTTAACTTATCCAGAGATTGAATTTTTAAGTTTTTTAAATATTTTCAAAACTTTCTATAACACGACTCATTTCAAAATTCAAATTTTTGAGGGCGAAAATTTTGAAAATTTGTAAGTGGAAAAACAATAGAAAATGTTAGTTATTTTATTTTTTAATTATTTGTCGAAAAGTAATAAAGGTGCTTTCTAGGAGAAATATTATTCATTGATAATTAATAAGGTGCATTAAAAAACGTTATCGGGAGGGCTTTGAACTAGATTTTTTTCTTACAACTGCATGTCGGTGATTATTACATCGCTCTACCCAGAATTTACCGCGCTGAGTCACTTCGGTTGTCAATTGTCAAAGTGAGGTTATGTGTTTATACGCAAATTATTACATCCCTCTATCCAGAATTCAACGTGCTCGGTCACCTGAGTTGTCAGTTGTCAAAGTAAGGTTGTGTGCATACGCAATCCATAAAATAAGTTACGACATGACTTTCAAAAATTACTGTTTGATACGAGGCCACTTGATAACGGTTTTTTAACGCACTTTATCTATTTAAATGGCTTCTAAAAATTCTAATCTAAGCCTGTTAATCAATTGCTTTCACAAAAGAGAACTGCTTTAACTATTTTAAAGCATTTTTTGAATACTTACTCAAAGTAAGATCAAGAACCCCAATTTAACAGATTTTTTCCAAATGTTTGTATTTTTAATTTTTTTTTATTTAGATGGAAAATCAACTTTTAAACAACCTGACTAGTAAACACACGTAAAATTTTACAGATAAGAGAGGTCAAGTGATAACTTTTCGTTTTCCTAAAAGTTTTGAATCAAAATTTTTCCCATTTGATTCCAATTTTTTGTCGATCAGGGTATAGTATGGAATATGGAACATTAAACCTTACTTATAAACATGTATCAATACAGCAGAGAAGTTTCAAAGTTATACTCCATAAATATAAATATGTGTCAAAAAGAAGATAATTTTGAAAGTATCCAAAAGAATAAACCATATCGGATTCCTTATCAATTCATTTTAGGGACTTCCTGTATATTTCAATTATGTTTTAAGTTTTTATCAATGCTATTAAGATGAGGCGCTGCCTTGGTCAGATTAGGGAACTGCTTCACCAGATCTGTGTCTTGTACTTCTTTCTTCCGTCTCGTTCTGGGTCCTCCGCTTGTTTTTCTACTCCCTTTCTTTTCCACACCAGTAATGCTTTTTCTTGACTTTTTCTAATCGTCCACACTTCACTTCCGTATGTAATCACCGCCCGTATAACCGATTTATGTATTCGCTACTTTGATTATCTCGTTAACGCACTGCTCTTTAATATTGCTTCAATTTCTTTGCTGATTTCCGATTTCCTCTTAAACCGCAGTCCTAAATAGATAAATGTTTTGTTTTACTTCTGTGGCCAAATCTATCATCTGTGCTTCCTATTCTTCTTGATTTTCTGAATTTCCTGTTTTCTCGTCACTAACCTTCCATTCTTAAGTTAATAGAATTCTATCTACGTTTGACATTCTCTTTGTACTCTCTTTACTCATCACTACAAGTTTCAGATTTCTTTATTTTTGTAATAACAATAACTTTCCATCTACTTTTTCTTCATCCGCCTATATAAAATTCTGATTTTCTTCCTTTGCTCTATAGTTTCTTTTGTTGTCTTCAGTTACGTTCACTAACACTTCCAGGCTTACTCTCTTCCTTTGATTTATTTCTTTCTTACATTCTGAATCGAACCATTCTACTCTTAGTCGAATGCAGGCTTTCACGGCTGTTGTCCATAATGGTAGGTTCTTCCGGGTTATGCCGTGGTCGTCGAATTGAACTTGATGTTTCGCTGCTCATGCTGTCAGCTTCTAAAGACTTTAGAAAACGTCTGAAGAAGCTGACAGCATGAGCAGTGAAACATCAAGCTCAAATCGACGACCACGGCATAACCCGGAAGAACCTACCATCGTTCTACTCTTTTCCTAACAGAAGCTTGCTTGTTTCATGGCTGCGTTAACCCCTTTCCACCTTCTTCAACACTCTCATATTTATCTATATTAATTAATTACGTTTACAGTTCATTCATAATTTTACTGTGTTCTTTTCTGTTCCAACGACTTCGGTGTCAGTATTCCTACCATTCCTACTATCTGGTGGGTAAAACTGAACTGCGCCCATTTTCCAAAATTTATTTTTCATTACACACTATATAATTTGCTTCTTTTGGAAATAAATGTCTATATTATTATTATTATTATTATTATTTGCATATTTCCCTAGTTGTTTGATACTGTATTATTTGTTTCACTTTAATAACCACCATGAAATGGTGGAAATAAGCATCTGTTCGTCTATATGATCTGACATTTGTAATAGCTCCTTCAGTTTTTTCGTCCGGCGATTTCCAGGTTCCTTATGAATATTTTTTTTTTTGAAGCAAGTGATTATTTTTACTAGGTTTCTTCCTCTTGTATAATCAATTAGCATTTTCCTTTTCCATTTGTTTTTCCATGTTTGCTGTACTTTCCTATTGTGGGCCTATATTTCCTCCCTCCCAATATTTGCATTTCCTACCCCCACTACTATTTTTGTGTCATATTTGGGGATTCTTTCGTATTCTCTGTCTAAATTTACGTAGAAATCTTCTGATGTCTGTACTGACCTAACTATTCCATCGATATATGCACATTTATAATGTTTATGTTTTAATACCACCCCTCAGTATCAACCAACACATTCTGTGATATCGACGTGAAGTTTACTATTGCTGTTTTGTATGTATTATGAATCCTATCCTTACTAATCTGTTCTCCTCACCACTACTGCAAAACAACGCAATCATTTATTTCGATTATCTGTGTCCTCTTCTGATTTGTTTCCTGTATTGCCGCTATGGAATATTTGTACTTTTTGACTTCCCTAATTAGTTGCCTTCTCACTTTTTTACTTTACGTGCTTCTTACATTATACGTTTTAATTAATATTCCATCATTTGCTCTTTGTGCTGCTTGTTTTTCTTCTAATTTGTTAATCTTTCAGTTTGAATCATTTGTTTCGACTGTGCCCTTTTTGTAATCTTTCTGGACCAATATAGGTACATTTTAGTTCTTGTTTTTCCATTTGGTTTTTCTATGTTTCCTCTATCTCTTAAGTTTTTCCGCAATTTTTCTCTTGTTGCCTTTTGTTTTCATTATTTCCATGTCTCTTTCAAAATGTTCGAACTTTGCTATCATTAAGCTTTTTCGACTAGTTTTGTATCTGTTAAACTTATTTTAGCATCCACTCCCAGTTTGTTTTAAAGCTCTCGACTGTATTCACATTTTTGTTACGCTCCTGTTGCGATAATTCTGCAACCCATGACATTATTGTCTTACTATTTTCCTCCATTGCCTCTATTTTCTTCTCTAATATCGCAATTGTGTTTTTCTTTGTTATTCATCCAGTTTATCCATCTTTGCGCTTTTTCCAATACTTGTGATTTTTCCTTTTATCGATATTATAACTAAAGTATGATCAAAAATTATTTTCGTCTAGTATGGCTATGGAATTGTTTATAATTCTAACTACATTTATACTTACATGTCAAACCTGCCATTTGATTTTTAAGTGACTTATAGTTGCATTCATAAATTTAGACGTATTCTATAGCCATACCAGATGGAAATAATTTTTGATCATACTATGTTTTGATCCTTTGCCTAAAAGGCTTTCTTCCCTGAAGGCTGAAAAGATTTTTTTACTGAAAGGAAGGTTCTATTATTACCGTTGTGTTCACTATTCCCTAGCTAACAAAAATCTTTTCTCATAATCTGAGATTTTAGAGTTGTATTTTGAAATCATTTAAAAACCAACTTTGTTTTCTTATTTATAATTACCAATTCGGAATTAAAATTTTAAGTTAAGAATACATTTTTGAAAATAAAATGCACTTTTTAAAAAAATGGTAGAAAATAATGCTTGAAACTTCGTATAAAACAGTAAATTACAAAATGTGTGTATTCTTTTTTTATCACATGAAATGTACGAAACAGAAATTGTTCATATGTCCTGTAATATATTTTTACCTCAAATGGACATGCGTATGTATTTATCATCAGAAAAAAACTGAAAATTTAAATGTGATTCTAAAATTGAAGTTGCAATAATAATATTGTTGTCATTATTTATTTAAGATCTGTATTTAACGCAGTAAATTAGATTTTAGACATTATCGAAACGTACTGTGTTTGTACGCCACTCTGCTATAATATAAATAATAAAATAAGACATTCGATCTGAGCCTGACACCTGAAAGCAATAAAATACAAACGATTTGATTTCTTGGAGTTGGGTTTACGAGTGGTAATGAAATGGTGATAATGCAAAAGTTTCGAAATGTCCGTAAAAATAAATCTTCCGTCGGTTTAAAGCGAATACTCGAAAACACGAATAATATCGAACTACGATCTATCAAAGAAGGGTGGGTTTGAGGTTACGTGGAACGCGTATGATAGAAGACGCAACTGGTCGCCCTTAGAAAGGGCCTGAAAGAGTTGTATGTTTGATTTCTTTGAATGAAAATAGTCGTCAACAGTAAAGGTTTCCCTGTAAATGCGAACGACGCATCAAAGTGTACCGGACATTCGCACAGGGGGTCAATACGAACCATAGGAAATTGAGAAAATTCTATTTCCGACAACTTTTAGTTCGTGAATTATATTGTACGAACGTATGACAAGAGCAAACGTGCTCAGTGCAAATGTGTAAATTAGAATCGGTTCCGCATGCAAGCGAAAGTTCGAATTCCCGTCCTCATGTATAACCTAAAAGTTAGGAACACTTATCTAAATGCAAGATGGACTTTAAAGAGAATATTGTATGTGACGAGGGAGAACACTTCAAAGACAATATGTGTTTAAACCAAATCTAAGACGATCGCAGTGCTTTGGCGCAGGACCCGCAAGTGCCTCACAATGAATATTTAAAAGAGCCACTGAAAAATATGTTTAGCCAGTTCCCTTCATGCGCATTTTCGATATCGACCTTTTACTCGAGTAGGAATCGAACCCAACTTACTCCGTTTTCTTGATTGCAGGAAGCAGCAAGTATCAATCGTCTACGTGGAGGTTCGTTATCTTCTTCTACCTGTTGTTGCGGTGAATAGATCGATTAATTATTAATTAAATAACTGTATCCATTATGTTAAATCATCAGTAGAAGTAGTAAACGGCAAGTTAAATCAGAAAAGGGCGCTTGCACTCAAACCAAATGAATGAATGTATTGTACAATTGTATATGTAACCTGTTTTAATGAAGACTGACGTCATTTAGAGGAGCGTAGCCCTTTTGTTACTGGTTGTTTCATTGCGTAATATATGTAAGACACCTGCTTGCAGAAATAGTTTTAGCCTAGCTTTTTGTATACTGTAATTATTCGGGGTTGAAACTCCAATGCGGTGTTCCTCAAGGTACGGCCTGTGGACTACTGCTAAGGTGTGAACCATAACTTCGAGAGGAAATCCAATCTAACCGAAATTTCATATTCGACATATCTAAATTAGTGTTATAATATTTATTTTATAAGATAGCTAACATGCACAGTTCTCTTCTGAATTGTTAAAGAACTTAAATATATATACATAGTGTAAACGGAAACGGAACCATGCCTGTTTCGTTATGAATTATTGGTATCAAAAATGTAAATCTGTAAAAAAAGTAATATTCGTACATTTCTAGAATCGGGAGAAATTTTAATCTATTAATATTCATTAAGCAAAAGTTTAGTTATTCAATAATTCAATAATACATTTTTAAAATTTTGATAATTTTCACAATCGAAGGCTTTATAAAGGCCGGTATTTTGCAAAGTACAGAAACTGCAATGGTTAGTTTATTCTTCTAGTATTGCGGATATAGTAACACAAAACTAAATTTCAGATACTGTAGAATGCGCCCTAAACGTTTTTACTTTGTAGCCTTTTTCCCAGATTCATTTATTTTAAGGATTTAGAAAAAGCCTAATGAGCTGATGCTCTTATTGCCGTTTATAATCTGCAGCTACATATACTCACTGAATATATACAAACATATTATTCCTAATGTAAGCTAAATATTTTTTATGGTTGACAAAGCCATATTAAAATATTTTCCATTGTAAATATACTACAAGATATCTGCGTAATTTGAAAACTTTTTTTCGAAAAGGTGAAAAATGGAAATTCTATCAAAACACATTTTGTAGTTAATAATTGTTTTATTTTTGTTTCACAGTTTATATAAAAAATTAAACTTTGCTGCAATTCAACGATTTTAGCTTGGCAGCGACAGATGTACTTCAGCATGCCATTGGTACGAGTACTACGACTAGGTTAGTCGTGTGTATACGGCAGTAGCAATGAAGTTTACTTTGTGACAGCTTAAAGAAAGATGAAGTCCCCACTTCTCCAACGTTAACTGTCTTCTGTCAATACCGGCTGGAAAACAAGGCCTCGGCTCTCCGGCTTGATGTAAGCACAAGAAGGCCGAATTTGCCAATGAGAGCCTCTTCTCCCGAGGCTAGAGGTGGAGTAAAGGCATCCAGCTGACATCAGACTGGAGAACTGAGGCCTTGTTCTACACCCGGTATTGCCTAAGAAACGGAGGTCACGCTATCTTCGCCGAACTGTAATGTTTTGTCTGTAATAATTACACCGATGTAACTTTTAGTCTTAAGTGTTAAAGCACGGCTAAAATTGTTTCTGCATAAAAATATAGTATAATGCTCAGACATGTAAACTTTAGGTTCCGTTCTTGTATACTACCTACAAACGGTTAATCAAATGTAATAGTACGCTTAATCAGAATATTTTTAAAACCGTTACAGGAGTAGTAGGTCTACTGTATAGTTTAAACAACGATTTACTGAGCCAAAACTTTGATAAATGCCGTTTCGTTGTGTAGCTGGGAGTTACTTTCTTTTCATAACACATGACAACTAAATAAATAAAATATCAGATATATATGTAGCTTTTGTAGCGTCCAAATATAACGATGTTATAAACTCGGATCCACACACAAGTGGGCATTTGTAAATATTAGATTACAGTAAGAATGGAATTTATTAATTATTAACGCGCAGCCAAAACTAGCATCCCTACGTGTACACAGCAAAAGGAAAATCTAGCTTGAGCCTTTTTACACGCAAATTATTCATAATTTCGACTCCAGCGATATTATGTCTACTACACAACCGAATCTCCGTCTGCGCTAAACCCGAAGTCGAATGGCAGATGAAATATTAATTAACCGAAGCGTATCCATAAAAAATGAGCTATATTAAACAACACGGGAAACTCACAGTATGAAATAGTCATATGCGCTGACATCTATTCAGATCGACGACGTGCGGGGAAAGAAATTGCCAGTTGTAGACATGCTAATCTTGATTAAATCTGAAAAGGGAATGCAATATAATCCTATGTATAGATATGGCAAATGAATGAAATACCCTAACAATTCTAAAACGATATTAGCAGTGACATCTATCAAGCTCTACACATTACTAAGGAAGTGCAAAGGCAGAGAATAAAACGTCAAGCGACGCAATTGATTCTAGCAGTTGTAACAGTTGTAACATTACACCTTAAAGGTTGAAACTGAAAATAGCCTCAGTTCGGCTCACTTACTTACAAATCATTATCTAAATGCAACAATAGTTTGGCTAATTTTGTTATAATAATCGCGTGTTGCCATAAAGTATTTGGCACGATCTGAAATTGCCTCGTTTAACGAAATTATTTTAATCGGTTGGTAAAAACAACGATAGCCTCTTTGTCGCCCTTGTCGAGAGCATGTTATTGTCGCTTGAAGTGGTTGTACAGCGCCAACTAATATGTTCGGAAAATCGAGTAGCTCCTGCAAACTTGAGAATCTTGGTTTAAGCACTTCATTTAGCTTCGGGATTAGCGCCGACGCAGATTTTGTAATAACTTCCGCTAAACGTTAAATTTGAAGAGAATTTTACTCTCTAAGACTAACAGGGTATTAGAAAAAAGTAGGTTAATTTCAACAAACATTAGAAACGTATAAATACTCTTTCCTCTTGTTGTGTAATATATATATAGAAAATTTTAATAATCGTGTGTGCTTTTCTAATTAAATACGTATTTTATGAGACTTAAAGCTGAACGTAAATCTGTGCGAGAAGTTCACTTGATTGGAAAATTGTCACTTTTGTGTTCTTCCGTAAAATTAAACCAACTTAGTGTTCATCATTTCTGTTGAGCTACCGAAATAGCCAACGCGCAATTTTAAAAAGTGAGGAACGCGAACATTTCTTTCTAACGTCAAATATGGAACAATAGTTAAGAATTGTATTAATTAAAAGTTCTTATTTGCGTACATCTATAAACAATGTATTGTAATGTAAATAATAAAGTTACATAGATATATAAAGCTTTTCATTAGTGTTATATGGTAAAGTCAACATTCATTTTAAATGAAAATGAATACTGAATGTGCTCATTGTGCGTTTGTAAAAAGAAGATTATATTATACCACTGAAATTTTCTGCCTTTTTTATTTTACCTTTCCGTCATTTTCAGTGTTTGCATTTTAATATTTAATGATACTCCACGAAACCGTCGCATTTCCATGCTGCACAATTACGATACCGCCAAACGTCACAGGTAAGTTTTCTATTTGCTAATTTGCGAAACTCGGATAATCAAAAAGCAACATCTGCTTTAAAATTACTTTTAACAAAATAAGCTAAATCAGTTCTATCCTTTCAATTAAAAACAGCTGCCTGGTTCTGCAGCAAATATAAATCGAAATAAATTTATAAAAGCTCTATAAGGTAAGTAAATTTATAAGAACAGCAGATATCGAATACATACCGGGCGTCTAACGACTTTGGGTCATAACAAAATATCCCTACTAAAAAATCAGCTACTGGGATAGATGGGGATGTGTCAATGAATGACAATGAAAGCAAAATAATCCTAATGTAGGTCCTATTTTATTTTTCAACATGATCCCCTAGAAACTCCCCACACTTAGTTCTACGTTTCATCAGCTTCTGAATTCCCTCCTGGAAGTGACTTTCCTTGAGGTCTGCAAAATGGTCATTTACAGCAACGATAGCCTCTTCATTCGACCGAAATCTCTTTCCAGCCAGGAAAGTTTTTAATTTCGGAAACTGTTGGAAGTCTGAGAAAGCCAAACCAGGCGAATATGGTGGAGAAATAGGAATTTAAGCTTCAATTCTGTCAATTTTTGCCGGGCGATAGCACTTGAGTGAGCTGGTGCGATAAATCAACTAGGAGACGAGATCGCGAACGGTCAATGAATAACAGTGAACACAAAATAATTCTGATGTAGGTCCTATTTTATTTTTCAACATGATCCCCTAGAAACACCACACACTTAGTTCAATGTTTCTTCAGCTTCTCGATTTCCTCCTGGAGGTGACTATCTTGGAGGGCTGCAAAATGGTCATTTACAGCCGTGATAGCCTCTTCATTTGACCGAAATCTCTTTCCAGCCAGGAATGTTTTTAATTTCGGAAACTGTTGGAAGTCGAAGAAAGCCAAACCAGGCAAATATGGTGGAGAAATACGAATAGAAGTTTCAATTCAGTCAATTTTTGCCGAGCGATAGCACTTAATTGAGCAGGTGCGATAAATCAACTAGGAGACGAGATCGCGAAGTGTCAATGAATAACAGTGAACACAAAATAACTCTGATGTAGGTCCTATTTTATTTTTCAACATGATCCCCTAGAAACTCCACACACTTAGTTCAATGTTTCTTCAGCTTCTCGATTCCCCCCTGGAAGTGACTTTGCTTGAGGTCTGCAAAATGGTCATTTACAGCCACGATAGCCTCTTCATTTGACCGAAATCGCTTTCCAGCCAGGAATGTTTTTAATTTCGGAGACAGTTGAAAGTCTGAGAAAGCAAAATCAGGCGAATATAGTGAGGAAGTACGCATTCAAGTTCCAATTCTGTAAATTTTTGCCTGGCGATAGCACTTGAATGGGCAGGTGCGATGAATCAACTAGGAGACGAGACCGTGAAGGGTCAATGAATAACAGTAAACACAAAATAATTTTGATGTAGGTCCTATTTTATTTTTCAACATGATCCCCTAGAAACTCCACACACTTGGTTCAACGTTTCTTCAGCTTCTCGATTCCCACCTGGCCGTAACTTTCTTGGAGGTCTGCAAAATGGTCACTTACAGCCGCGATAGCCTCTTCATTCGACCGAAATATCTTTCCAGCCAGATTTTTTTTTAATTTCGGAAACAGTTGGAAGTCGGAGAAAACCAAATTAGGCAAATATGGTGGAGAAATACGAATTGAAGTTTCAATTCAGTCAATTTTTGCCGGGCGATAGCACTTAATTGAGCAGGTGCGATAAATCAACTAGGAGACGAGATCGCGAAGTGTCAATGAATAACAGTGAACACAAAATAACTCTGATGTAGGTCCTATTTTATTTTCAACATGATCCCCTAGAAACTCCACACACTTAGTTCAATGTTTCTTCAGCTTCTCGATTTCCTCCTGGAGGTGACTTTCTTGGAGGTCTGCAAATGGTCATTTACAGCCACGATAGCCTCTTCATTCAATCGAAATCTCTTTCCAGCCAGGAATTTTTTAATTTCGGAAACAGTTGAAAGTCTGAGAAAGCCAAATCACGCGAATATGGTGTAGAAGTACGCACTGAAGTTTCAATTCTGTCAATTTTTGCCGGGCGATGGCACTTGAACGAGCAGGTGCGATAAATCAACTAGGAGACCAGATCGCGAAGTGTCACTGAATAACAGTGAACACAAAATAATTCTGATGTAGCTACTATTTTATTTTTCAACATGATTCCTTAGAGACTCCACACACTTAGATCAATGTTTCTTCAGCTTCTCGATTCCCTCCTGGAAGTGACTTTCTTTGGGGTCTTTAAAATGGTCATTTACAGCCACGATAGCGTCTTCATTTCACCGAAATCTCTTTCCAGCCAGGAATGTTTTTAATTTCGGAAATGGTTGGAAGTCGGAGAAAACCAAATCAGGCGAATATGGTGAAGTAATACGAATTGAAGTTTCAATTCTGTCAACTTTTGCCGAGCGATAGCACTTAAATGAGCAGGTGCAATCAATCAACTAGGAGACGAGATCGCGAAGTGTCAATGAATAACAGTGAACAAAAAATAATTCTGATGTAGGTCCTATTTTATTTCTCAACATGTTCCCCTAGAACCTCCACACACTTAGTTCAACGTTTCTTCAGCTTCTCGATTCCCTCCTGGAAGTGACTTTCCTTGAGGTCTGCAAAATGGTCATTTACAGCCACGATAGCCTCTTCACTCGACCGAAATCTCTTTCCAGCCAGGAGAGTTTTTAATTTCGGAAACTGTTGGAAGTCTGAGAAAGCCAAACCAGGCGAATATGGTGGAGAAATAAGAATTGAAGCTTCAATTCTGTCAATTTTTGCCGGGCGATAGCACTTGAGCGAGCTGGTGCGATAAATCAACTAGGAGACGAGATCGCGAACGGTCAATGAATAACAGTGAACACAAAATAATTCTGATGTAGGTCCTATTTTATTTTTCAACATGATCCCCTAGAAACTCCACACACTTAGTTCAATGTTTCTTCAGCTTCTCGATTCCCCCCTGGAAGTGACTTTGCTTGAGGTCTGCAAAATGGTCATTTACAGCCACGATAGCCTCTTCATTTGACCGAAATCGCTTTCCAGCCAGAAATGTTTTTAATTTCGGAGACAGTTGAAAGTCTGAGCAAGCAAAATCAGGCGAATATAGTGAGGAAGTACGCATTCAAGTTCCAATTCTGTCAATTTTTGCCGGGCGATAGCACTTGAATGGGCAGGTGCGATGAATTAACTAGGAGACGAGACAGTGAAAGGTCAATGAATAACAGTAAACACAAAATAATTTTGATGTAGGTCCTATTTTATTTTTCAACATGATCCCCTAGAAACTCCACACACTTGGTTCAACGTTTCTTCAGCTTCTCGATTCCCACCTGGACGTAACTTTCTTGGAGGTCTGCAAAATGGTCACTTACAGCCGCGATAGCCTCTTCATTCGACCGAAATATCTTTCCAGCCAGATTTTTTTTTAATTTCGGAAACAGTTGGAAGTCTGAGAAAGCCAAATCAGGCGAATATGATGGAGAAATACGAGTTGAAGCTTCAATTCTGCCAATTTTTGCGGGCGATAGCACTTGAATGACAGGTGCGATAAATCAACTAGAAGATGAGATCGCGAAGTTTCAATGAATAACAGTGAACACAAAATAATTCTGATGTAGGTCCTATTTTATTCTTCAACATGATCATCTAGAAACTCTACAAACTTAGTTCAATGTTTCTTCAGCTTCTCGATTTCCTCCTGGAGGTGACGCTCTTGGAGGTCTGCAAAATGGTCATTTACAGCCACGATAGCCTCTTCATTCGATCGAAATCTCTTTCCAGCCAGGAATGTTTTTAATTTCGGAAACAGTTGAAAGTCTGAGAAAGCCAAATCAGGCGCACATGGTGGAGAAATACGAGTTGAAGTTTCAATTCAGTCAATTTTTGCCGGGCGATAGCACTGAATGAGCAGGTGCAATAAATCAACTAGCAGACAAGAGCGCGAAGTTTCAATGAATAACAGTGAACACAAAATAATTCCGATGTAGGTCCTATTTTATTTTTCAACATGATCCCCTAGAAGCTCCACACACTTAGTGGAACGTTTCGTCAGCTTCTTGATTCCCTCCTGGAAGTGACTTTCTTTGGGGTCTTTAAAATGGTCATTTACAGCCACGATAGCGTCTTCATTTCACCGAAAGCTCTTTCCAGCCAGGAATGTTTTTAATTTCGGAAATGGTTGGAAGTCGGAGAAAACCAAATCAGGCAAATATGGTGGAGAAATACGAATTGAAGTTTCAATTCAGTCAATTTTTGCCGGGCGATAGCACTTAATTGAGCAGGTGCGATAAATCAACTAGGAGACGAGATCGCGAAGTGTCAATGAATAACAGTGAACACAAAATAACTCTGATGTAGGTCCTATTTTATTTTCAACATGATCCCCTAGAAACTCCACACACTTAGTTCAATGTTTCTTCAGCTTCTCGATTCCCCCCTGGAAGTGACTTTGCTTGAGGTCTGCAAAATGGTCATTTACAGCCACGATAGCCTCTTCATTTGACCGAAATCGCTTTCCAGCCAGAAATGTTTTTAATTTCGGAGACAGTTGAAAGTCTGAGCAAGCAAAATCAGGCGAATATAGTGAGGAAGTACGCATTCAAGTTCCAATTCTGTCAATTTTTGCCGGGCGATAGCACTTGAATGGGCAGGTGCGATGAATTAACTAGAAGACGAGACAGTGAAAGGTCAATGAATAACAGTAAACACAAAATAATTTTGATGTAGGTCCTATTTTATTTTTCAACATGATCCCCTAGAAACTCCACACACTTGGTTCAACGTTTCTTCAGCTTCTCGATTCCCACCTGGACGTAACTTTCTTGGAGGTCTGCAAAATGGTCACTTACAGCCGCGATAGCCTCTTCATTCGACCGAAATATCTTTCCAGCCAGATTTTTTTTTAATTTCGGAAACAGTTGGAAGTCTGAGAAAGCCAAATCAGGCGAATATGATGGAGAAATACGAGTTGAAGCTTCAATTCTGCCAATTTTTGCGGGCGATAGCACTTGAATGACAGGTGCGATAAATCAACTAGAAGATGAGATCGCGAAGTTTCAATGAATAACAGTGAACACAAAATAATTCTGATGTAGGTCCTATTTTATTCTTCAACATGATCATCTAGAAACTCTACAAACTTAGTTCAATGTTTCTTCAGCTTCTCGATTTCCTCCTGGAGGTGACTCTCTTGGAGGTTTGCAAAATGGTCATTTACAGCCACGATAGCCTCTTCATTCGATCGAAATCTCTTTCCAGCCAGGAATGTTTTTAATTTCGGAAACAGTTGAAAGTCTGAGAAAGCCAAATCAGGCGCACATGGTGGAGAAATACGAGTTGAAGTTTCAATTCAGTCAATTTTTGCCGGGCGATAGCACTGAATGAGCAGGTGCAATAAATCAACTAGCAGACAAGAGCGCGAAGTTTCAATGAATAACAGTGAACACAAAATAATTCCGATGTAGGTCCTATTTTATTTTTCAACATGATCCCCTAGAAGCTCCACACACTTAGTGGAACGTTTCGTCAGCTTCTCGATTCCCTCCTGGAAGTGACTTTCTTTGGGGTCTTTAAAATGGTCATTTACAGCCACGATAGCGTCTTCATTTCACCGAAATCTCTTTCCAGCCAGGAATGTTTTTAATTTCGGAAATGGTTGGAAGTCGGAGAAAACCAAATCAGGCAAATATGGTGGAGAAATACGAATTGAAGTTTCAATTCAGTCAATTTTTGCCGGGCGATAGCACTTAATTGAGCAGGTGCGATAAATCAACTAGGAGACGAGATCGCGAAGTGTCAATGAATAACAGTGAACACAAAATAACTCTGATGTAGGTCCTATTTTATTTTCAACATGATCCCCTAGAAACTCCACACACTTAGTTCAATGTTTCTTCAGCTTCTCGATTTCCTCCTGGAGGTGACTTTCTTGGAGGTCTGCAAATGGTCATTTACAGCCACGATAGCCTCTTCATTCGATCGAAATCTCTTTCCAGCCAGGAATTTTTTAATTTCGGAAACAGTTGAAAGTCTGAGAAAGCCAAATCACGTGAATATGGTGTAGAAGTACGCACTGAAGTTTCAATTCTGTCAATTTTTGCCGGGCGATGGCACTTGAATGAGCAGGTGCGATAAATCAACTAGGAGACCAGATCGCAAAGTGTCAATGAATAACAGTGCACACAAAATAATTCTGATGTAGCTACTATTTTATTTTTCAACATGATCCCCTAGAAACTCCACACACTTAGTTCAATGTTTCTTCAGCTTCTCGATTCCCTCCTGGAAGTGACTTTCTTTGGGGTCTTTAAAATGGTCATTTACAGCCACGACAGCGTCTTCATTTCACCGAAATTTCTTTCCAGCCAGGAATGTTTTTAATTTCGGAAATGGTTGAAAGTCGGAGAAAACCAAATCAGGCGAATATGGTGGAGAAATAAGAATTGAAGTTTCACTTCAGACAATTTTTGCCGGGCGATAGCTCTTAATTGAGCAGGTCCGATAAATCAACTAGGAGACAAGATCGCGAAGTGTCAATGAATAACAGTGAACACAAAATAACTCTGATTTATGTCCTATTTTATTTTTCAACGTGATCCCCTAGAAACTCCACACACTTAGTTCAATGTTTCTTCAGCTTCTCGATTCCCTCCTGGAAGTGACTTTCTTGGAGGTCTGCAAAATGGTCATTCACAGCCATTATAGACTCTTCATTTGACCGAAATCTCTTTCCAGCCAGGAATGTGTTTAATTTCGGAAACAGTTGGAAGTCTGAAAAAGCCAAATCTGGCTAATATGTTGGAGAAATACGAGTTGCAGCTTCAATTCTGTCAATTTTTGCCGGGCGATAGCACTTGCATGAGCAGGTGCGATAAATCTACTAGGAGACGAGATCGCGAAGTGTCAATGAATAACAGTGAACACAAAATAATTCTGATGTAGGTCCTATTCTATTTTTCAACATGATCCCCTAGAAACTCCACACACTTAGTTCAACGTTTCTTCAGCTTCTCGATTCCCTCCTGGAAATGACTTTTCTTGAGGTCTGGAAAATGGTCGTTTACAGCCACGATAGCCTCTTCATTCGACCGAACTCTCTTTCCAACCAGGAATGTTTTTAATTTCGGAAATGGTTGGAAGTCGGAGAAAACCAAATCAGGCGAATATGGTGGAGGAATACGAATTGAAGCTTCAATTCAGTCAATTTTTGCCGGGCGATAGCACTTGAATGAGCAGGTGCGATAAATCAACTAGGACGCGAGATCACGAAGTGTCAATGAATAAAAGTGAACACAAAATAATTCTGATGTAAGTCTTATTTTATTTTTCAAGATGATCCCCTAGAAACTGCACACACTTAGTGGAACGTGTCTTCAGCTTGTCGATTCCCTCCTGGAAATAACTTTCCTTGAGGTCTGCAAAATGGTCTTTTACAGCCACGATAGCCTCTTCATTCGACCGAACTCTTTTTCCAGCCAGGAATGTTTTTAATTTCCGAAATGATTGGAAGTCGGAGAAAACCAAATCAGGCGAATATGGTGGATAAATACGAATAGAAGCTTCAATACAGTTAATTTTTGCCGGGCGATAGCACTTGAATGAGCAGGTGCGATAAATCAACTAGGAGACGAAGTGTCAATGAATAAGAGTGAACACAAAATAATTCTGATGTAAGTCTTATTTTATTTTTCAAGATGATACCCTAGAAACTCCACACACTTAGTGGAACGTGTCTTTAGCTTCCGAGCCATAGCACTTGAATGAGCAGGTGCGATAAATCAACTAGGAGACGAAGTGTCAATGAATAAGAGTGAACACAAAATAATTCTGATGTAAGTCTTATTTTATTTTTCAAGATGATACCCTAGAAACTCCAAACGCTTAGTTCAACGTGTCTTCAGCTTCTCGATTCCCTCCTGGAAATGACTTTCCTTGAGGTCTGCAAAATGGTCTTTTACAGCTACGATAGCCTCTTCATTCGACCGAACTCTTTTTCCAGCCAGGAACGTTTTTAATTTCCGAAATGATTGGAAGTCGGAGAAAACCAAATCAGGCAAATATGGTGGAGAAATACGAATTGAGGTTTCAATTCAGTCAATTTTTTCCGGGCGATAGCACTTAATTGAGCAGGTGCGATAAATCAACTAGTAGACGAGATCACGAAGTGTCAATGAATAACAGTGAACACAAAATAATTCTGATGTAGGTGCTATTTTATTTTTCACCATGATCCTTTAGAAACTCTACACACTTAGTGCAACGTTTCTTCAGCTTCTCGATTCCCCCCTGGAAGTGACTTTCCTTGAGGTCTGCAAAATAGTCCTTTACAGCCACGATAGACTCTTCATGCGACCGAACTTTCTTTCCAGCCGGGAATGTTTCTAATTTCGGAAACAGTTGGAACTCTGAGAAAGCCAAATCAGGTGAATATGGTGGAGAAATACGAATTGAAGCTTCAATTCTGTCAATTTTTGCCGGGCCATAGCATTTGAATGAGCAGGTGCGATAAATCAACTAGGATACGAAGTGTCAATGAATAACAGTGAACACAAAATAATTCTGATGTAAGTTTTATTTAATTTTTCAAGATGATCCCCTAGAAACTCCACACACTTAGTGGAACGTGTCTTCAGCTTATCGATTCCCTCCTGGAAATAACTTTGCTTGAGGTCTGCAAAATGGTCTTTTACAGCCACGATAGCCTCTTCATTCGACCGAACTCTCTTTCCAGCCAAGTATGTTTTTAATTTCGGAAATGGTTCGAAGTCGGAGAAAACCAAATCAGGCGAATATGGTGGAGAAATACGAATTGAAGTTTCAATTCTGTCATCTTTTGCCGAGCGATAGCACTTAAATGAGCAGGTGCAATCAATCAACTAGGAGACGAGATCGCGAAGTGTCAATGAATAACAGTGAACAAAAAATAATTCTGATCTAGGTCCTATTTTATCTCTCAACATGTTCCCCTAGAACCTCCACACACTTAGTTCAACGTTTCTTCAGCTTCTCGATTCCCTCCTGGAAATGACTTTCCTTGAGGTCTGGAAAATGGTCGTTTACAGCCACGATAGCCTCTTCATTCGACCGAACTCTCTTTCCAGCCAGGAATGTTTTTAATTTCGGAAACAGTTGAAACTCTGAGAAAGCCAAATCAGGTGAATATGGTGGAGAAATACGAATTGAAGCTTCAATTCTGTCAATTTTTGCCGGGCGATAGCACTTGAATGAGCAGGTGCGATAAATCATCTATTAAACGAGATCACGAAGTGTCAATGAATAACAGTGAACACAAAATAATTCTGATGTAGGTGCTATTTTATTTTTCACCATGATCCTTTAGAAACTCTACACACTTAGTGCAACGTTTCTTCAGCTTCTCGATTCCCCCCTGGAAGTGACTTTCCTTGAGGTCTGAAAAATAGTCTTTTACAGCCACGATAGACTCTTCATTCGACCGAACTTTCTTTCCAGCCAGGAATGTTTCTAATTTCGGAAACAGTTGGAACTCTGAGAAAGCCAAATCAGGTGAATATGGTGGAGAAATACGAATTGAAGCTTCAATTCTGTCAATTTTTGCCGGGCCATAGCATTTGAATGAGCAGGTGCGATAAATCAACTAGGAGACGAAGTGTCAATGAATAACAGTGAACACAAAATAATTCTGATGTAAGTCTTATTTAATTTTTCAAGATGATCCCCTAGAAACTCCACACACTTAGTTCAACGTGTCTTCAGCTTCTCGATTCCCTCCTGGAAATAACTTTGCTTGAGGTCTGCAAAATGGTCTTTTACAGCCACGAAAGCCTCTTCATTCGACCGAACTCTCTTTCCAGCCAGGAATGTTTTTAATTTCGGAAATGGTTGGAAGTCGGAGAAAACCAAATCAGGCGAATATGGTGGAGAAATGCGAATTGAAGTTTCAATTCTGTCAACTTTTGCCGAGCGATAGCACTTAAATGAGCAGGTGCAATCAATCAACTAGGAGACGAGATCACGAAGTGTCCATGAATAACAGTGAACAAAAAATAATTCTGATGTAGGTCCTATTTTATCTCTCAACATGCTCTTCTAGAACCTCCACACACTTAGTTCAACGTTTCTTCAGCTTCTCGATTCCCTCCTGGAAATGACTTTCCTTGAGGTCTGGAAAATGGTCGTTTACAGCCACGATAGCCTCTTCATTCGACCGAACTCTTTTTCCAGCCAGGAATGTTTTTAATTTCGGAAATGGTTGGAAGTCGGAGAAAACCAAATCAGGCGAATATGGTGGAAGACTACGACTTGAAGCTTCAATTCAGTCAATTTTTGCTGGGCGATAGCAGTGAATGAGCAGGTGCGATAAATCAGCTTGCAGACGAGATCTCGATGTTTCAATGAATAACAGTGAACACAAAATAATTCCGATGTAGGTCCTATTTTATTTTTGAACATGATCCCCTAGAAGCTCCACACACTTAGTGGAACGTTTCGTCAGCTTCTAGATTCCCTCCTGGAAGTGACTTTCTTTGGGGTCTTTAAAATGGTCATTTACAGCCGCGATAGCGTCTTCATTTCACCGAAATCTCTTTCCACCCAGGAATCTTTTTAATTTCGGAAATGGTTGGAAGTCGGAGAAAACCAAATCAGGCGAATATGGTGGAGAAATACGAATTGAAGTTTCAATTCAGTCAATTTTTGCCGGGCGATAGCACTTAATTGAGCAGGTGCGATAAATCAACTAGGAGGCGAGATCGCGAAGTGTGAATGAATAACAGTGAACAAAAAATAATTCTGATATAGGTCCTATTTTATTTTTCAACATGCTCCCATAGACACTCCACGCACTTAGTTCAATGTTTCTTCAGCTTCTCGATTCCCTCCTGGAAGTGACGTTCTTGGAGGTCTGCAAAATGGTCATTTACAGCCATTATAGACTCTTCATTTGACAGAAATCTCTTTTCAGCCTGGAATGTGTTTAATTTCGGAAACAGTTGGAAGTCTGAGAAAGCCAAATCTGGCTAATATGGTGGAGAAAGACGAGTTTCAGCTTCAATTCTGTCAATTTTTGCCGGGCGATAGTACTTGAATAAGCAGGTGCGATAAATCAACTAGGAGACGAGATCGCGAAGTGTCATTGAATAACAATGAACAAAAAATAATTCTGATGTAGGTCCTGTTTGATTTTTCAACATGATCCTCTAGAAACTCTACACAGTTAGTGCAAAGTTTCTTCAGCTTCTCGATTCCCTCCTGGAAGTGACTTTCTTCGAGGTCTGCAAAATGAACATTTACAGCCACGATAGCCTCTTCATTCGATCGAAAACTCTTTCCAACCAGGAATGTTTTTAATTTCGGAAACAGTTGGAAGTCTGAGAAACCAAATCAGGCGAATATGTTGGAGAAATACGAGTTGCAGCTTCAATTCTGTCAATTTTTGCCGGGCGATAGCACTTGCATTATTAGGTGCAATAAATCTACTAGGAGACGACATCGCGAAGTGTCAATGAATAACAGTGAACACAAAATAATTCTGATGGAGGTCCTATTTTATTCTTCAACATGATCCCCTAAAAAATCCCCACTTTTAGTGCAACGTTTCTTCAGCTTCTCGATTTCCTCCTGGAAGTGACTCTCTTTGAGGTCTGCAAAATGGCCATTTACAGCCACAATAGCGTATTCATTCAACCGAAATGTTTTTAATTTCGGAAACAGTTAGAAGTCTGAGAAAGCCAAATCAGGCGAATATGGTGGAGAAATACGAATTGAAGTTTCATTTCTGTCAACTTTTGCCGAGCGATAGCACTTGAATGAGCAGGTGCAATCAATCAACTAGGAGACGAGATCGCGAAGTGTCAATGAATAACAGTGAACACAAAATAATTCTTATGTAGTTCCTATTTTATTTTTCAGCATGTTCCCCTAGAAACTCCACACACATAGTTCAACGTTTCTTCAGCTTCTCGATTCCCTCCTGGAAATGACTTTTCTTGAGGTCTGGAAAATGGTCGTTTACAGCCACGATAGCATCTTTATTCGACCGAAATCTCTTTCCAGCCAGGAATGTTTTTAATTTCGGAAATGGTTGGAAGTCGGAAAAAACCAAATCAGGCGAATATGGTGGAGAAATACGAATTGAAGCATCAATTCAGTCAACTTTTGCCGGGCGATAGCACTTGAATGGGCAGGTGCGATAAATCAACTAGGAGACGAGATCGCGAAGTGTCAATGAATAACAGTGAACACAAAATAATTCTGATGTAGGTCCTATTTTATTTTTCAACATGATCCCTTAGAAACTCTACACACTTAGTGCAACGTTTCTTCAGCTTCTCGATCCCCCCTGGAAGTGACTTTCCTTGTGGTCTGCAAAATGGTCCTTTACAGCCACGATAGACTCTTCATTCGACCGAAGTCTCTTTCCAGCCGGGAATGTTTTTAGTTTCGGAAACAGTTGGAACTCTGAGAAAGCCAAATCAGGCGAATATGGTGGAGGAATACGAATTGAAGCTTCAATTCAGTCAATCTTTGCCGGGCGATAGCAGTTGAATGAGCAGGTGCGATAAATCAACTATGACACGAGATGACGAAGTATCAATGAATAACAGTGAACACAAAATAATTCTTATGTAGGTCCTATTTTATTTTTCAACATGTTCCCCTAGAAACTCCACACACATAGTTCAACGTTTCTTCAGCTTCTCGATTCTCTCCTGGAAATGACTTTTCTTGAGGTCTGGAAAATGGTCGTTTACAGCCACGATAGCCTCTTCATTCGACCGAACTCTCTTTCCAGCCAGGAATGTTTTTAATTTCGGAAATGGTTGGTAGTCGGAAAAAACCAAATCAGGCGAATATGGTGGAGGAATACGAATTGAAGCTTCAATTCAGTCAATTTTTGCCGGGCGATAGCACTTGAATGAGCAGGTGCGATAAATCAACTAGGAGACGAGATCGCGAAGTGTCAATGAATAACAGTGAAAACAAAATAATTCTGATGTAGGTGCTATTTTATTTTTCATCATGATCCCCTAGAAACTCTACCACTTAGTGCAAAGTTTCTTCAGCTTCTCGATTCCCTCCTGGAAGTGACTTTCTTGGAGGTCTGCAAAATGGTCATTTACAACCACGATAGACTCTTCATTTGACTGAAATCTTTTTCCAGCCAGGAATGTGTTTAATTTCGGAAACAGTTAGAAGTCTAAGAAAGCCAAATCTGACTAATATGATGGAGAAAGGCGAGTTGCAGCTTCAATTCTGTCAACTTTTGCCGGGCGATAGCAGTCGAATGAGCAGGCGCGATAAATCAACTAGGAGACGAGATCGCGAAGAGTGAATGAATAACGGTGAACAAAAAATAATTTTGATATAGGTCCTATTTTATTTTTCAACATGATCCCCTAGAAACTCTACACACTTAGTGTAAAGTTTCTTGCGCTTCTCGATTCCCACCTGGAAGTGACTTTCTTCGAGGTCTGCAAAATGGTCATTTACAGCCACGATAGCCTCTTCATTCGACCGAAATCTCTTTCCAGACAGGAATGTTTTTAATTTCGGAAACAGTTGGAAGTTTGAGAAAACCAAATCATGCGCATATGGTGGAGAAATACGAATTAAAGCTTGATTTTTGTCAATTTTTGCGGGCGATAACACTTGAATGATCAGGTGGGATAAATCAACTAGGAGACGAGATCGCGAAGTTTCAATGAATAACAGTGAACACAAAATAATTCTGATGTAGGTTCTATTTTATTCTTCTACATGATCCCCTAGAAACTCTACACACTTAGTGCAACGTTTCTTCAGCTTTTCGATTCCCTCCTGGAAGTGATTTTCTTTGAGGTCTGCAAAATGGCCATTTACAGCCACGATAGCCTCTTCATTCGACCGAAATCTCTTTCCAGCCAGGAATGTTTTAAATTTCGGAAACAGTTGGAAGTCTGAGAAAGCCAAATCAGGCGCATATGGTGGAGAAATACGAGGTAAAGTTTCAATTCTGTCAATTTTTGCCGGGCGGTAGCACTTGAATGAGCAGGTTAGATAAATCAACTAGGAGACGAGATCGCGACGTGTCAATGGATAACAGTGAACACAAAATAATTCTGATGTAGGTCCTATTTTATTCTTCAACATGATCCCCTAGAAACTCCACACACTTAGTTTAATGTTTCTTCAGCTTCTCGATTTCCTCTTGGAAGTGACTTTCTTGGAGGCCTGCAAAATGGTCATTTACAGCCACGATAGCCTCTTCATTCGACCAAAATCTCTTTCCAGCCAGGAATGTTTTTAATTTCGGTAACAGTTGGAAGTTTGAGAAAACCAAATCATGCGCATATGGTGGAGAAATACGAATTGAAGCTTGATTTCTGTCAATTTTTGCGGGCGATAACACTTGAATGATCAGGTGCGATAAATTAACTAGGAGACGAGATCGCGAAGTTTCAATGAAGAACAGTGAACACAAAATAATTCTGATGTAGGTTCTATTTTATTCTTCAACATGATCCCCTAGAAACTCTACACACTTAGTGCAACGTTTCTTCAGCTTCTCTATTCCCTCCTGGGAGTGACTTTCTTTGAGGTCTGCAAAATGGTCATTTACAACCACGATACACTCTTCATTTGACCGAAATCTCTTTCCAGTCAGGAATGTGTTTAATTTCGGAAAGAGTTAAAAGTCTGAGAAAGCCAAATCTGGCTAATATGGTGGAGAAAGACGAGTTGCAGCTTCAATTCTGTAAATTTTTCCGGGCGATAGCACCTGAATAAGCAAGTGCGCTAAATGAACTAGGAGACGAGATCGCGAAGTGTCAATGAATAACAGTGCACAAAAAATAATTCTGATGTAGGTCCTATTTTATTCTTCATCATGATCCCCTAGAAACTCTACACACTTAGTGCAAAGTTTCTTCAGCTTCTCGATTCCCTCCTGGAAGTGACTTTCTTCGAGGTCTGGAAAATGGTCATTTACAGCCACGATAGCCTCTTTATTTGATCGAAATCTCTTTCCAGCCAGGAGTGTGTTTAATTTCGGAAACAGTTAGAAGTCTGAGAAAGCCAAATCTGGCTAATATGGTGGAGAAAGACGAGTTTCAGCTTCAATTCTGTCAATTTTTGCCGGGCGATAGTACTTGAATAAGCAGGTGCGATAAATCAACTAGGAGACGAGTTCGCGAAGTGTCATTGAATAACAGTGAACAAAAAATAATTCTGATGTAGGTCCTATTTTATTTTTCAACATGATCCCTTAGAAACTCTACACACTTAGTGCAAAGTTTCTTCAGCTTCTCGATTCCCTCCTGGAAGTGACTTTCTTCGAGGTCTGCAAAATGAACATTTACAGCCACGATAGCCTCTTCATTCGATCGAAAACTCTTTCCAGCCAGGAATGTTTTTAATTTCGGAAACAGTTGGACGTCTGAGAAACCAAATCAGGCGAATATGGTGGATAAATACGAGTTGAAGCTTCATTTCTGTCAATTTTTGCGGGCGATAACACTTGAATGATCAGGTGCGATAAATCAACAAGGAGACGAGATCGCGAAGTTTCAATGAATAACAGTGAACACAAAATAATTCTGATGTAGGTCCAATTTTATTTTTCAACATGATCCCCTAGAAGCTCCACACACTTAGTGCAACGTTTCTTTAGCTTCTCGATTTCCTCCTGGAAGTGACTTTCTTGGAGGTCTGCAAAATGGTCGTCTACAACCACGATAGACTCTTCATTTGACCGAAATCTTTTTCCAGCCAGGAATGTGTTTAATTTCGGAAACAGTTAGAAGTCTGCGAAAGCCAAATCTGACTAATATGTTGGAGAAAGGCGAGTTGCAACTTCAATTCTGTCAACTTTTGCCGGGCGATAGCAGTTGAATGAGCAGGCGCGATAAATCAACTAGGAGACGAGATCGCGAAGTGTGAATGAATAACGGTGAACAAAAAATAATATTGATATAGGTCCTATTTTGTTTTTCAACATGATCCCTAGAAACTCTACACACTTAGTGCAAAGTTTCTTGAGCTTCTCGATTCCCTCCTGGAAGTGACTTTCTTCGAGGTCTGCAAAATGGTCATTTAAAGCCACGATAGCCTCTTCATTTGACCGAAATCTTTTTCCAGCCAGGAATGTTTTTAATTTCGGAAACAGTTGGAAGTCTGAGAAAGCCAAATCAGGCGCATATGGTGGAGAAATACGAGGTAAAGTTTCAATTCTGTCAATTTTTGCCGGGCGATAGCACTTGAATGAGCAGGTGGGATAAATCAACTAGGAGACGAGATCGCGACGTGTCAATGGATAACAGTGAACACAAAATAATTCTGATGTAGGGCCTATTTTATTCTTCAACATGATCCCCTAGAAACTCCACACACTTAGTTCAATGTTTCTTCAGCTTCTCGATTTCCTCCTGGAAGTGACTTTCTTGGAGGTCTGCAAAATGAACATTTACAGCCACGATAGCCTCTTCATTCGATCGAAAACTCTTTCCAGCCAGGAATGTTTTTAATTTCGGAAACAGTTGGAAGTCTGAGAAAACCAAATCATGCGCATATGGTGGAGAAATACGAATTGAAGCTTGATTTCTGTCAATTTTTGCGGGCGATAACACTTGAATGATCAGGTGCGATAAATCAACTAGGAGACGAGATCGCGAAGTTTCAATGAATAACAGTGAACACAAAGTAATTCTGATGTAGGTTCTATTTTATTCTTCAACATGATCCCCTAGAAACTCTACACACTTAGTGCAACGTTTCTTCAGCTTCTCGATTCCCTCCTGGAAGTGACTTTCTTCGAGGTCTGCAAAATGAACATTTACAGCCACGATAGCCTCTTCATTCGATCGAAAACTCTTTCCAGCCAGGAATGTTTTTAATTTCGGAAACAGTTGGGAGTCTGAGAAACCAAATCAGGGGAATATGGTGGATAAATACGAGTTGAAGTTTCAATTCTGTCAATTTTTGCAGGGCGATAGCACTTGAATGAGCAGGTGGGATAAATCAACTAGGAGACGAGATCGCGACGTGTCAATGGATAACAGTGAACACAAAATAATTCTGATGTAGGTCCTATTTTATTCTTCAACATGATCCCCTAGAAACTCCACACACTTAGTTTAATGTTTCTTCAGCTTCTCGATTTCCTCCTGGAAGTGACTTTCTTGGAGGCCTGCAAAATGGTCATTTACAGCCACGATAGCCTCTTCATTCGATCGAAAACTCTTTCCAGCCAGGAATGTTTTTAATTTCGGAAACAGTTGGGAGTCTGAGAAACCAAATCAGGCGAATATGGTGGATAAATACGTGTTGAAGCTTCATTTGTGTCAATTTTTGCGGGCGATAACATTTGAATGATCAGGTGCGATAAATCAACAAGGAGACGAGATCGCAAAGTTTCAATGAATAACAGTGAACACAAAATAATTCTGATGTAGGTCCTATTTTATTTTTCAACATGATCACCTAGAAGCTCCACACACTTAGTGCAACGTTTCTTCAGCTTCTCGATTTCCTCCTGGAAGTGACTTTCTTGGAGGTCTGCAAAATGGTCAGTTACAACCACGATAGACTCTTCATTGGACCGAAATCTTTTTCCAGCCAGGAATGTGTTTAATTTCGGAAACAGTTAGAAGTCTGAGAAAGCCAAATCTGACTAATATGTTGGAGAAAGGCGAGTTGCAGCTTCAATTCTGTCAACTTTTTCCGGGCGATAGCAGTTGAATGATAAGGCGCGATAAATCAACTAGGAGACGAGATCGCGAAGTGAGAATGAACAACGGTGAACAAAAAATAATTTTGATATAGGTCCTATGTTATTTTTCAACATGATCCCTAGAAACTCTACACACTTAGTGCAAAGTTTCTTGAGCTTCTCGATTCCCTCCTGGAAGTGACTTTCTTCGAGGTCTGCAAAATGGTCATTTACAACCACGATAGCCTCTTCATTCGACCGAAATCTCTTTCCAGCCAATAATGTTTTTAATTTCGGAAACAGTTGGAAGTCTGAGAAAGCCAAATCAGGCGCATATGGTGGAGAAATACGAGGTAAAGTTTCAATTCTGTCAATTTTTGCCGGGCGATAGCACTTGAATGAGCAGGTGGGATAAATCAACTAGGAGACGAGATCGCGACGTGTCAATGGATAACAGTGAACACAAAATAATTCTGATGTAGGTCCTATTTTATTCTTCAACATGATCCCCTAGAAACTCCACACACTTAGTTTAATGTTTCTTCAGCTTCTCGATTTCCTCCTGGAAGTGACTTTCTTGGAGGCCTGCAAAATGGTCATTTACAGCCACGATAGCCTTTTCATTCGATCGAAAACTCTTTCCAGCCAGGAATGTTTTTAATTTCGGAAACAGTTGGGAGTCTGAGAAAACAAATCAGACGAATATGGTGGATAAATACGAGTTGAAGCTTCATTTGCGTCAATTTTTGCGGGCGATAACACTTGAATGAGAAGGTGGGATAAATCAACTAGGAGACGAGATCGCGACGTGTCAATGGATAACAGTGAACACAAAATAATTCTGATGTAGGTCCTATTTTATTCTTCAACATGATCCCCTAGAAACTCCACACACTTAGTTTAATGTTTCTTCAGCTTCTCGATTTCCTCCTGGAAGTGACTTTCTTGGAGGCCTGCAAAATGGTCATTTACAGCCACGATAGCCTCTTCATTCGATCGAAAACTCTTTCCAGCCTGGAATGTTTTTAATTTCGGAAACAGTTGGGAGTCTGAGAAAGCCAAATCTGACTAATATGTTATAGAAAGGCGAGTTGCAGCTTCAATTCTGTCAACTTTTGCCGGGCGATAGCAGTTGAATGAGCAGGCGCGATAAATCAACTAGGAGACGAGATCGCGAAGTGTGAATGAATAACGGTGAACAAAAAATAATTTTGATATAGGTCCTATTTTATTTTTCAACATGATCCCTAGAAACTCTACACACTTAGTGCAAAGTTTCTTGAGCTTCTCGATTCCCTCCTGGAAGTGACTTTCTTCGAGGTCTGCAAAATGGTCATTTACAGCCACGATGGCTTCTTCATTCGACCGAAATCTCTTTCCAGCCAGGAATGTTTTTAATTTCGGAAACAGTTGGAAGTCTGAGAAAGCCAAATCAGGCGCATATGGTGGAGAAATACGAGGTAAAGTTTCAATTCTGTCAATTTTTGCAGGGCGATAGCACTTGAATGAGCAGGTGGGATAAATCAACTAGGAGACGAGATCGCGACGTGTCAATGGATAACAGTGAACACAAAATAATTCTGATGTAGGTCCTATTTTATTCTTCAACATGATCCCCTAGAAACTCCACACACTTAGTTTAATGTTTCTTCAGCTTCTCGATTTCCTCCTGGAAGTGACTTTCTTGGAGGCCTGCAAAATGGTCATTTACAGCCACGATAGCCTCTTCATTCTATCGAAAACTCTTTCCAGCCAGGAATGTTTTTAATTTCGGAAACAGTTGGGAGTCTGAGAAACCAAATCAGGCGAATATGGTGGATAAATACGTGTTGAAGCTTCATTTGTGTCAATTTTTGAGGGCGATAACACTTGAATGATCAGGTGCGATAAATCAACAAGGAGACGAGATCGCGAAGTTTCAATGAATACCAGTGAACACAAAATAATTCTGATGTAGGTCCTATTTCATTTTTCAACATGATCCCCTAGAAGCTCCACACACTTAGTGCAACGTTTCTTCAGCTTCTCGATTTCCTCCTGGAGGTGAATTTCTTGGAGGTCTGCAAAATGGTCAGTTACAACCACGATAGACTCTTCATTGGACCGAAATCTTTTTCCAGCCAGGAATGTGTTTAATTTCGGAAACAGTTAGAAGTCTGAGAAAGCCAAATCTGACTAATATGTTGGAGAAAGGCGAGTTGCAGCTTCAATTCTGTCAACTTTTTCCGGGCGATAGCAGTTGAATGCTCAGGCGCGATAAATCAACTAGGAGACGAGATCGCGAAGTGTGAATGACTAACGGTGAACAAAAAATAATTTTGATATAGGTTCTATTTTATTTTTCAACATGATCCCTAGAAACTCTACACACTTAGTACAAAGTTTCTTGAGCTTCTCGATTCTCTCCTGGAAGTGACGTTCTTCGAGGTCTGCAAAATGGTCATTTACAGCCACGATAACCTCTTCATTCGACCGAAATCTCTTTCCAGCCAGGAATGTTTTTAATTTCGGAAACAGTTGGAAGTCTGAGAAAGCCAAATCAGGCGCATATGGTGGAGAAATACGAGGTAAAGTTTCAATTCTGTCAATTTTTGCCGGAGGATAGCACTTGAATGAGCAGGTGGGATAAATCAACTAGGAGACGAGATCGCGACGTGTCAATGGATAACAGTGAACACAAAATAATTCTGATGTAGGGCCTATTTTATTCTACAACATGATCCCCTAGAAACTCCACACACTTAGTTTAATGTTTCTTCAGCTTCTCGATTCCCTCCTGGGAGTGACTTTCTTTGAGGTCTGCAAAATGTTCATTTACAACCACGATAGACTCTACATTTCACCGAAATCTTATTCCAGCCAGGAATGTGTTTAATTTCGGAAACAGTTAAGTCTGAGAAAGCCAAATCTGGCTAATATGGTGGAGAAAGACGAGTTGCATCTTCAATTCTGTCAATTTTTGCCGGGCGATAGCACTTGAATGAGCAGGCGCGATAAATCAACTAGGAGACGAGATCGCGAAGTGTGAATGAATAACGGTGAACAAAAAACAATTTTGATATAGGTCCTATTTTATTTTTCAACATGATCCCTAGAAACTCTACACACTTAGTGCAAAGTTTCTTGAGCTTCTCGATTCCCTCCTGGAAGTGACTTTCTTCGAGGTCTGCAAAATGGTCATTTACAGCCACGATAGCCTCTTCATTCGACCGAAATCTCTTTCCAGCCAGGAATGCTTTTCATTTCGGAAACAGTTGGAAGTATGAGAAAACCAAATCATGCGCATATGGTGGAGAAATACGAATTGAAGCTTCATTTCTGTCAATTTTTGCGGGCGATAACACTTGAATGATCAGGTGCGATAAATCAACTAGGAGACGAGATCGCGAAGTTTCAATGAATAACAGTGAACACAAAATAATTCTGATGTAGGTCCTATTTTATTCTTCAACATGATCCCCAAGAAATTCTACACACTTAGTGCAAAGTTTCTTCAGCTTCTCGATTCCCTCCTGGAAGTGACTTTTATCGAGGTCTGGAAAATGGTTATTTACAGCCACGATAGCCTCTTTATTTGACCGAAATCTCTTTCCAGCCAGGAGTGTGTTTAATTTCGGAAACAGTTAGAAGTCTGAGAAAGCCAAATCTGGCTAATATGGTGGAAAAAGGCGAGTTTCAGCTTCAATTCTGTCAATTTTTGCCGGGCGATAGCACTTGAATAAGCAGGTGCGATAAATCAACTAGGAGACGAGATCGCGAAGTGTCATTGAATAACAGTGAACAAAAAATAATTCTGATGTAGGACCTATTTTATTTTTCAACATGATCCCCTAGAAACTCTACACACTTAGTGCAAAGTTTCTTCAGCTTCTCGATTCCCTCCTGGAAGTGACTTTCATCGAGGTCTGGAAAATGGTTATTTACAGCCACGATAGCCTCTTTATTTGACCGAAATCTTTTTCCAGCCAGGAATGTGTTTAATTTCGGAAACAGTTAGAAGTCTGAGAAAGTCAAATCTGGCTAATATGGTGGAGAAAGACGAGTTTCAGCTTCAATTCTGTCAATTTTTGCCGGGCGATAGCAGTTGAATGAGCAGGCGCGATAAATCAACTAGGAGACGAGATCGCGAAGTGTGAATGAATAACGGTGAACAAAAAACAATTTTGATATAGGTCCTACTTTATTTTTCAACATGATCCCTAGAAACTCTACACACTTAGTGCAAAGTTTCTTGAGCTTCTCGATTCCCTCCTGGAAGTGACTCTCTTCGAGGTCTGCAAAATGGTCATTTACAGCCACGATAGCCTCTTCATTCGACCGAAATCTCTTTCCAGCCAGGAATGCTTTTCATTTCGGAAACAGTTGGAAGTATGAGAAAACCAAATCATGCGCATATGGTGGAGAAATACGAATTGAAGCTTCATTTCTGTCAATTTTTGCGGGCGATAACACTTGAATGATCAGGTGTGATAAATCAACTAGGAGACGAGATCGCGGAGTTTCAATGAATAACAGTGAACACAAAATAATTCTGATGTAGGTCCTATTTTATTCTTCAACATGATCCCCAAGAAATTCTACACACTTAGTGCAAAGTTTCTTCAGCTTCTCGATTCCCTCCTGGAAGTGACTTTCATCGAGGTCTGGAAAATGGTTATTTACAGCCACGATAGCCTCTTTATTTGACCGAAATCTCTTTCCAGCCAGGAGTGTGTTTAATTTCGGAAACAGTTAGAAGTCTGAGAAAGCCAAATCTGGCTAATATGGTGGAAAAAGGCGAGTTTCAGCTTCAATTCTGTCAATTTTTGCCGGGCGATAGCACTTGAATAAGCAGGTGCGATAAATCAACTAGGAGACGAGATCGCGAAGTGTCATTGAATAACAGTGAACAAAAAATAATTCTGATGTAGGACCTATTTTATTTTTCAACATGATCCCCTAGAAACTCTACACACTTAGTGCAAAGTTTCTTCAGCTTTTCGATTCCCTCCTGGAAGTGACTTTTTTCGCGGTCTGCAAAATGGTCATTTACAGCCACGATAGCCTCTTCATTCGACCGAAATCTCTTTCCAGCCAGGAATTCTTTCCATTTCGGAAACAGTTGGAAGTCTGAGAAAACCAAATCATGCGCATATGGTGGAGAAATACGAATTGAAGCTTTATTTCTGTCAATTTTTGCGGGCGATAACACTTGAATGATCAGGTGCGATAAATCAACTAGGAGACGAGATCGCGAAGTTTCAATGAATAACAGTGAACACAAAATAATTCTGATGTAGGTCCTTTTTTATTCTGCAACATGATCCCCTAGAAACTCCACACACTTAGTGCAACGTTTCTTCAGCTTCTCTATTCCCTCCTGGGAGTTAAATTCGTTGAGGTCTGCAAAATGGTCATTTACAACCACGATAGACTCTTCATTTGACCGAAATCTCTTTCCAGCCAGGAATGTGTTTAATTTCGGAAACAGTTAGAAGTCTGAGAAAGCCAAATCTGGCTAATATGGTGGAGAAAGACGAGTTGCAGCTTCAATTCTGTCAATTTTTGCCGGGCGATAGCACTTGAATAAGCAGGTGCGATAAATCAACTAGGAGACGTGATCGCGAAGTGTAAATGAATAACAGTGAACAAAAAATAATTCTGATGTAGGTCCTATTTTATTCTTCAACATGGTCCCCTAGAAACTCCACACACTTAGTGCAACGTGTCTTCAGCTTCTCTATTCCCTCCTGGAAGTGGCTTTCTTTGAGGTCTGCAAAATGGCCATATACAGCCACAATAGCCTATTCATTCGTCCGAAATCTCTTTCCAGCCAGGAATGTTTTTAATTTCGGAAACAGCTGAAAGTCTGAGAAAGCCAAATCAGGCGCATATGGTGGAGAAATACGAGGTAAAGTTTCAATTCTGTCAATTTTTGCCGGGCGATAGCACTTGAATGAGCAGGTGGGATAAATCAACTATTAGACGAGATCGCGACGTGTCAATGGATAACAGTGAACACAAAATAATTCTGATGTAGGTCCTATTTTATTCTTCAACATGATCCCCTAGAAATTCCACACACTTAGTTTAATGTTTCTTCAGCTTCTGGATTTCCTCCTGGAAGTGACTTTCTTGGAGGCCTGCAAAATGGTCATTTACAGCCACGATAGCCTCTTCATTCGACCGAAATCTCTTTCCAACCAGGAATGTTTTTAATTTCGGAGACAGTTGGAAGTCTAAGAAATCCAAATCATGCGCATATGGTGGAGAAATACGAATTGAAGCTTCAATTGAGTAAATTTTTGCCGGGCGATAGCACTTGCATGAGCAGGTGCGATAAATCTACTAGGAGACGAGATCGCGAAGTGTAAATGAATAACAGTGAACACAAAATAATTCTGATGTAGGTCCTAATTTATTTTTCAACATGATCCCCTAGAAACTCTACACACTTAGTGCAACGTTTCTTCAGCTTCTCGATTCCCTCCTGGAAGTGATTTTCTTCGAGGTCTGCAAAATGGTCATTTATAGCCACGATAGCCTCTTCATTCGATCGAAAACTGTTTCCAGCCAGGAATGTTTTTAATTTCGGAAACAGTTGGTAGTCTGAGAAAGTCAAATCAGGCGAATATGGTGGATAAATACGAGTTGAAGCTTCATTTCTATCAATTTTTGCGGGCGATAGCACTTGAATGATCAGGTGCGATAAATCAACTAGGAGACGAGATCGCGAAGTTTCAATGAATAACAGTGAACAAAAAATAATTCTGATGTAGGTCCTATTTTATTTTTCAAGATGATCCCCTAGAAGCTCCACACACTTAGTGCAACGTTTCTTCAGCTTCTCGATCCCCTCCTGGAAGTGACTTTCTTGGAGTTCTGCAAAATGGTCGTTTACAGCCACGATAGCCTCTTTGTTTGACCGAAATCTCTTTCTAGCCAGGAGTGTGTTTAATTTCGGAAACAGTTAGAAGTCTGAGAAAGCCAAATCTGGCTAATATGGTGGAGAAAAACGAGATGCAGCTTCAATTCTGTCAATTTTTGCCGGGCGATAGTACTTGAATAAGCAGGTGCGATAAATCAACTAGGAGACGAGATCGCGAAGTTTCAATGAATAACAGTGAACACAAAATAATTCTGATGTAGGTTCTATTTTATTCTTCAACATGATCCCCTAGAAACTCCACACACTTAGTGCAACGTTTCTTCAGCTTCTCGACCCTCTCCTGGAAGTGACTTTCTTGGAGTTCTGCAAAATGGTCGTTTACAGCCACGATAGCCTCTTTATTTGATCGAAATCTCTTTCCAGCCAGGAGTGTGTTTAATTTCGGAAACAGTTAGAAGTCTGAGAAAGCCAAATCTGGCTAATATGGTGGAGAAAGACGAGTTGCAGCTTCAATTCTGTCAATTTTTGCCGGGCGATAGTACTTGAATAAGCAGGTGCGATAAATCAACTAGGAGACGAGATCGCGAAGTCTCAATGAATAACAGTGAACACAAAATAATTCTGATGTGGGTCCTATTTTATTCTTCAACATGATCCCCTAGAAACTTCACACACTTAGTGCAACGTTTCTTCAGCTTCTGGAAGTGACTTTCTTCGAGGCCTGCAAAATGGACATTTACAGCAACAATAGCCTATTCATTCAACCGAAATCTCTTTCCAGCCAGGAATGTTTTTAATTTCGGAAACAGTTGGAAGTCTGAAGAAATCTCGGAAGGTGATTTTTTCGTGATTACAATACTTCCTTCGTCTTTCAGACGAGGGAAGTAAAAATCTACGAAAATCGAACAGCAACGGTAAGAATAAAGGGCAGAACAACCAAAAAAGCCTACTGCAGAAAGGCATACGACAGCGATGCATATTATCTCTCTTACTGTTCAACGTCTACGGCAAAGGTATAATGAGACGGGTATTCAATAACAAACTGTGGGTTATTTTTTATTTAACTGAGAAATATATAAAAGTAGGCATTTGTACATAGCTCAGGCTTTATCTTTGACAAAAATGGAACCCAACAGATACAGCGTAAATGTTGAAAAAGAGACAAAAAGGCGAAACTATAAGTGCATCGTATTTAATGAAGTCGGATCGCACAGATTCAAGGGTACCGCAGGGCAGTGGATCCTATATTTACTATTCACTGCAGATATTCCTATAAAAAGAGCCACGACAATAGAAACTTACGCTGATGACACAGCCATCCTATCGACCCATACAGACTCCACAATTGCATCCCAAAATCTGCAAACCCATCTAAGATCAGTATAAAACTGGCTCAAGAAATGGCGTATCAGGGTCAATGAGGCCAAGTTCTCCCATGTCACCTTTACGCTGAGACGAAAAACCTGCCCTCCTGTAGCACTGAATGACCAGCTGATACCACAAAGTGACACTGTCAAATACTTGAGAATCCACCTGGATCGTCGACTTACCTGGAGACACCATGCATGGGCCAAAAGAAAGCAATTAGGATTAAAATACAGACAAATGTATTGGTTACTGGGTAGGCGATCACAATTATCAATGGATAACAAGATCCTTTTCTTAAAGCAATTTTGAGACCAATCTGGGCCTACGGCGTGCAGCTATGGGGTTCAGTAGCCAACTCTACTATTGACATAATCAGAAGATTTGAATCTAAAGTCCTTCGTCAGATTGTAAACGCCCCATGGTACGTCCCAAACGAGGTCATCGGGAGAGATCTTGGAATAAGTCGAGTAAGTGAAATTATTGCAAATCAAAGTGTTTCTTATCACGACAGACTTAGTGTACACCCGAACACTTTAGCTAGTGACCTATCAGGTATCGATAACGGTGACGTTCGAAGACTAAAGAGGTATAAACCCTCGGACCTACAAAATAGATTCACTTAGTACCTTTGTATAATGTAATGACTAGTTAAGGTATAGTTAAGTTTCTTAGGTTAAGTCTGTTTGTTCATAACAAGTCCATCATTGGATAACCTATAACGAGCAATTACCATTGAGTAATTCCTCAAGTGTCATACTCATATATTCATAACATTTACTGAATGCTACATTATAATGGCAGATTGTAAATACAGTTATTAGAAGCAAATACATAGCAAAATCTTGTTTATAAAAAACTAAAACAATCTTTTTGTATCAATTTGAAGATACTATTTCTCCATGCGTATATACATATAACTACAACTACAACACAGAATATATGGTATCTGCTGTCCAGCAGTAGAACATCTAAATTCGTCGTAGTCGTCGTCAGCGCAGAGGCATTTGCCTCTCCTCTCTGAGAAGTTTTAGGCACTAAGACCCCACAGTTACCAACGCCGAATTGGGAAACTGCAGTGAAGCTGAAGTTGTTGGGGTTTAATTCCCGATTTTCTAGCTTACAATCAAATGCTCTACCACCGTTCCACCTCTATCTACAGTATACAACTGTAACTTCCACCTAGTCTATATTTATTTTCTCTTAAAGACAGTGGTGTATATGTGGGAGGCTCCCCGAAACTTATGAAATGGGAAATAAGATGTCCAATATAATACGTAATTCATACCGCCCTATTTACTATTACCAGCTGGTTGAATTTTTTAGTATAACCACTTTGTTGGGAATCTATATTTCGTTAAATTTCTATTTAAAAAAAAAATAAAATAGTTGATACTCTGGTTATTCTTTTCCTTTCGAGCGAAACAAGAATCGTTATAGAAATCTACTTTTCAAGTAAATATTTTATAAATCAAAATTACAGCTTTTCATTTTAAACCGTGTGAGCTTGAAAATTTTTAAATGTGCGCCTGCTTCGCATTTGGAAATTGTGAGACACAAATACTGACGCCCCTCTCCCTAAAAAGATATTATAGACGCTACTGTTTCTAGACAACCTTTTCCCTTCTATAAGGTGTTTAATAATCAAATTGACAAAATCAACTATCAAATATTTGTCTTTCAAAATAGCATTGGCTGCTATATAAGGTAAGAAAAAATGCGTTACCTCATTGTATGTCGTAATTCGGAAACTAAATGGTATCGATGGTATTATACACAGCAACAGTCTTAGCGACACTCAGAAAGCATGAAAGTACTATTAATCCGTAAATATCTATAATTAAACGCATATATATGGTTAGCAGTTGAGCAGGATTAATTCTAATTGAAGACACTTTTCATGTGCATAGAATCTCTCATAAAATATTTAGTAGAGGTCAGCTACCATACAATGGCGGTTGATTATAAGGAGCCAAGGAGCCACAGCTCTACTATAACTAATCAGTCAATGAAGTTTTTTTTATTCTGGAACAAATATTCTGTTTATACTTATTTTCTCATCAACCTTTTCATTTTAAAGCTTAAACAAATTAATTCCCAATAATTTTTATTTCATGTATATGACTGTAGGATCAGCACTGCTTGCTTTCCGGTGTCTAATCGAAGCGGCTCTTCAGATTTTCGACAGTTTATAGACTGCAGAAGTGGCCAGCGGCATGACGTAGGTCGAAAGATAAGGATATATTAACTTTTAATGATAGCCACGTTCGCGCCGGCATTCGAGCCAGTTCCGATAAAACCTCGACCTGCGGCCTACTACCTGCTATTAATTGTTATTTTAGGTATTCAATTTCAGCGACTACATCACTTACAGCGTCGCTTCGTGCTAAATTTTGCGGTAGGCCAAGGCGCTGCTTCAGTCTCGGATTATATTTTAAAAGAAATCGACTTTTCTTAATAACATCTAAGACAAGAATAACCGAGTGATTGATTTATTTGCAAATAAAAAATGGATTTTATATATAATACAACTTGCTAATAAACACTTTGTAGCAATGACTAATTTCATTGTGTAATCTGGAACGAGAGCAAGGCTACTTTGAAAAATAGTTTTTTCGCTGATGCTAACTTTTGTCAGCCCATATGCTAAATATTTAGATCTCGAAATATCGGAATCGGTCTTTCTCTGTGAGGGGGTGGGATTTGGGTTTTAAATACATTCAATTGGCACTATCACCAAAAATTTCCACGAGCCGATACTGCTAGGTACTATGGAAGTTATTCTGCAATTTGAATCGCACTGCTTGCTCAAAATTTTTAGCTCATTCTGCTTCATTGGAATGCATCGATATGTCAAAATCAACAAAGAAATATTTTGCTGCATCTAGTAATTTTTCTCTTACGGCATTCTCCACTTACGTATTATTAGCTTTATGTAAAAACAAGTTTATCTTATGCTTCGATTTTTTTAACTAGCATTTAATAAAAGGAAATTGCTATATTTTTAATTGGGTGCCCGTTTTTGTACATATCAAACTAATGAAAATTTTTGCTAGCAGCAGCTGATAGCCATTACACTCATAATTAATTCTTTCAAACTTTCGATCCCTGAAATGCATTACAGATAGAAATTTATTATGAACGTGAACCCAAATTTAGTGATGGTTCAAACTATTTAAACATAAATACTAAATAATTTAAGCTGTTGCATCTGCTTCGCTTTATGGCGGTGGCATGACATAAATTCCAAAATTATACGATTCTAAACTATCGGTAGTTAAGGTATAGGAGTTGCATTTCTGTTAAAAGACTCATAAAATAAGATAAACTTGGAATATCATAATAATCACAGACTAAATCTTTGCAAAGTTTTCGCTCTTTGCTGCGGGATTTTTATTTTCCTTTCTTTTGAAGTTGATCAAAGTTGTCTTTCATTGCCTTTTATAAACCTTGCATTAGCTACTAACAATCCCTTTGAAATGTTATTTGAACAACGAATATTTGAGAAGTCTTTCTGGAAATGTAATATATAACCGACATTATTATTTGTATTTATTCACTCTGCACAACACAGACCCATACTGAACAAAATAAGATAGTACTCACACTTGGTTTTAAATATTTTCTGCAGCTGTAAAATGAAAGTTGTACTTTATAATTCTTCTACCACAAAAAACAAAAGAGAATATATTCCACATTATTTGCTAGAGCGAACAATCAAGCAACTTTTAAAATAAGTGTACAACGCAAAATTGTAAAACTACTCAATTATTGTGTCAAGTTCATTGTTAAACAATATAAATAATAATCATGGAGAAATATTATTCTCAGTGGTAAAGAGCTGAAAAATCAGTTTCGCGTAGGTACATATAGCAAAACAATAAATACAAGCGCAGATTACGATATGGTCGAAAAAACTGCTCCTAATAACGATCACTTTATTCATTTATCTCTTCAAATAGCAAGGTACATTTTAAATCACCTAATAGCAAGTGGAATTCCTATTTCTAATCAAAACAATATGCATGTAAGAAAACTATCTATTTCTCATTCATTAACTGCAGCCTATTATTTCGAAGATGTCACCAAACAAGAGCTACAAAATACACTAGTACAATTAATGAAATAGTCGATGGCACCAGAATAAAATGAAATAATCTTTGAACTATTAGAACATAGTAAATCTAACAAATATAGCGAAACGATTAATGAAAAAATACTTGAAGATAGCAGATGTACTAGACGCTTAAAACACTACAACGATGATACTTGTTCACAAAAACTAAAAGCCAATGAATCAAGTAGCAACTTAGAAGCGTTGGTACCAATAGGTGCAACAAGTTGGATTTCGCAAAAAATTTGGAACTAGCAATCATCTGCAAAGAATAAAATTGGCAATATTTACAAAAAAACCAAGTAATTCAACAAATAAGTAATACTGCGAAACTATACAAAAAACATTCGACACTGTAGAGATACTATATACAGAGTGTCCTAAATCGTACCAGAAATATTTTAGGAATCAATTAAGTAATTTTAGATGTACCATCCTTAAACGGGAGATGGCACATTCCTAGCTAGCTCTAACTCTGCAGAATAATGGTGTGAGTAATGACTAGGCAGCCATCCTTAGGGTTATAAAATCATCTTCATAAATCTAACAATTTGGGCTCCAGTCGTTAAACACAACATAAACCAAATCTAGCTAATAGATCAAATCGCCACCTACCTTTAGAATATTTGAACTTCAAACCTATATCCAAAAAAAACATGTTTATGGAGGATTGAAACAATATAACTATTACCAGTAACAGTGGCAACCTTTAATTTCACCATCCAGTCAACAGTAACAAAAGTAAATTATTTACAATTAGTTTGCAAGCCTAGAAGAGTTAAATAACAAAATAAATCAGTAAAAGTTTGCTGCTTAATAGCAGTCAACCAAATATAGTACCTAACAGGAGTCAACTCCACCAAATTATAGTGACAAAAAATATGGCAGGCGGACCGCGTGTGCAGCCCTAACGTTTAGCGCGATATTGTAAAAAATTTATTCTGTATTTATTGGCTCCCATTTTTGGTAAGAATAAAGCTTGCGCTATGTAAAAATTATTACTTGTATCTATTACTAAGTTGAATGAAAAATAAACAACATTTTATTTGTTTAAGGTGCTCACCCTGTATATATTTGTCTGACATTTTTCCAGTTTCATTTCAGGTATATATAATATGTATGCAAAATTTCGTCGTCTTCCGTCAAATATTTTTTGAGTTATACCGCCAACAGACAGACAGACAGACAGACGGAATTGAGAAGTGAGGAAGTATTGTTCCTTCGTCTTTCAGACGAGGGAAGTAAAAATCTGTAAGAGGCTTTACCCAGAACTTCCCTCGTCGACATTGTGATACTAAATAATTTTAAAAATCAAATTAAGTTAGGAGTAAAAATACCTTTACCTTTCTAATAAATTAAATACATGTTAAAATAAAAAAAATGTATCCCGCTGGAGTTTTAACCCGCCGCATCTGCAGAGCGATCGTAACCGCACCCCTGCATAGAGATCGTATCTGCATCGATAAAGCCAACTACACTACCGAGTATCTTCGAAATAAGTCCGGCGAGCGCCTCTCTTGAACAGAAGGGTGTTATTGTTGAAACGTTTTTACCCTTTTGTAACATTATCGTGTATCTGTTGAGTCCTATTTTTGGCAAGTGTAAAGCCTGATCTATGCAAAAGTTATTACTTTCTTCTATTTCACAATCAACCCAAAAATAAACAAAATTTTATTTTTTTAATGTGCTCACCCTGTATATATTTGTATGAAATTGTACCGGTTTCATGTGCGGTAGATATATAATATAGTCATAGCAATCATTTTTTTTTGGCTTACAAAGAATTATCTTGATCGATTATAATCCAGGTGAAGGAATAGCCCAGCTGAAGGTTATAACACAAAGATGGAAGTCTTACTTTCTGATAAAATTTACTAAAGTATAAATCGCTATCCCAGCACCTCTCCCAAAACAAAGATAACTGCCCCCATAAAACTCTAAGATACTATCGATTCCACGTTAAAGTACCACTTGATTACTAGAAATGCAATAACTCCCAGCATCTATCATCTACCTAAGATACGAGGATTGTTCTATTAAAACACTTTTGGATCATGTAGGAACGACTTGGATCATGGCACATGCATGAGCTCATTTAAATTGTTTATTGGCATATTAGTGTGGTGTCTGCCAAATTTCTTGGCAATTGTTTCTTTGTGGCTATTTTTATGGAGCTAGGAGATGGCGCTTACTATAGAAAATCCGTCCAAAGTGTGCATACGATGGTGACTATAATTATTCTCGCATAGTAGTGGTTTAGCGGTGCAGAAAAATACGACAAGGAAGAGAGTTGACTAAAGTCTTCGCTCATCCAGGACTTGTTCGAGTGGTAACTTATGATGAAAATGTGAGGCGTTTGAAAACTGCTTTACGTGCAAATAGACGCATTAAAGTCACATAACTTTCTGAACTGATGAGCATCCGTATAAAAAGCGTTCGTTCCATTATTCATACTCCTATTATCACCAAATTCATTAAAAACAATTACTAAAGGGTTAGCGATTCAGTTCGGACGTGGAAGTGTAGACTGTCATTCGAAAATAGTTTCGTCAAGAGCAGCAAGAAATTTACCAGCAGGGAATATGTAGACTAAAACAGCACCGGGACTCATACCTTAATATTAAGAGAGATTTTCTTTTAAATTGAGTTACTAAATATTATGCGACAACCTCCAAACGTGTTTCTATTAAACAATCCTCGTACATAAGGGGGGTGTGCCGTTGACACCAATTGTCAGCGAGATCAATTCTCCTACACAAGCTTTAGCAAGACATTTAACCAGTATACTACAGACTCTAAGTGTTAAAACAAACTCTTTTGTCAAGGATTCAACAGAAACTAAGGAACATAAAGTTAAACAAAGATGATCTCTTAGTCAGTTTCGACATAGTAACACTCTTCATGAAAATGCCGGACGATGAGGTGCTAGTAATGCTCAAAGATATCTTGCATTTTTACCTTATGCTAAAGGCTCGACTGATAAGATAGCACGTGTCCTGAAACGATGCACCTGTGTTCACGACCCATGAAACCTTGGGTAACGGCTTCAGATCGGTAAAAGACAAAATTCTAAGTTTAAAAACCGCAGATGTATATTGCTTTCCTTGTTCTTGCGGCTCGAGTTACATTGGACGGACTAGTCGTACCGTTAAGCTAAGACTTCAATAACATAAAGGCTATTGCAAACACAAACTCTTCACAAAATCAGCCTTATGTTAGCATACATTTACAAATGGGCACACCTTAGAATTTGATCACGCTAGAGTACTTGCCAAAATATCTCGCTACTTCCCGCGAGTGATAAGTGAAGCCATAGACATGAAAAAGAATACAAATAATATAAACAAAGGAAGATGGTTTTAAGCTTAGTAAAACGTGGACTCGTGTGATACACGATCTAAAGCATTACCACCACTGTGCTTCATACGGCCACGCTCTATTAATTACGCTGCACTTAAAAAGCCAATCAGCATTACGTCAATCCGAGCGGCTGGCACAGAGGACTATAAATAAGTCCACACCAACCTTCAGTTCTTAGTGCTACTTGCACTCTAATGATGCAAACTGCAAGGTCTTGCAAGACGTTAGTAAATATGGTTGCACAAACAGCAACAAGGCCAAATCTGCCTAAGTATCCTCGTTTTTATTAAGTTAATTTCTATTTATGCTAATCAAATTTAATATAATTTACATTAATTTTAAAAAATATTAAAATGCTGATGATTAATTAAAAAATATACGAAAAATACAATGAAAACTGAATTAAAATAAGTTGTGATAAATTATGTTTAATTTTTCTGTCAGTTCTATAGTTAATTGCTTTGGGACTATTTTTATTTGTATCTCTTTATATATCAAGCGTTTATGTAAGTTATTTTCTCTACATAAAATGTTTGGTAAAGAAAAATTGAAATTGTGTAGTTTTCACCAGCATGATTTGATAATGCATTGTTTGGTCTATTGGGAGAAATAAGTTTTATTTTAATAGAGTTTTTGTGTTGATTCAATCTTTTAATTAATCTTTGTTTTGTTTGGCCAATATAATTGGCATCACAATCATTGCAATCTATTTGGTAAATAATATTTGATTCATGGATTAGTTTAGTTTTATCTTTAAGGTTACTAAAAAATAACTGTATAATAGTATTATTATTTTTAAAATCAATTTGCAAATTATATTTGTTGAGTTCTTTTGTAAAAGTAAAGATAATTTAGGAATAAAGGGCAAACTTATATATTTTGGCTTATCACCAATAATATTAATAAATTCAATACCAAAAAGGTAGGTTGAATATTTATAGAATTGTTTAAATTTCTAGTTTCGATTTTATAGTCTAATTTTATTGTGTTATTGATAAATGGTAAGGGGTAATTATTATTTACTAACATAGTTCTGATTAGTTTTGAAAATGAGATTTGTTAGATGATAGCAATATTGCTCTATCAACAAAGTTATTCATTAAGCCCTTTTTATATTTAATTGTAGTAATAGAATTAAAGTTTTAGTATCTATCTGATTTAATTGGTTTTCTATACCAATTTGTATCAATGGTGCCATTTTGATTTCTGAATAATGTGAGGTCTAAAAATTAATTGAATTTTGGTTGTTTTTTTTAATGTAAATTTTAATCTTAAATATATGTTATTAAATGTATCAAAAATTAAATAAATATTATTAGATTTAGCAGGAATCATAATATCATCAACATATCTTTGATAGAAAGAGATGTTTTTGAGATTACTTAAAATGTTTGCTTCTATGCCCTGTAATACTAAATCTGTTATAGTGCTTGATAAGGGTTGTCCCATAGCAACTCCAAATTTTTGTTTGAATATTTGATTATTGTATTGGAAGTAGTTTGACTCTAATATGTATTTGACAGCTGTTATAAATTCATCTTTAGGAATTTCTGTTAAAGTTTCTATTTTATACCAGTATAACTCTATTGTATCAATTGCTAAATTAATAGGAATACTAGTGTATAAGGAAACAACATCAAGAGAAAAATTAACGTGATTTTTAAGAAGTTTAATTTTATCTATTTTGGTTTTGAAAGTCCAAGAGTCTTTTACACTATATGTATTAATTTGTGTTATTTGAATTAACATTTTTTATAAATATTTAGATAGTTTATATAAAGGGCTCATGTATGAAGCACCAATGGGTCTTAGAGGATTATTAGGTTTATGTAGCTTTGGAAGGCCCTAGATTTTAGGTGCTAAGCCGTATACGATTGTAACTACAATTAACAATGCAATCTATTTATTGTTTCAATTTTTATCGTTTTATTACAAACACTTTCCATAAATAATGCTAATTAATGCACCAAGTTTTGTAGACGTCAAAATGGAGTCCCACCTTTTACAATTTTCCATTAAGAAACGTAATAAATTCATTAAATAAGTTACCATTGGTAAGGATTTTTTTCGATATTTAATTCTATATGCTTTATAACCTGTTGAGTAGTAATTTATGAATTTCCAGAAATATAAAATCTCCTTGAAACATTTAAACTTGGAGCTTTAGATATGGTTTTTTATTGTTCTACATTTGGACCTTTTAACATAGCACTAGATGAATTATTTAATTTTACTTAACTTTTATCAAATGTTCTTAATACATTTGAATTACAGATACCTACTTATTTCAAGTTACCCGGAGATCTTATCGTTATTCTCAATTAGCGATTTTCATAATAAGAAAAGGAGGAAAATGGTACAAATTTTACTGATGTTACTACTTTTTTAAACTTGCAAGGTAAAAAGAAAATTTTGATTGTTCACTAACTTATTTTTTACTTACAGATTTTAATGTCTTATTAGTATTTAAACAATGTGGACTAATGAAAACACAGAAGTGTTGAAATATATTTCTACAATTACATTTTTAACGAATTCTTTATCTCAAGATAGAATTTTTCAACAAATTTTTTAGCTGCAAATATCCTTAACAGTTGAACATTTTAACTACTGCTAGCTACCTATGTACTAATTATATTATATTTTATATTAAAATCGATAAATCATATTAAATTGTAGAGCAATTGATTAACTACAATTATGTACCAACAACGAGACTGAGGTTATTTTAAGACTAGTAGTCGAAAAGTACACCATTTTGTCTAAATCATCTCGCAATTACGCATTTTAATGTAACAGAAATACTAGTAAATGACGAATAAACCCTGTTTTAAATATTTTGCAAAACGAATGATCCTAAAGATTTCGAGGTTCGCAAGAAATACATAATAATTAATTTATAAATTAATAAATATCCCCAAACGCCGCTGGGACAGCTTTGAACAGCTAAAAAGAAAACTTAATCGTTTGATGCATTTATGTACTTCTCTGTGTCATTAAGAACAACAATTTACGTTTAGTTGTTATATTGTTTTCTATTTAAATAAATTTGATTAACAACTAAATAAAAAACTAGGTTCGTAAAATTAAGTTATTACACAATATCTAACTAGCTAACTAATAATTTAACAGTTAACTGAATTCTTTTACACCAGAGATATTTACTAGGTGAATGGCCTGATTCTGATTTTGTAATCTGGAATATTATTTTACTGCTCTTTTTAAACTATAAACATGAAATTAATGAATCCATCGTTCTGCTAAATGCACTACCATATTTTTGTTAGGTTTAAATTCTATACAGCGTGTCCAAGATAAGGAAGGCCAGTATGAGAATCTCGTTAATTGTAAGAGATACAAATTTGGTTAAATGGGAAGAAAGTTGCGCAATTAAAGGATTAACAAAATAACTTTAAAAATCCTTGAGGTGATTTTTCGTTTTTGAATTATCTCAAAAACCGAATTTTTTGATTTTCTATTTTATTTTTTCTGGCGTTAATATTAAAGTTAGAACTTCTAAATAACAACTTCTAGTGAACTTAATGATTACATTATCAAACTTTTTATCCAACATTTCGTCTTCGAGAAACCATCATCAACTTCATTTTTAATACCGTCCTTACTTTCTGATGCCAAAGTTGTGAAACTTTTTTATTCTAAATTCAAAAATGTACCACACATTATGGTTTAATTACGTTTAGAGTCTTTTTTGACCATCATCAAGAAATTTTTGGATACGGACCTAAGTCCTAGAGGATTTCATACATTGTTTCGTTGTTTCTAAGTTAAAGAAAGAAGTAATAAGCCTCACTGAATTTTTTTTTCTAATTTTATTTATTGTTTATGAGTAAGAATAATAATAAATACATTAATTACTGACTATTGAAAATTATTTGCATTTCAATACCAAACGTGATTATTAAGAATTAAAAACATCCAGTGTTTTTCATTACTTCTTTTTACATTACAAAAGCTAAAACAACGTATGACACAGATCCGCATCCAAAAATTTCTTGATGGTAGTCTCCAAAGATTCGAAACGTAATTAAAATATAATGTGTGGTACATTATTGAGAATAAAAAGGGCGTCGCAAATTTGGCATCAGATAATTAGGACCGTATTTAAAAAAAATAAGTTGATGATGGTTAGTCGAAGACGAACCGTCTGATAAAAAAAATTATAACGATCTTGGAGTCTATAAAAACTTGCTATAAAAAAGTTTTATCAGTTACTTTAATATTAACTCAAAAAAAAATAAATAAAATAGAAAATCCAAAAATTCGGTTTTTAAGATAATTCAAAAACGAAAAATACTGTCCCTCCTTATCTTGGACACACTGTATAATTATAATAGAACCACAATCAAAATTATTGCATAAAAATTTTACTTTGAATTTGTATAATTATAACTTTTTTCTAAATAGTTTTGGTATATCCGCGTTATTCATATTATCTAATAAGTTGTAAAAACTTGAAGGCACAATTGAATGTTTATATTTATACGTTTGTTGCCGGCAGTCATTGTAAACAGGAGTTCCACAAAATATCAGTGATTATGCATAGTGATTAGATATTCCTTGTAGAATAACATCTTATCGCCTGCAGTTCATATTTTATCAGACATAAAAATCCCTTCGAATATACCGACATTTGCTGTATAAAAACAACTATTACTTCAAAGTAAAATAATGATGAGTTTGCCATTATGATTATTAAAAACTTTCACACACTAACAACTCATTCAACATTTATTGGAAGATAGATGCGGCTTTTACACCTGGAAACTAATTATAACCTATGATCTACAACGTCCACACATGGGCAATAAATTTCAAATTCCTCCCTTCATAACTACCAACTTTTAATTTATGTGTTTTAATAAATCACATTGCAAGATGCAATAGAACTCAATGGCGATATATTCAATTGCCGACGCCGCTATCAGTACATTTCAACGCGAAAATTTATTTACTATTATTACACTTCGAATTCAACGAAAGAAATTCTCCTCCTGGATTCTTGTAAAAAATCCACTTCAAGATTAAATTCGATTTTGCAGTGCGTATTTTTAGAATGACTGAACAAGAGACCGAGCGTTTACTTCGTTAAAAGAAGTGCAACGTTAAAAAACGAAGCTTATTTTTATCCGGAATTAACTGCGATCTATTTTTGATTCAATTTGTTTAGTCATAGCTAATAGAATTCATTCGAAAGTTTACTAGAAAATCACTGAATCCACTTTACTAAATTACATTTGATCGATATTAATGTATCTGGCTAGCGTTATACGTTTCGGCAGGGAAATTTGATTTACATGTTTTACCGATGCATTTATCTTCGCGCATTGTTCAAGCATCGATTTACAAGCGAGCTGATTATTTAATCCTCCCACACAGCCATGATTAATAGACAACTAGTTTGCAAAATTGCATTAGGGTACTAGATCAAAAATCGGAAATGAGTTAGAATTACAAAAATATGTTTTTGTTCAACTTCTTAAAAGTAATACAGTTGGCTCATTGTCTTCAACATTATATTTTGACTGCAAACATAAACAGAAATTCATATAAATATAATACAAGAATTAGGTGAATTTTCAGCATTCTAGGAAGTGGTTCTAATAGATCGAGAAAACTTGAAATCGCAGGGAGGATCTTGTAAACACGTACCAGACGCAAGAATCCCCAAAAGGGTATTGATGGATGTGATCCATCAGGTGGTTTCTAATGTTTAGGCGAGCCTGTATGGGTATATAGGGTGATTTTGAAATGTTTTAGTAAATTTTGGTGGGCGATCCCTTAGTTCATTTTAAGAAAAAAGATTACTTTTACTTACTTAATCCTATGTCTTTCTACAGTTAGGTGTAAGGCGGGTGTAGTTGGGTTTGTTACGTGGTCCTGCACTGTTATTTCCATAGCTTCCTATAATGTACCACTTGTTTTATTCCTTCCGATATTATTCCCTTGCTCGCTGCTCCCGCCTCTTCCCATGTTTTCCCGGGTCTTCCTTTTTTAATTTTTCCCGGCATTCGCGTTTCATACACTATTTTTGTTATTCTGCCCCTTGGCATACAGCACACATGTCGGAACCACCTCAATTGTCTTTCTTCTATTTTCTCCGTTACGGGCTCCATCTGTAGGTTTATGTATCATTTCCTACCATTTTCGGTTTATGTTCCATCCGTCTTAGAAATCGCATCTCCATTGCATTTAGTCGTGTTTTATGTTTTTCTGTTAAGGTCCATATTTCACTGCCATACATTGTTGTCGGTATCACTACTTTTTAACTACTTCTGTTTTTATTTTTCCAGGAACTCATTTCTTCCCCAAGAAGGCCGCTCTCATCATGTTGTAAATTTGTCCTTTTTTCCATCCTGTCGTTGATGTCTTTGTCTATTTTACCATAGTTCTCAAGTATGGATCCTAGATATTTAAAACTTTCAACTTGTTGAATTTATTTCCTTTGTAGTTTTATGCTGTGTGTTTTTCTCTCCCTGGACACTACCAAACTCTTTGTTTTCGCTATGTTTATTTTCTTTATTATTTTTTTAGCATCTCCAGGTTATGATGTAAATTCTTTTCCGAGTCGGTTACTATAGCCATGTCATCTGCGAACATTTTAGTTCTGTTTGCTCCATTTACCAGTATCCCAATTTTAATGTATTCATCTTTTTTTGCATTTTTAATTGCTTTACTTCCATGTATATTGCAAACTCTCTTAACTTCATTGTTCGTCGTTACTATATTTGTTATTTCTATACATTGTTTTTAATATTTCTATCATTCTTTTGTCTATCATTCCTTTTTCTAGTGCTTTCCATGTTTGTTCTCTTTGTATCCTGGCTTTCTCAAGATCTATGAAGCACATACGTATTTCTCTTCCTTTATTAATACATTTTTTGCTGACTTGTCTAATGGTAAATATTAAGTCTTGGGTGCTTCTCCCCTTCCTAAACCACACTGGGTCTCTTCTATTGTATTTTCTGTCCTATTTCTTATCCTTTCTCGATTATTCTGAAAAATACTTTCCATCTTTAATTCCTGCATACTCTTTTATCTCCTTTCTTGTGTATGGGGTGTGTGATTCCTACATTCCATTCTCTTGGTATTGACATGGTCTACATTATTTCACTTAGCAACTCTGTTAATTTGGTTATTTCTTCTTTTTCCATATACTTTATCATCTCCGGTGTTATTTTGTCCTTTCCTGATGCGTTTCCTAGCTTTATCTTCTGCATGGCCTCCCTAACTTCTCTCCCTTGAATTTTTCAATTTCTTCTCATTCGTTTAACTCTTCTTATTCCTCCGTTATGTTGTTTTCTGCTTTTGTTAATTCTTCGAAATGCTGTCTCCATCTTTCAATTATTTGGCCTTCGTCTGTTATTATGTTTCCCCCCTTTCACTTACGTTTATTATATTATATTCCTTTTTGTTCCTAAGTTGTTTTAAGGTTCCATAAAATAGGTTTTGATTGACTCTTAAGTTTTCTGTCATCTTGTCTCTAAATTTTATCCATGACTTTTTTTGCTTTCTTGATCTCCGTTTTCACCTCTGTTCTTGTTTTTTTGCATTTTTCGTAGTCTTCTGTTTTTTTTTGCACTTAAGTATCTTTCGTATGCGTACTTTTTCTCTTTAATTTTTGATTTTATATATCTGAGTTGCACCATTCTGTATTTTCGTGTTTTTATTCCCTATTTTCCTTTTCCCGCGGCTTTGCAGAGCAGCATTTAATAGACTATTTTTAAACTGTTTTCATTTTTCTTCTACTTTTTTTGTATTTTATCTTTCTCTAATTTTTCATTTATTTTTTAAATATATCTTTCTTGTTATTCAGGTTTTTTTAATTTATAGTTTTTTATATTTTCTTGAGTCGTCATTCTGCTTTTGTCTGCTTTTTTCTGTTATCGTCCGTAGGTCAATTTTTACCAAGCAGTGGTCACTTCCTATCTCTGCTAGTCTTGTTACTTTAACATCTTATACATTTTACCATTTAGGTTTACTTATTAGAAAGTGGTCAATAATTGACTTCTCATTTCTGCTTTCTACAACTCTTTTGTAAGGTTGTGTATACCTTTATGCTTGAATTTCGTGTTTGCTATCACTAGATCGTTTTCTATGCTTATTTCTATTATTCTGTCTCCATTATTGTTTTTGTCGTTTCTCCTTCTTTTTCTTAAGTATTTTTTTATACCTACATTCTGTTTTCATACTCGTCCGTTTAAGTTTCCTATAATAAGTATATTTTCTCCCTCATCGTCTATTGCTTTTTGTACTTCCCCAAAAACCTTATATTTTCTTCTTTTTTGCATCATCGTTTTCCCCATATCCTATTATCACATTCCATGTTTCTTCCCCTAGTAGCTTCATTTGAAGCTTTAAGAGCCTTTCATTTATGTATTCTTCATTTATAATTTCTTTTAGCATATTTGGCCTTATTATTAATCATATTCACATCTTGTTCCTCCCGTTTCTTTCACTCTTAACCAAAATATCCAGCATCCCTTACGTGTTCGCTTCATACCGTTTTCTTCCTTTTTGGTTTCTGTAATCCCTGGGACTTTTATTTGATGTTTTATCATTTCTTCCACTAATTCTTCTTCTTTCCCTGTGATACTCCTCACATTCCATGTTCCTATTTTCATCTTTTCGCATTGTTCTTTATCTTCCTTTAACCTTTCTTTTCTTTCTTTTCTCCTTTACCTTTCACTTTGCTTTGCATTTTGTGCAAAAAGGGTTACGATATTTTATATTCCAAAAATATATTAGCAAAATTGGTTCCCAAAGCTTAAACAGCAGTTCAAAAATGTGTCATATTATTTACTTTGCCACCTTCGTGTTTTCCTAACTGCCGCGATCCATATAACTATATAGCAAGATTTGTTAGCATAAATGAAACATGGGTGTACCACTTTGATCCGAAATCTATTTATTCTGTTATACTTCAATATTACTACGAAGGTAGCACCAATAATTTCTACAAACTAATAGATCAAGTGCACCATCGATATTAAAATTGCCATGAAACAAATTGCTGTTTTTTAGTTTGGCAGTTCTAATTTAGTTTTGATCATTACAATAGTTGTTATACACGTTAATTTTGAAATAAATGTTATGCAGCAAAAATTTATTTAAGCAGAGAAAATTTTAGATCCATAATTTAATACTTTTTTTAAAGTTTCCTATTTCTAAAAAAAGCTTTAGAGTTTAGACGACTTCGTGCTGCATTTGGTGACCAAGCGCCTTCGCAGAGGACTGCTTATATAGCTGGTTTAATGAATCTAAATTTGAACCAGTTTTACTCAGCCTACAATTTTCGCGAAGGAAGGCCAATCACAGCAGTTACCAAAACAAACAGACGCCGTACGAAAAATGATTCAGTCACATATAAAATTGTTAGTACCTTGGGCATTGGCATGACTGCTATAAACAAGCTTCTACATAATAACTTGAGTGTAATAAAAGTCGGTTGTCGGTGGATACCACATAGTTTAACAGAAGCACAAAAACAACAGCGTGTGGAATGGTGTTACAAAACTATTAATAAATACTATAAATGTAGGTCTAAAGCAGTTTACAACATCATCAGTGGTAACGAAAGCTGGATGTATTCAGTTGAACCCCAATCTAAGCGGCAACCGCACAATAGGTGTTTCCAATAGATCCTAATCTAGTTCAGGTGAAGCAATCGTGAAGTTTTGGTAAGAAAACTGCTTGCTTCTTTTCAAAATCAGGACCTGTGACAACTATCGTGCTTGATAATAAACGTACTGTTACAGAAGAATGGTAAGCAATAGCATGCCTGCCAGACGTTATTCAAAAGCTTGTTTACGGTATCCAAGAAATAAGATCATTCTGCACCATAAAAATGCTTCAGTTCATACCGCGCATCAAACAAAAGATTTTTTAGAGGCTTGCGGTTAAAAATTGCTAAGGCATCCTCATATGTAAGGGTTCTTTTTAATTTCCAAGCTAGAAGCCTAATTTCTCATTGTGCTGCATATAATTATGTCTGCTTCTTTTTTCGAATTAATTTTCCTAGATCTACGTAATTTGAAAGTCATGGGTTTTTACGTCTCGCTTTCGGAGAAGAAAGCTGTGAGTTCATTTACTGGGGCCTTATCGGAATTTGTAAAGCATATGCCAACTCTAAATTATACCATGCTTGGAAATCGCATAGCATGGCGAATTATTTGTCTTTTGCGGCATGTGAAGCCTGTGGCCACCCTCCAACTTAAGGTGAGCAATTGTATTCCTCTTCAATCTTTAAGTGCTAATTTATGTGGCATTAAGCCAGCATGCGCGCTCTGGTACACAGTAGCGTCAAATTTCTTTCTTGGGATCCGCATAACTGTCTTCAACGTGGTTCAAGCTACCTGGCCCTGTCCACCTCCGTGAAGGCGTTCTTTTTCCGCTAGACTACCGAAGGCATTCCCATTTTGGACAAGAGCTAGTATCGAGCGTTGACGGGTTTCTCAATCTCCCAGACCAGCCGAAATAGCCTCGATTAAGCCGAGATGTGTTGGAGCTAAACCTTTTCTATGTTTTGCATTGATAGGAGTACTAACACATGCTTGTTTTTTGCTCATGAACCAGTAAAATATCATTTTTATTTGTACAGTTAAGCGCATTAGCCCGCAGTTTGCGTAGCATGACATTGAACGCCTTCGATACGCGTGCTGTAATTTTGTAAGATACGTTTTTTGCGCAGCCATGGCTGCCTGACAAATAATTTCGCTGCGATATCGGCTATCGCGTGTGCCAGAAGTTGTAACAGTAAGTTTTAATTAATTTTCGCTTTTCCAAACTTAGCTTGAGAATTTTTAACTTAACATCTAATGTTGTTTTCTGGCTTGTAGAGGTATCTTGATCTTGCTGGGTGTTGGAATTGCGACCCAGTTGTTACATATTTTTAATGGTTGACGCAACACAACTTTCTTGTAAATTGCTTGACGTTCCTAGTAACGATTGCAGTGTTACCTGTGCCTTTAGTACGCCATGTACATTATAAATGACATGTTTAAGTACTTTGTTATATAACATAACTATTATCAAAGTATCTTTTTACTGATACTACTGGTATATCTGTTATTCAAATCTACATTACGTGTTCGTCTTTTTTGAGTTTAATGTCACAAAAGAGTCGAAACATTTTAACAATAAGACCATTCCGTTAAATAGAGGCGCGCGCCGCACTCATTTCAATAAAGCTGGATGGCGCAGTTCGACTTATCGATGCTGTTACGATCGCTACTCAGATGCACTTACGATCGCTATGCGGGTTCAAAGCCCAGCGGGATATATTTTTTATAATTTGCACATTGATCTAATTCGTACGAGGGAAGCTCGGTGTAAACCCATTTACAGATTTTTTTAATAGTTGCCACTATTGGCTCTACCTGATTTATATTCCACATTTTTTTCAAATCACAATGGTTATTATCGTTGCAACTATACTTATTATCATATTAAACAATTTGTTACTTTTTTCTCTCATCTTACTTTAAATCAGTCAAACCAATTTAAATGTGCAGATGGGCGGTGTTGACGTTTCTGACTTTCATTAATGACCACCTGTACTGACAAGTTCCATTGAATTTTTTGTACTTCCCCATAACTATACATGTGTTGCAGATTCCAATGGGTTTTAACGTATGCTTATGCACTTAGAAATAATATATACTTCATGGCAACCAATACATGTTTTTGAATGTAATGCATAAATACTCTCATTTTTTGCCTAACATTATTCGTAGATATTGCAATAGAAACTTCGTTTCATTTAACTTAATGCACCCAATCGATGTCGTTCGTAACCGCTCACAATTTATTTATTGCCTCTTCCAAGTTGTTGGCTGTTGATAGAAATTCAACGTTTTCAACAACGTTTATTGTCTTTACTTTAGCAGTTGTGGTACTCTAACATAAACACCTTTTAACTCTCAGTAATCTTGGCTTTGCTTTACCCTAAAAAGTGGATTCAAAATGTATGTTTTCCGAAATTGGTTAATTTATTTTGCAGAATTTTCTCTAATCTGTAGAAGATCTTTCTTCTAATGATGTCCATATAGACGTTTGAACATGTTATGCTAATTTTCCATAATGGAGTTTTACCGTATTCCAACATTGACGTGGGTTTAATTCTGCATGTTCAAGCCGCCGACGTTTGCAATGAAAATTTACCTTCGCGTTTTGCCCCGATGCAGCTGGAATGATACGGTTGCAAGCTGCATTTTTCATTCCCTTCTTGAACAGTAGTTAAGCCTTCACCTCGGAGGCACCTCTGAGCGACAGTTTTACTTGCCGATGTGTTGCTTGGGGCTACGCTATAACAAATTTCGCCAGAGGTAAGGTTTCCGAATGTTACAACACTGAAATGGTCTCCTAGGTGTGGTATTTGCAAGCATAACATTACCGATCGTAAGACGCTCGATTTATTCGGATTTAGCAGTTTTGTTGTACATATAAACCTTTGGAGTTTCGTATTTTTACCGTACCATCATTATCGTGGGCTCCCAACAATCGATATGATATCACATCAAGTATGATATTTGAGGTTCCTTCGTGGAAGCTGGCTACAATCCAACGCCGCCGGCTCTATCCTGGTGCATTTACGCCCCAGGTGCCTTCTCGACAGCTAGGCTTATCTTTTTCTGACCTGGCGATGACGCCGCTCTCTTAACTGCTTTATATACACTGGACGGTTCTGAAGTATCGTAACAAAATCTGCATTTTGGCTGTGTTAAAGTGTCTGGCTGACTTATGCATGCTGTTTAAATTTTGTGTTTTGTTAAGCCATTTTGCATTCTTTAGCCACCTAGCTAATTATCTGCGCCGTTTGTGCAGCCTAGCTGTACTTCAAATCTGATTCCAACATTTTGTTTAACTTTCATCACGAAAATTCACGAACGCGAACTCTCCCGTTGCGCATTCGATTCTGATCACCCTGCATACCGACGCGGCCATCCCGGTCCGCTTCTTTCGGGCCACGCTCGATTTGAATGGGCGCGTAAAATCCAGATTTTTCCGCCGGAGCTTACGCATCTTGATTGGCATCTAGGTTTGGCATGTTGGGTGCAAGCAGAGGAGAGTCGGCAGGAAGCTCTTGTGTGTGACGCACGTGTCGTTTTGTGAGCGCGTTTTCCTTGGCGTTGTCGTTGGGGGCTACGTCCGGCCATGTCGTGAAAAGAAGTGGTTCTTTCATTCCTACAAGTTGTTGGGGACTCGCTGCAGGACGTGAATAATGCCCATACGTTTCTGTCACACCGATCCCATGTGAGCGACTACATTGAAACATTACGCCATTATTCGGCGGAATCTTTGCCCAAGGAGATGTGCTTGCAAATGCAGGCGCTGCTGACTGCCACCCGTACCGCTCAGGAGAAGTCCAGAATAAATACCAGGTACCATTTAAAGAGATTATGTAACTTAGTGACCCCTTTGCGTTTGGTCAGAACTCATTAGCATGTGTGTATTCGCGCTTATGTGTGCAACTTGCCGGCCGCAGAGTAACTGAATTGCCTCGCTTGTAATCATCGCCCAGGGCCAACTTGCTAAATTACCGCATTGTAGATCGCTTTGGCGTGATTTAGTTAATTATTGGGCAAGCCATTGACCTCACGGCCGCCATTATTGTATCCCGAGACGCTTCGGCTGTCTGCAGCCCGTGACTAATGCTCGCGCGGTGACTGGGTCAAAATTTGTATTCGAACTGTTGTAAGCCCATGTGTTCGGCCTTTTTGCTTATTGAAATAATTGAACAGTACTTTGGGGGCACGGTACCATCACCTGTTGAGACCGGTTTGTGAGCTGTGGCGAATAAGAACACCCGCTCGTGCAATGAATCAGCTGTGCAGTGCGTGACCCCTTTTACGCGAATGTGCCGTGTAAGCGATGGACTTTGGTCGCATTCATTCAGTAGTACATTCTTGGTTTGTAACTGTGCTAACATTGACTTTCGCTGCGTTGCTAATTTTAGGCGTTTCGAACGCTTTCTTGTAATATTCTATTTGGATATTGTTTTTGTGTGTAACATTTGTACGCTTTAGTTATAGTGCGATTACCTCCAGCTGGGGTTTACGTTAAGCCCTAGGTTTAGTATGGTGACCCATTCGTTGCCTGATCCTGTATAACGTCATTCAATAGACAATTGTGCAAGCGCGGGGCTTATTACTGTGTACAACCCCTGCATGCTTTACTTTTTAAGAATAAACAGCTAGTGTCACGATTAGATGTACGTCGACCTCTGAGTGGTGGAGTGTGCAGGTAAGTGGAGCAGCCGTCCCCGCAGTGGCAGCACAAACCCGAACTAACGATTCAAACCTCAAATTATCGATTTTGTCATCCGAGTTCGATACTTCTCGGGTACCCTTATCAAGTAGTAACTAGCGTACTTGTTGCCTCGTCTAACCGTCCAAGCCCGGTTATCCGAGCCCATTTAAAGTCAGGTTTGGTGGCGCCCTTATAATTTTGACGTACCCTATATATGCCTCAACACGCTTGCCCAGAACGTATCGTGTGACTCACACCCGACTCCCTGAGCGTTCCAGCCGTGGCCTTTAGTCTGTTTTTAGCAAATCTCAGGGCAAGTGTGCCAGTTTTCCAGGACTGATTCCGTGGTGCGATGCTCAGCTTGGGTGGGTGTCGTAAAGTTGTTTTAATACCTTAACAGTTTCGTGCTGCTGATTTACACTACCTTTTGAAGTTTTTGCGTGCTTATATTTAGGATCTTTGTTGGCCTTGTTACTGTCTAAATTTGTGGCACTGCTGTATGTAAGTATTAGTAGCCCATTCAGAAAATTTTAATTCCTTATTGGCCGTTGTTTATTCATTTAAAGTAAATCACGGCATAGCTTGTATTTACGTAACGTGGCATAAAGAAAATTAGCTTCATTATTATTAAACAAGAATTTCGTATAACTTGGTGTGCTCATTATATCGTTTTAAATATTAGTTTGTGTCTCTTTTATTATTCTGTGCTAAAGCAGATAGCAACCTTAGAAACTAAAGGCGAATGTAAGTGAACAGATGGCAATTTCACCATCTTCTTGCGACTTCCGTTGATGTTTCTTCAATGATGGATAGGTCTACTAGACATGGATGTGAATTAGACAACGTTGTAGCGCCTGGCTTAATTCGCATTCTCGACGTACTTTTATTTTGAAGTAGCAAACAAGCACGTTCCAGGTACCTTGTGCGGCCCTCGTCTTGATTAGCAAGCTAGCTAGAGTAATTATTATTACAGATTGTATTAATTAAGGTTTTCTAACGTATGAAACAGCTTCCCAATCAATGTATGTAAATATTATTGACACCAGTAATATTGATTGGTAATATGTTTTCTCATTAAAGCATTTCCAAGTTTTGGAATCATAATTACATCAGCAGCCTTTCACGTCGGGTTTTCTACCACTGAGATTTTGAAATGTTAGATATTACAAATTTCCTTTACCGTTACGAGTTTAAATTACCTGTTATATTAGTGTCAATGGTTGATGGCATTCTACTGTCCTTAATTTAATTGTGGTGTTCTACAAAGATCTTTTCAACGTTTTTACAAATTACAGAAAATTTTGTAAAACAAGTTAGCCAACTTCAGAAGTCAGACATTTTGCAGCTGCACTTTACAGTAAAGCAAATCGAAGATTATTCAGTTAATCGTTTCTATCTTTGTCGTCAGTTAAACCTGTTGCTGAACGTGTTCTTTATTCTGCGCATTTCTCCTTCAAGCTGATGTCGATTTAACTTGTTTTTTGTCGTCTGATTGTGGCCATTTTGTTTTGTTTTTTTTACTTCGTTACCATTTGCTGATTCCTTTGGGTACTTCAGTACAATTTTTATTTTGCTAAACCTAAAAACTTTGCTCCGCGTTACTTATTACAGGTCAAAAGCGAATTTCTCAGGCTTATCATCAAACTGCTCGGTTGTCTTCGATGAAATGTTTAATCAAATTTCCAGTCTGTCCATTTGTTATTCAGTCAGGCTTCTTGCTGTTCGCTTGTGATAATTTCACTTAAGGTTAGTAAAATGTCTGAATGGCTTTATGGCAGACCATTAGTTGTTTCCAATGCTGCTATAGTTGGATGCATTTTTTTCCAAGGTTTCTTTAGATCATCATGTTTCAGGGACCATAGATGCCAGAAAACAGGTTTTCTCAATTCCGTCTGTCTTTATGTCTGCCTGTTGCCAGTTTAACTCAAAAACTATTTATTGGCGAAAGACGATATTTTGCATGGAGATTATATGTCTACCTGGCACGAAACCAAGAAACTTTTGGTCAAATATGTACAGGGTGAAAACCTTAAAAAATAAAATTCTTGCTTGAAGTAAGAAATAGAACAAGTAATAATTTGCACATAGCTGAGGCTTTGACCTTGACGAAAATTGGACCCAACCGATACAGAGTCTATATTGAAAAAGAAACCAAAAGGTGAACAATAATAGTGTCCCCCCGAGGAACCCGTGGCCGAATGCAGCGAACGGGCGATTTGCTTGCATAAATTCAAAATCACTTAAAAGATATAGTGCTCGTATTATGTTTTTGGAACTGGCACTAAAAAGGATGAAGAATAAAAAGGGTCCAGGGATAGCCTATGTTACAAGTGAGATGTTAAAGGCAGGTGGAGAAGATCTGGAGAGAGCATTGATTATTCTTCTCAACTGATGTTTGAAAAAATGGAATATTCTTAATGCCTTAAAACAGCAGAAACCAGCATGCTCTATAAAGAAAGAGTAAATGCAAAAATTGAGAGCTGCATACTAATTAGCTTCCTATCCACTTTAAACAAGCTACTCACCAAAGTCATTTCAAACCGGCTCAAAAAGAAGTTGAATTGTTACCAGCCCATAGAACAGACCAGGTTTAGAAAAGAGTTCAGCACATCCAAATGATACGCACGATTATTGAGGAATGCACAGAGTGTAATGTTCCACTCCATTTCGGATCTGTTGACTATAAAAAGGCGTTTGACTCAATAGAGATCTGAGGAGTGTTGGATGCAACGGATAGAGGAATAATTGAATCAAGGTACACTTCATCCTAAACATCTATCAGGGAGCTACCTTCCTCGTCAAATTAAACGAAGACGTAACCACTAAGAAGATACCAATTCAGATAAGCGTTAGGTAAGGGAATACAATCTCTCTGAAATCGTTCACCCTGGTTCTGAACGACATCTCTAAAAATTGCCGTGGGAACATAACATCGACGGAAGATTCCGAGCTCCTCTTCGATTCGCCGATGATGTCGTGTTAATGATCACCGATGCTGCTGAACTTGAAGCTATGATAAATGAGCTAAAATAAGTATTTGAAGCTGTAGGTCTGGAAATGAATCTCCAAAAGGCAAAAATCATGAGCCCAACCAACATTCATATAACGATGGGCCACACCTTCGAAGGAGTGGATGGATATATCTCGGACACACCATGAATCTGGACAAGGACAACCAAACAGCGGATATAAGGAACAGAATTAAAAAAACTGATATGGGCTTTATTTGGAAGACTCGTGCATATCTTCAGAGAATTACAAATCTCGATAAACCTCAAACGCAAAGCATTTACCACTTGTATGCTGCATGTTGCGATGTATGGGCTTGAAACTATTGTGTAAACACAAAAGAGAGCTCACCGCCCACGAGTTTGTCAGCGTGAACTGGAACGGACCATGCTGGGGATCCGATTAATAGATAACATATAAAATGAAAAGAGCAAGAGAAAGGTAGAAATCAAATGGCGGAATATGTCGCATGTTGAGATGTAAAGTAGACAAAAAGGGTTAAGGAATGGCGCTCAGGAGAAGGAAACTAAGAGAAGCATGGGTTAGTGCAAGAGGATGACATCCAGACAAGGGCAGGAAAGAACTGGGTGCGACATAAGTGGCTCTGATTTGATATTTAGATCTAGTTCTCAGTTCTGTGCTATGTCAGCTGTTAAATACGCATGTATCAGATATCTATCATAATAATGTATATGAAGGGTTAATTTCACATTTTTCGCAAATCTTCTAGACCATACTTTATAGGCGAGTGTTAATGCTTTAATGCCGTTTCTTGTTTCTCGATTTCCATTATGTTGTACTATTACTTCATAAAATGATATTTATTTAACAGAAATTCACATTAAAATTAAATCAACATATATTTATATGATTTTAAGATTTAACAAATAAAGAAAAAATTGAAATGGCGAGTTTTCAAACACTTACCCTACATTTTAGACACTTGTCGCACTGTGCTGGAAACCAACAAAACCGCGAAGGGTTAATAAGCCAAACAGTTAAACTGAACGCCAGTTAATTTCAGGCACAGCAAGATAAGCTTATAACAAAAAACAGGATTAACAAAAGCTGTTTTTAAAAGCAAACCAGAGATTATTAGCGGATCGACGAAAGAGGAATTAACGATATCTAGCTGGAATATTCTTTAACCTCCATATTGTGAGGTTTTTGGCTCATTAGAATGCCTTTTGAAGTTAATCCAGCTGCATCAAAGCAAATTTAAATTAAGCACACGGTAAATAAAACAATTAACAGAAACCCAAAAGGTTAATACTTGCAATCTCGGCTGGTGCAACTCGCTGTTTTATTTTCCTTTCTCCAATGCTGAATGAAATATCGACAAAAACATCAAGGTACAGGAAAAGAGACTAGAAAGTTAAGAAAACGACTTTGTCGTTTTCAACATCTTTATTTTACTCGGTTCTAATTAATACCAGTTTTCAGATTATTTTGACCACGCTAGATAAAACGCTTTGTTGGAATGAAAATGTGATTTTATCTATTTGCTCAATAGATCATCTACACAGTTTACAAAGATAAAAGCACACAGCTTATTTTAATTCGTAAGAAGTTGGTGTTCGAACATTTAGTAGCACTTCAAAGAAATAGTAAACAAGGTCAATGTTTGCAAACATTTAAGTTAAAAAATATTAATTAAGTGATTCTGGTTTGCGAGTTTCTTTTGGAATGCCATTAAAATAGGCAAGTAAACGGTGCTGTCAATCGCTTCTTACGATACAAATTTTCTACTCCGCAAATGTTACATTTTTCAGATAAGAACTGGCACTTCCGGAATGGCGTATAAGAGGACACATTATCGTGGTTCATTATTTTCCCTCCTGTATACTATTTATGGCTAATTGTCTTTTCGATCATTCGTTGTTTTTGTCAGTATCGAAGTTTCTTCATCTTTGTTCAATTTTCATGTAAATATGGATAAACAAGCTACGTAAACAACAAATATATGGTTTGTTCGTCTAAAAGCATGTTTAGAAGTGTACTACATTATTTAATACATTAAACAGCAAAAGTTTCATTGTTCTTTTTTTTATTTAAAAAACAACTTACAACTTCTTAAAATAGATACTCAATAATCATAACTCAGGATCAATCGATTTAATATAGCGTAAGTACGTTTTATAGCTTGCGTGAATTTTACCACAAAATCTTCTTCACGAGCAAATGTACTTTCATATACAATTTATTTTCTTGTATCAACTCAGTGGTACATTAGAGCCAATGAAGGTGTATGATCAGCACAATGGAAATTTCAACATTCATTGATGCCCAAATGCTTATAGATAATTCCTTATTTTGACTTGCGCTGTCACCCCAAATTATCGCGACTCAACTTTGAGAGGAGAAGTCAAATGACAGCTAAAAACGTATAAATTGAGCTAGAATGGTTGTTGGTGTCGCAGCCTGCCACATTTTTTTTCGTTTGAATACAAGAAGATTCTATAAAGTGACTTAAAAGCAATTACTTAAAAATTCACAGCTTACCTTCCAAACATCTCCTCTTCAACCTTTTCAAGCTCTTAGTTTTATATATTTAAAATAAAATTAAACCGATATGTCCTTATAGAAGAAATCTAGCTACATATACCTAAAAGATATAATCCACGCAAATTTTTATGGTTTACATTTTATATAATACCGTATTTTTATATTAGACAAAGATACCGTTACTCAATATTAAATAATAATTAGTACATGTACTTGAACTACATAATGAAAAGTGTTGCGTGTAGGTGGTAAAGTGCTTACGCTTGCAGTCGACGGTTAGTGGGTTCGAGACCCACGTGCAACATTGGTAACATCGAACGCTCTTCGGCCATCATACTAACACCTTTGGTGGCCGTACCTCGGGAAAGGGCATTCTCCGAATAATTCAACGGGATAGACTAGTCACCTTCCCGGGCCACGGCCCGAAAAAGGCTTATAAAACCGCACGAATAACAGGCTGTCAGCCACTATTAAGAGAAGAAGAAGAAGAAGTAACCTTAAATATTTATTTAACAACTTTGCTTTATCCGCTGTATTAGTGCCATAGAAATTTAATCTTTTCAATCTGTCATTATTAAAATTTACACAATTATGTACTATACTTTAATAAAAACACAACATCTTGTAGACGACAAACTAATGATACTTTTATACTGTTTTTATCCTGTAATTTCCTTCTAATTTTAGAAATGTATACATTTGTTTCCACGAACTACCTATATCCATTCCGTTATTAGAAATTATAACTTTGTTATGTCTGGAAAATTGTATTCTATCTCATATTAGAGCTTCGCTAGCTCCTCTCGTGCTATTATTGCAACGTGCACTAAAATACGGAGCTTTTAGTCTAAAACCTTTGAAGTAATGCTATTATTTCTGCAACGATCATTTTGCAAGTGTCAAAAGACGAGTGTTTTGTATTTTTAACTGTGACTTAACAATTTCTAATTTATGTTGTTAATGTTTGAAAATCGAAATGTGAATTCCTTATTAGGTATTAATAATTAATTTTAACGTCGATTATGAATAGAAGTCGCCTTTTAAAAATATCTGCTTGTAGTTTAGCATCGAATTTTACGTATTCGTTTTGTGAAATACAGTTTTTCTACGACCACTACTAAACGTAGACCTTTTGCCGAAAGCTGTTTACTTTTAGCACATGTGCTAAAAGTAAACAGCTGATTCGGAATTTACGTATTTTAAACTGGAAGTGACGTTATAAAGTTATTCTATTTCTTTCGTTGAAGGTAAAGTGTTTTCAATAATTAAAGCATCATGTAATGAATAAGGTAAAAGGTGTACTAATTACTTTTGATAATTAACTTTGTCAATTACCGGCTCCAAAAATAGTCACAAGGTACCGGCTACTTATAGTTACACACTGCCATTTTTATTGTGACATAAATTATTATAACTGTCAAAAATTGTAACCTCTGATAAATCGATATTTATGAATTAATAACAGTAAATTTGATGTCGAAAAAATATTGTATGCAAACTCGTGCTAAATTGTTATTGCACTTCACATGTCTCGCGCTATAAACTATAATGATAGCTCCTAGGTAAATGTTTGCATATAAATGATTTTAATTATTCGAATTTCCGGCGATGCAGCGCGCGTCTTCAACACAGTCATTTCTCCCACTACTCAACCACACAGCCAGGTTACACGATAACGGGAGCCCCAAAATCATACAAAGCGAGCGCTCCAGGATATGGCCAAGGGGAGCCTGGACACAACGCCCACCAGTCACAAACCCCAACTCAGAATTTGTCAGAACGCCCAACTTCAATTCTGGTCAGAACGTCCAACTTGGTCACAACGCCCAATTTCGATTTTGGTCACAACGCCCAACTTGGTCATAACCCCCAAAAACGATATTGGTCATAACGCCCAACTTGGTCACAACGCCCACCGACGCCTGTTATAGGAGAAAGCTATCGACGCCACTTAAACCACCGTTTTGGTCATAACGCTCAACTTCGATTTTGGTCACAACGCCAAACTTTGATTTTGGACATATCGCCCAGGCGGCACAGAAAGTAAGAAAAATGTGTATCTAAAATAAATAATAATAAATTAAACTTTTAAGGTGAGGTAATAGGTAGGAAAATTTTCAAGTTCCCGTAAATAGTATTAACATTATTTATTTTTCATAATAATTCAGTGGCGTAATGCGTTGTCCAAAAAGTTTCTAAATTCGGATTATAACATATAAAGTTGTTTTTTATATGGAACTCATAGTTAGCTGTGGCATTATGAGAAAGAGGATTTTCTCCCATTTCAGTGACATATGTCGTATGGGATCGATTTATTCATTTTCACTACTTTATAGCAACAATTCACAATTTTTAATATTTCGTCGTTTTCTAGTTGAAAACTTGTGCCATTTAGAATATACGTGATTAAACAAAGTTATTGCGTTGTTACAATACCACCGTTTGATTGACATAATTAATCACGTTTGATTGTTGCTTATAATATATAGTGTCCTTCATATATCCATTTATCAGAACATTTATTGTCCATTAAAACCGCTGCAGTTTCTCAATTAAAAATGCATTTGCAAAAATGTAAATATTCTACTTCTATACGAAGGAGGTTCGAAAATATGAAAATGATTGAAGAAAAAAGTACAGTAGACATTTAACGCGCGAGCGAGTTAATTGTAGATATTATTAATCGCCGATTACATACTAGTTAGCTACAATATTTTTCCGTTGATCGTACATTATTAGTTTGAAGGAAATCTAATTTTATTCCATGAAAAGAATCTGACACTTAAGTTTTGGCATTAATGGTACCGGGTGACCATAAATGGTTATGATTTTGTTCTTAGGTTGCACTGTTTATGTTGGTGACCTTGTAAGTCTATGTCAAATCTGAGGTTAGGTTTTGCGTCAGTTTTAACACAAACTGACTCAAAACCTAACCTGTTAACCTCGAATTTGACATAGACTTACAGTTTCACCAACATAAACAGATTTTTAAAATCGTTTATTAATAAAAATTATTCATTAATAAGGGTCATTAATAGACGATTCTCTATACATTAATGAAACCCATAAATAAACGATCAACGGAAAAAAATATAATTGATTTTAAATTGTTATTTGGTCCGTTTTTTATTAAATTATTTAAAAATTTGACACAAAAATGAAATTGGTTTGCACTAATTTCGAATCACGTAATATCCTGGTTGCTAAGTGAGGGGAAACTCAGGTTTGACAATACACGTTTATCGTATACGTTGATAAGTTAACTTTGAAGTATTTCATTTGGTAATACACAGCGTGGTAAGAAAAAAATAGGAGAAACCAGAAAAAAACGTTTTCGGAGCAAGTAACTGTGACTTTATGTTTGACACTTACTTTTAACCTCTTTAAATAAATTTTTCTCTATTTTGAAAAATAACGGTACTTTATTCTTGAATCATTTTCATATTTTTGAACCTCCCCTGTATACGAATATATTTACATTTTGGCAAGTGCATTTTTAGTTTGAGAAGATGTAGAAACTGGTATCAGGAATAAAACACTCTGATAAATGGATGATAAAAAAATCCATGTGTTACAAATTTATGAAGGACAGCACATGTTATATTATACAGATTGGTGATGGATAGTGTGAACATAGGCAGTCCATTGAGCTAGAATACAGTTTATGGGCTTTGTATGCGTTAGACAGAAGTAGACATATATTATTTAAAATCTAGTATCCTAGAATTCAGTGTTTTCTAAAAACAAAACCTATTGATTCTGCGAATACTAGATGATAATCGCATATAGGGCTGTTTATGCCTAACGCATACAAAGTCCATAAACTGTATTCACACACATTTGATTAGTTATGTTCACATTTTCCGCCACCAATCTGTATATTATGATATATAACACTGGAATGGGAAAAAATTCTCTTATTCATATCACATAAAAATATGGATTTCATCTATGAAAATACAATTTGATGGTATAACTAGAATTTAAAAACTTTTTCTAAATAACTGACTACCCACTGCATACGTATTGAAAAGGTGCCAGAAGAACGTCAAATTACTTTTATCTATTTTTATAAATAAGCAAGATATTGTCAAAAAACGAAAAATCGAAAAATTCAATTTTTGATTATAACTCGAAAACAAAAGACGGTAACCCATTTTGGTTTAAACCATTAAGCTCTTCTCGAAAAAAGAGTTCGATGATGGTGTCCATTTTTCCATATCTCCTATAGTTATCGAGATTCCCTATGAAAACGTCGAAATTGCCTTAACCTATAGACTCTGCGACAGCGACCACGCTTGTTCACGAAAATAAATTTGAGCCCCCTCAGTAAAAGAAAAGATAATTAGGTATTGTAGGTATCCGAATGTTAAGAATTTGCTAAGTCTTGCAATGTGTATTCTGAATTTCCACCCATTGAGTTTTCCGTCGAAATTTTAATGCCTCCAATGTTCTTTCGCGGAAGGCAAGTTGGGTTGAAATGACAGAATTGGTTAAATTGCTAGTTATCTTTATACAGATTGGTGGCGGAAAATGTGAACAAAGGTAATCAAATGAGTTGGAATACAGTTTATGAGTTTTGTATGCATTGGACAGAAATAATTATATGCGATTAACATCTAGTATCATCAGAATGAAGGTGTTTCGTTTTCAGAAAACACTGAATCCTAGTATACTACATTTTAAATTAAATGTCTATTTCCGTCTAACGCATACGAAGCCCATAAACTGTATTCCAAGGTTACAGGTTAAGGCAATTTCGATGTTTTCATAAGGAATTTCGATAACTATAGGAGATATGGAAAAATGGGCTGGCGGAAAAAAGTGCCGCGGAAAAAAGTGCCTGGAAAAGAGTGCCGACGGAAAAAAATGCCGCAGAAAAAAGTGTCGATGGGGGAAAATTCCGCGGAAAAAAGTGTCGATGGGGGAAAATAATAATAAAGTAATAACCGGACGAAGAAGGTTTACAAAATTAAAAAAAAACTGGAAGTTACCCTTTTATTTTTAAAAATATCTGCATTGCAGTATTATGCAGTATTTGAACATGGATTGTGCTTACATGTTCCCAAATCGACAGGAATGCCGATTTATAGATAATACATAGAAATATTTCAATTTGAAGAGTTTTATTTAAAGTGCATGTGGATTATGTCTACCATCTTAAGTGCAATTACCGCAAACAAATCTTTTAAGGTAAGTAACAAATGAAGAAATATATTATAAAATACAAAATTGTTATACAGTATGGCCCGGATTGGGTTACAATGGGGGAAAAAAATTTATATTTGACTTCTCAAAAAAAATCACTCTTTATAAAAAAAACCCTGCTTGTTCTAATGCACTTGTCAAAATTTAAATATCCCTTTACGTATACGGAAGAGGTTCGAAAATATGAAAATGGCTCAAGAATAAAGTACCCTTATTTTCCAAAATATACAATAATGTTAATTGGAAATATTTGTTATAACATTTCTATTAAAAATTATAATTGCTTTGAATTGCTATTGATGTTTGGATCGCGTATTATTAATTTTTTAAGATACTTGTGTCTTTATTGACAGAAATATGAGATTTTTAGCATGAATTTCGGGCCACACAAATTTCAGGTTAAGTGACCGAAACTCAAATTTGACAATACACTCTTATCGTATCCGTCAATAAATTAACTTTGAAGTATCGCGTTTAGTAATTCGCAGGGTAGTAGAAAAATAAGAAAAAACCAGTGGAAATTGTTTTTTAGAGCAGGTGGCTGTGACTTTATATGTGACACCTACTTTTAATTCTAAGCAACTTGTTCAAATAACATTATTGTATATTTTGAATAATAAGAGCGCTTTATTCTTAAACCATTTTCATATTTTCGAACCTCCCCCTTATACGGAAGGGGATATTTAAATTTGAAGAAGTGCATTTTTAGATTGAGAACAAGCAGCGTTTTTTATAAAGAGTGATTTTTTTGAGAAGTCAAAAATAAACTTTTTTTCCCTCTTTGTAACCCAACCATACAGTACGTCCCCGTACTGTATAATTCCACAAATTTATCATAAAAAGTGTTCATTTCACTTATTTTTAGATATGTCGATTCTTTTCAACTGTTTCCTACTACCACCACAATTAGATGATTTAGTTGATTGCTTTGACTGCACGTACGTGTCAGGTACATTTTGGCGAGTTGGAGGCAATGCAGAGGACATGCTGAGACTACGAAATATGCCGCCTATGTTTCCGCCAACTCCATGGAACGTGCGAGAGGCCACCATAAACGATCAAGACTGCACCAATAATAATCAAACAGAAGGTTGGAACCATAGATTCTCGAATTTCGTAGGACATAAACATCCAGGTATTTGGACACTAATTAAAAAAATGCGACAAGAAGTTGCAACAGATGAAACCAAACTGTTGCAACACGAAAATGGAGTGCATTCAAAGAATAAAAAAGGAAAGAGTTCGAAAAAATGCAACAACGTTTAAAAAACTTGTGTATTCAACATGAAAATGATAAACACAACAATGAAACTTTTTTACGTGCCATAGGACATACCATTGTATTTCAAGTGCATGAATAACTTAGGGTTAGTTATAAAATATTAGTTATTTGTAACTATTTATAATAAGCTTGTAATTTATTTAGCAGATAATAGCTATTAATAAACATAAATTTCTAATATTTAATTTTTATTTTTTTTCTTACTTAATTATTTTAGAACAAAAGTGTATTAAGGGGCTTGAATCATTCAAATTTTTTTCGCAGCATTTTTTCCGCCGGCACTTTTTTTCGCCGGCTCTTTTTTCCAGGCATTTTTTTCAGGGGCACTTTTTTTCTAGATTCGAAAAATGGACCCCCATCCTCGAACTCTATTTTCGAGAAAAGCTTAATGGTTTAAACCAAAATGGGCTACCGCCTTTTGTTTTCGAGTTA
>OW679202.1:27320340-27367918 GCA_940337035.1 Agriotes lineatus | reverse complement strand
AATTCTCCTACACAAGCTTTAGCAAGACATTTAACCAGTATACTACAGCCTCTAAGTGTTAAAACAAACTCTTTTGTCAAGGATTCAACAGAAACTAAGGAACATAAAGTTAAACAAAGATGATCTCTTAGTCAGTTTCAACATAGTATCACTCTTCATGAAAGTGCCGGACGATGAGGTGCTAATAATGCTCAAAGATATCTTGCCTACAGACCAAATTGATCTTGTCGAAATTTACTTGAAAAACACTTACTTTAGTTGCAACAATAAAATATACAAACAAGTCCAAGGAGCGGCTATGGATTCACTGCTATTATTTGTTATCGCTAATATTTACAGGGAGGCATTTGAAACCAAGGCTATCGAACAAGCGCAGTTAAAACCGACCTGGTGGTTTAGATATTTAGACGATACCATCTGGTAACACGGACGCCATACATTGAATCTGTTTCTAAAACATCTGAATTCTGTACATCCCAACATGCAATGCACAATAGAAGTAGAGGAAAGTGGCAGTATTTCGTTTCTAGACGTTCTGGTAAAACGTAAATCAGACGGTAGTTTAGGACATGCAGTTTATAGATAGAAGACACACAAGGAGATATATCTAAATGCTAACTCACACCATCATCCAATGCAAACAGCAACAGTTCTCAATAGAACGGATACACAACTACCGCCATACGAAATGTGCTAAGCAAGACTATGACAAATAAGGCTAAAGAAGAATCCCCATCTCTGGAAGACTTAGCATTTTTACCTTATGCTAAAGGCTCGACTGATAAGATAGTACGTGTCCTGAAACGATGCAACATCAAAACTGTGTTCACGACCCATGAAACCTTGGGTAACGGCTTCAGATCGGTAAAAGACAAAATTCCAAGTTTAAAAACCGCAGACGTATATTGCTTTCCTTGTTCTTGCGGCTCGAGTTACATTGGACCGACTAGTCGTACCGTTGAGCTAAGACTTCAATAACATAAAGGCTATTGCAAACACAAACTCTTCACAAAATCAGTCTTATGTTAGCATACATTTACAAATGGGCACACCTTAGAATTTGATCACGCTAGAGTACTTGCCAAAATATCTCGCTACTTCCCGCGAGTGATAAGTGAAGCCATAGAAATTAAAAAGAATACAAATAATATAAACAAAGGAAGATGGTTTTAAGCTTAGTAAAACGTGGACTCGTGTGATACACGATCTAAAGCATTACAACCACTGTGCTTCATACGGCCACGTCCTATGGATTACGCTGCACTTAAAAACCCAATCAGAATTACGTCACTCCGAGCGGCTGGCACAGAGGACTATAAATAGCTCCACACCAACCTTCAGTTCTTAGTGCTACTTTCACTCTAATCATGTAAACTGCAAGGTCTTGCAAGACGTTAGTAAATATGTTGCACAAACAGCAACAAGGCCAAATCTGCCTAAGTATCCTCGTTTTTATTAAGTTAATTTTTATTTATGATAATCAAATTTAATATAATTTACATTAATTTTAAAAAATATTGAAATACTGATGATTAATTAAAAAGTAATACGAAAAATACAATGAAAAATGAATTAAAATAAGTTGTCATAAATTATGATTAATTTTTCTGTCAGTGCTATAGTTAATTGCTTTGGGACTATTTTCATTTTTATTATTTCATATATCAAGCGTTTATGTAAGTTATTTTCTCTATATAAAATGTTTAGTAAAGAAAAATTTAAATTGTGTGGTTTTTCACCAGCATGATTTGATAACGCATTGTTTGGTCTATTGGGAGAAATAAGTTTTATTTTAATAGAGTTTTTGTGTTGATTCAATATTTTAATTAATCTTTGTTTTGTTTGGCCAATATAATTCGCATCACAATCATTGCAATCTATTTGGTAAATAATATTTGATTCATTGATTAATTTAGTTTTTAAGGTTACTAAAAAATAACTGTATAAGAGTATTATTATTTTTAAAAACAATTTGAAAATTATATTTGTTGAGTTCTTTTGTAAAAGTAAAGATAATTTAGGAATAAAGGGCAAACTTATATATTTTGGCTTATCACCATTAATATTAATAAATTCAATACCAAAAAGTTAGGTTGAATATTTATAGGATTGTTTAAATTTTTAGTTTTGATTTTATAGTCTAATTTAATTGTGTTATTGACAAATGACAAGGAGTAATTATTATTTACTAACATAGTTCTGATTTTAGCTAAGTTCTGAAATGAAATTTGTTAGATGATAGCAATATTGCTCTATCAACAAAGTTATTTATTAAGTCCTTTTTATATTTAATTGTAGTAATAGAATTAAAGTTTTAGTATCTGTCTGATTTAATTGGTTTTCTATACCAATTTGTGTCAATGGTGCCATTTTGATTTCTGACTAATGTGAGGTCTAAAAAATTTATTGAATTTTGGTTGTTTTTTTAATGTAAATTTTAACCTTAAATATATGTTATTAAATGTATAAAAAATTAAATCAATATTATTAGATTTAGCGGGAATCATGATATCATCAACATATCTTTGATAGAAAGAGTTGTTTTTGAGATTACTTAAAATGTTTGCTTCTGTGCCCTGTAATACTAAATCTGTTATAGTGCTTGATAAGGGTTGTCCCATAGCAACTCCAAATTTTTGTTTGAATATTTGATTATTGTATTGGAAGTAGTTTGACTCTAATATGTATTTGACAGCTGTTATAAATTCATCTTTAGGAATTTCTGTTAAAGTTTCTATTTTATACCAGTATAACTCTATTGTATCAATTGCTAAATTAATAGGAATACTAGTGTATAAGGAAACAACATCAAGAGAAAAATTAACGTGATTTTTAAGAAGTTTAATTTTATCTATTTTGGTTTTGAAAGTCCAAGAGTCTTTTACACTATATTTATTAATTTGTGTTATTGGAATTAACATTTTTTATAAATATTTAGATATTTTATATAAAGGGCTCATGTATGAAGCAACAATGGGTCTTAGAGGATTATTAGGTTTATGTAGCTTTGGAAGGCCCTAGATTTTAGGTGCTAAGCCGTATACGATTGTAAGTACAATTAACAATGCAATCTATTTATTGTTTCAATTTTATAGTTTTATTACAAACACTTTCCATAAATAATGCTAATTAATGCACCAAGTTTTGTCGACGTCAAAATGGAGTCCACCTTTTACAATTTTCCATTAAGAAACGTAATAAATTAATTAAATAAGTTACCATTGGTAAGGATTTTTTTCGATATTTAATTCTATATGCTTTATAACTTGTTGAGTAGTAATTTCTAAATTTCCAGAAATATATAATCTCCTTGAAACATTTAAACTTGGAGCTTTAGATATGGTTTTTAACCTTTAACATAGCACTAGATGAATTATTTAATTTTACTTAACTTTTATCAAATGTTCTTAATACATTTAAATCACAGATACCTACTTATTTCAAGTTACCCAGAGTTCTTATCGTTATTCTCAATTAGCGATTTTCATAATAAGAAAAGGAGGAAAATGATATAAATTTTACTGATGTTACTACTTTTTTAAACTTGCAAGGTAAAAAGAAAATTTTGATTGTTTACTAATTTATTTTTTACTTACAGATTTTAATGTCTTATTAGTTTTAAACAATGTAGATTGATGAAACCACAGAAGTGTTGAAATATATTTCTACAATTACATTTTTAACGAATTCCTTATCTCAAGATGGAATTTGTCAACAAATTTTTTAGCTGCAAATATCCTCAACAGTTGAACATTTTAACTACTGCTAGCTACCTATGTATTAATTATATTATATGTTATATTACCAACAAGGAGACTGTGGTTATTTTAAGACTAGTAGTCGAAAAGTACACCATTTTGTCTAAATCATCTCGCAATTACGCATTTTAATGTAACAGAAATACTAGTAAATGACGAATAAACCCTGTTTGAAATATTTTGCAAAACAAATGATCCTAAAGATTTCGAGGTTCGCAAGAAATACATAATAATTAATTTATAAATTAATAAATATCCCCAAACGCCGCTGGGACAGCTTTGAACAGCTAAAAGGAAAACTTAATCGTTTGATGCATTTATGTACTTCTCTGTGTCCTTAAGAACAACAATTTACGTTTAGTTGTTATATTGTTTTCTATTTAAATAAATTTGATTAACAACTAAATAAAAAACTAGGTTCGTAAAATTAAGTTATTACACAATACCTAACTAGCTAACTAATAATTTAACAGTTAACTGAATTCTTTTACACCAGAGTTATGTAATCGGTGAATGGCCTGATTCTGCTTTTGCAATCTGGAATATTATTTTACTGCTCTTTTTAAACTATAAACATGAAATTAGTGAATCCATCGTTCTGCTAAATGCACTATTTTTGTTATGTTTAAGTTCTATACAGCGTGTTCAAGATAAAGAAGGCCAGTATGAGAATCTCGTTAATTGTAAGAGATACAAATTTGGTTAAATGGGAAGAAAGTGGCGCAATTAAAGGATTAACAAAATAACTTTAAAAATCCTTGAGGTGATTTTTCGTTTTTGAATTATCTCAAAAAACCGAATTTTTGGATTTTTTATTTAATTTTTTCTGGCGTTAATATTAAAGTTAGAAGGAAACTGACTAAACTTCTAAATAGCAACTTCTAGTGAACCTAATGATTACATTATCAAACTTTTTATCCAACATTTCGTCTTCGAGAAACCATCATCAACTTCATTTTTTAATACGCTCCTTATTTTCTGATGCCAAATTTGTGAAACCTCTTTTTTCTGAATTCAAAAATGTACCATACAGTATGGTTTAATTACGTTTCGAGTCTTTTTTGCCCATCATCAAGAAATTTTTGGATACGGACCTGAGTCCTAGAGGATTTCATACATTGTTTCGTTGTTTCTAAGTTAAAGAAAGAAGTAATGAGCCTCACTGAATTTTTTTTCTAATTTTATTTATTGTTTATGAGTATGAATAATAGTCAATACATTAATTACTGACTATTGAAAATTATTTGCATTCCAAGACCAAACGTGATTATTAAGAAATAAAAACATCCAGTGTTTTTCATTACTTCTTTTTACATTACAAAAGCTAAAACAACGTATGAAATGTTCGATGACACAGATCCGCATCCAAAAATTTCTTGATGGTGGTCTCCAAAGATTCGAAACGTAATTAAACCATAATGTGTGGTACATTATTGAGAATAAAAAGGCGTAGCAAATTTGGTATCAGATAATTAGGAGTTGATGATGGTTAGTCGAAGACGAAACGTCTGATAAAAAAAATGATAACGTAATCTTTGAGTCTATAAAAACTTGCTATAAAGAAGTTTTATCAGTTACTTTAATATTAACTCCAAAAAAATAAAATAGAAAATCCAAAAATTCGGTTTTTTAGATAATTCAAAAACGAAAAAAACTGTCCCTCCTTATCTTGGACACACTGTATAATTATAATAGAACCACAATAAAATTTATTGCATAAAATTTTACTTTGAATTTTTATAATTAAAACTTTTTGCTAAATAGTTTTGGTATATCTGCGTTATTCATATTCTCTAATAAGTTGTAAAAATTTGAAGGCACAATTGAATGTTTATATTTATACGTTTGTTGCCGGCAGTCATTGTAAACAGAAGTTCCACAAAATACCAGTGATTATGCATAGTGATTAGATATTCCTTGTTGAATAACATCTTATGGCCTGCAGTTCATATTTTATCAGTCATAAAAATCCCTTCGAATATACCGACATTTGCTGTATAAAAACAACTATTATTTCAAAGTAAAATAATGATGAGTTTGTCATTATGATTATTAAAAACTTTCACACACTAACAACTCATTCAACATTTATTGGAAGATAGATGCGGCTTTTACACCTGGAAACTAATTATAACCTATGATCTACAACGTCCACACATGGGCAATAAATTTCAAATTCCTCCCTTCATAACTACCAACTTTTAATTTATGTGTTTTAATAAATCACATTGCAAGATGCAATAGAACTCAATGGCGATATATTCAATTGCCGACGCCGCTATCAGTACATTTCAACGCGAAAATTTATTTACTATTATTACACTTCGAATTCAACGAAAGAAATTCTCCTCCTAGATTCTTGTAAAAAATCCACTTCAAGATTAAATTCGATTTTGCAGTGCGTATTTTTAGAATGGACTGAACAAGAGACCGAGCGTTTACTTCGTTAAAAGAAGTGCAACGTTAAAAAACGAAGCTTATTTTTATCCGGAATTAACTGCGATCTATTTTTGATTCAATTTGTTTAGTCATAGCTAATAGAATTCATTCGAAAGTTTACTAGAAAATCACTGAATCCACTTTACTAAATTACATTTGATCGATATTAATGTATCTGGCTAGCGTTATACGTTTCGGCAGGGAAATTTGATTTACATGTTTTACCGATGCATTTATCTTCGCGCATTGTTCAAGCATCGATTTACAAGCGAGCTGATTATTTAATCCTCCCACACAGCCATGATTAATAGACAACTAGTTTGCAAAATTGCATTAGGGTACTAGATCAAAAATCGGAAATGAGTTAGAATTACAAAAATATGTTTTTGTTCAACTTCTTAAAAGTAATACAGTTGGCTCATTGTCTTCAACATTATATTTTGACTGCAAACATAAACAGAAATTCATATAAATATAATACAAGAATTAGGTGAATTTTCAGCATTCTAGGAAGTGGTTCTAATAGATCGAGAAAACTTGAAATCGCAGGGAGGATCTTGTAAACACGTACCAGACGCAAGAATCCCCAAAAGGGTATTGATGGATGTGATCCATCAGGTGGTTTCTAATGTTTAGGCGAGCCTGTATGGGTATATAGGGTGATTTTGAAATGTTTTAGTAAACTTTGGTGGGCGATCCCTTAGTTCATTTTAAGAAAAAAGATTACATTTACTTACTTAATCCTATGTCTTTCTACAGTGAGGTGTAAGGCGGGTGTAGTTGGGTTTGTTACGTGGTCCTGCACTGTTATTTCCATAGCTTCCTATAATGTACCACTTGTTTTATTCCTTCCGATATTATTCCCTTGCTCGCTGCTCCCGCCTCTTCCCATGTTTTTCCGGGGCTTCCTTTTTTAATTTTTCCGGCATTCGCGTTTCATACACTATTTTTGTTATTCTGCCCCTTGGCATACAGCACACATGTCGGAACCACCTCAATTGTCCTTCTTCTATTTTCTCCGTTACGGGCTCCATCTGTAGGTTTCGTATGTATCATTTCCTACCATTTTCGGTTTATGTTCCATCCGTCTTAGAAATCGCATCTCCATTGCATTTAGTCGTGTTTTATGTTTTTCTGTTAAGGTCCATATTTCACTGCCATACATTGTTGTCGGTATCACTACTTTTTTAACTACTTCTGTTTTTATTTTTCTAGGAACTCATTTCCTCCTCCAGAAGGCCGTTCTCATCATGTTGTATATTTGTCCTTTTTTTCCACCGTGTCGTTGATGCCTTTGTCTATTTTACCATAGTTCTAAAGTATGAATCCTAGATGTTTAAAAATTTCTACTTGTTGAATTTGTTTCTCTTGTAGTTTTATGCTGTGTGTTTTTAGTTCTGTTTGCTCCATTTACCAGTATCCCAATTTTAATGTATTCATCTTTTTCTTTGCATTTTTAATTGCTTTACTTCCATCTATATTGCAAACTCTCTTAACTTCATTGTTCGTCGTTACTATATTTATGTTATTTCTTTACATTGTCTTTAATATTCCTATCATTCTTTTGTCTATCATTCCTTCTTCTAGTGCTTTCCATGTTTGTTCTGTTTGTATCCTGGCTTTCTCAAGATCTATGAAGCACATCTGTATTTCTCTTCCTTTATTAATAAATTTTTTGCTGACCTGTCTAATGATAAATATTAAGTCTTGGGTGCTTCTCCTCTTCCTAAACCACACTGGGTCTCTTCTATTGTATTTTCTGTCCAATTTCTTATCCTTTCTCGATTATTCTGGAAAATACTTTCGCAAGGACGCTTATTAACGTTATCCATCTGCAATTCCTGCATACTGTTTATCTCCCTTCTTGTGTATGGGGTGTGTGATTCCTATATTCCATTCTCTTGGTATTGACATGGTCTTCATTATTTTATTTAGCAACTCTGTAAATTTGCTTATTTCTTTTTTTTCCATATACTTTATCATCTCTGGTGTTATTTTGTCCTTTCCTGATGCGTTTCCTAGCTTTATCTTCTGCATGGCCTCATTAACTTCTCTCTCTTGAATTTTTCAATTTCTTCCCATTCGTTTAATTTTTCTTATTCTTCCGTTATGTTGTTTTCTGCTTTTGTTAGTTCTTCTAAATGCTGTCTCCATCTTTCAATTATTTGGCCTGCTTCTGTTATTATGTTTCCGCTCTTTCCCTTTATGTTCATCATATTATATTCCTTTTTGTTCCTAAGTTGTTTTAAGGTTCCATAAAATAGTTTTCGATTGACTCTTAAGTTTTCTTTCATCTTTTCTCTAAATTTTATCCTTGACTTTTTTTGCTTTCTTGATCTCCGTTTTCACCTCTGTTCTTTTTTCTTTTAATTTTTCGTAGTCTTCTGTTTTTTTTGTACTTAAGTATCTTTCGTATGCGTACTTTTTCTCTTTAATTTTTTATTTTATATATCTGAGTTCCACAATTCTGTATTTTCGTGTTTTTATTCCCTATTTTCTTATTCCCGCGGTTTGCATAGCAGCATTAATAGACTATTTTTAAACTGTTTTCATTTTTCTTCTATTCCTTTTGTATTTTATCTTTCCCTAAATTTTTCATTTAGTATTTAAATATATCTTCCTTGGTATTCAGGTTTTTTTAATTTATAGTTTTTTATATTTTCTTAAGTCATCATTCTGCTTTTGTCTGCTTTTTTTCTTTTATCCTCCGTAGGTCAATTTTTACCAAGCAGTGGTCACTTCCTATCTTTGCTAGTCTTGTTACTTTAACATCTTATACATTTTACCATTTAGGTTTACTTATTAGAAAGTGGTTAATAATTGACTTCTGCTTTATACAACTCTTTTATAAGGTTGTGTATACTTGAATTTCGTGTTTGCTATCACTAGATTGTTTTCTATGCTTATTGCTATTATTCTGTCTCCATTATTGTTTTTGGCGTTACTCCTTCTTTTTCTTAAGTATTTTTCTATACCTACATTCTGTTTTCATACTCTTCCGTTTAAGTTTCCTATAACAAGTATATTTTCTCCGTCATCGTCTATTGCTTTTTGTACTTATCACATTCCATGTTTCTTCTCCTAGTAGCTTCATTTGAATCTTTAAGAGTCTTTCATTTATGTATTCTTTATTTATAATTTCTTTTAGCATATTTGGCCTTATTATTAATCATACTCCACATCTTGTTCCTCCCGTTTCTTTCACTCTTAACCAAAATATCCAGCATCCCTTACGTGTTCACTTCATACCGTTTTCTTCCTTTTTGGTTTCTGTAATTCCTGGGACTTTTATTTGATGTTTTATCATTTCTTCCACTAATTTTTCTTTTTTCTCTGTGATACTCCTCACATTCCATGTTCCTATTTTCATCTTTTCGCATTGTTCTTTATCTTCCGTTAACCTTTCTTTTCGTTCTTTTCTTCTTTACCTTTCACTTTGCTTTGCATTTTGTGAAAAAGGGTTACGATATTTTATATTCCAAAAATATTTTAGCAAAATTGGTTCCCAAAGCTTAAACAACAGATCATAAATGTGTCATATTATTTACTTTGCCACCTTCGTGTTTTCCTAACTGCCGCGATCCATATAACTATACAGCAAGATTTGTTAGCATAAATGAAACATGGGTGTACCCTTTGATTCGAAATCTATTTCTTCTGTTATACTTCAATATTACTACGAAGGTAGCACTCATAATTTCTGCAAACTAATAGATCAAGTGCACCATCGATATCAAACTTGCCGTGAAACAAATTGTTGTTTTTTAGTTTGGCAGTTCTAATTTAGTTTTGATAATTACAATAATTATTATACAAGTTAATTTTGAAATAAATATTATGAAGCAAAAATTAATTTAAGCAGAGAAAATTTTAGAGCCATGATTTACTATGACTTTAAAAGTTTCCTATCCCTAAAAGAAAGCTTTGGACGACTTCGTGCTGCATTTGGTGACCAAGCGCCTTCGCAGAGGACTGTTTATATAGCTGGTTTAATGAATCTAAATTTGAACCAGTTTTACTCAGCCTACAATTTTCGCGAAGGAAGGCCAATCACAGCAGTTACCAAAACAAACAGACGCCGTACGAAAAATGATTCACGCACATATAAAATTGTTAGTACCTTGGGCATTGGCATGACTGCTATAAACAAGCTTCTACATAATAACTTGAGTGTAATAAAAGTCGGTTGTCAGTGGATACCACATAGTTTAACAGAAGCACAAAAACAACAGCGTGTGGAATGGTGTTATAAAACTATTAATAAATACTATAAAGGTAGGTCTAAAGCAGTTTACAACATCATCAGTGGTGACGAAAGCTGGATGTATTCAGCTGACCCCCAATCTTAGCGGCAACCGCACAATAGGTGTTTCCAATAGATCCTAATCTAGTTCAGGTGAAGCAATCGTGAAGTTTTGGTAAGAAAACTGCTTGCTTCTTTTCAAAATCAGGACCTATGACAACTAGCGTGCTTGATAATAAACGTACTGTTACAGAAGAATGGTACGCAATAGCATGCCTGCCAGACGTTATTCAAAAGCTTGTTTACGGCATCCAAGACATAAGATCATTCTGCACCATAAAAATGCTTCAATTCATACCGCTCATCAAAAAAAAAGATTTTTTAGAGGCTTGCGGTTAAAAATTGCTAAGGCATCCTCATATGTAAGTGTTCTTTTTAATTTCCACGCTAGAAGCCTAATTGCTCATTGTGCTGCATATATGTCTGCTTCCTTTTTCGGATTAATTTTCTTAGCTGTACGTAATTTTGCTGTGAGTAGCGCTACCTTCACGCTGCATTTCAGCGACGCGGAGTCGAATTTGAAAGTCATGGGATTTTTACGTTTCGCTTTCGGCGAAGAAAGCTGTGAGTTCATTTACTGCGCTCTTATCGGAATTTGTAAAGCATATGCCAACTCTAAATTATACCATGCTTGAAAATCGCATAGCATGGCGAATTATATGTCTTTTGCGGTATGTGAAGCCTGTGGCCATCCTCCACCTTAAGGTGAGCAATTGTATTCCTCCTAGATCTTTAAGTGCTAATTTATGTGGCATTAAGGCAGCATGCGCGTTCTGGTACACAGTAGCGTCAAATTTCTTTCTTGGGACCTGCATAACTGCCTTCGAAGTGGTTCAAGCTACCTGGCCCTGTCCACCTCCGTGAAGGGGTTCTTTTTCCTCTAGACTGCCGAAGGCATTCCCATTTTGGGCAAGAGCTAGTATCGAGCGTTGACGGGTTCCTCAATCTCCCAGACCAGCCGAAATAGCCTCGATTAAGCCGAGATGTGTTGGAGCTAAACCTTTTCTATGTTTAGCATTGATGGGAGTACTAACACATGCTTGTCTTTTGCTCATGAACCAGTGAAATATTATTTTTTGTTTGTACAGTTAAGCGCATTAGCCCACAGTTTGCGTAGCATGACATGAACGCCTTCGATACGCGTGCTGTAATTTTGTAAGATAAGTTTTTTGCGCAGCCATGGCTGCCTGTCAAATAATTTCGCTGCGATATCGGCTATCGCGTGTGCCAGAAGTTGTAACAGTAAGTTTTAATTAATTTTCGCTTTTCCAAACTTAGCTTGAGAATTTTTAACTTAACATCTAATGTAGTTCTCTGGCTTGTAGAGGTATCTTGATCTTGCTGGGTGTTGGAATTGCGACCCAGTTGTTACATATTTTTAATGGTTGACGCAACACAACTTTCTTGTAAATTGCTTGACGTCCCTAGCAACGATTGCAGTGTTACCTGTGCCTTTAGTAGGCCATGTACATTATAAATGACATGTTTAATTACTTTGTTATATAACATAACTATTATCAAAGTATCTTTTTACTGATACTACTGGTATATCTGTTATTCAATTCTACATTACGTGTTCGTCTTTTTTGAGTTTAATGTCACAAAAGAGTCGAAACATTTTAACAATAAGACCATTCCGTTAAATGCGCCGCACTCATTTCAATAAAGCTGGATGGCGCAGTTCGACTTATCGATGCTGTTACGATCGCTACGCAGATGCACTTACGATCTCTATGCAGATGCGGCGGGTTCAAAGCCCAGCGGGATATATTTTTTATAATTTGCACATTGATCTAATTCGTACGAGGGAAGCTCGGTGTAAACCCATTTACAGATTTTTTTTAATAGTTTCCACAATTGGCTCTACCTGATTTATATTCCACATTTTTTTCAAAGCACAATGGTTATTATCGTTGCAACTATACTTATTATTATATTAAACAATTTGTTACGTTTTTCTCTCATCTTACTTTAAATCAGTCAAACCAATTTAAATGTGCAGATGGGCGGTGTTGACGTTTCTGACTTTCATTAATAACCACCTGTACTGACAAGTTCCATTGAATTTTTTGTACTTCCCCATAACTATACATGTGCTGCAGATTCCAATCGATTTTAACGTGTGCTTATGTACTTAGTAATAATATATACTTCATGGCAACCAATACATGTTTTTGAATGTAATGCATGAATCCTCGCATTTTTGCCTAACATTATTCGTAGATATTGCAATAGAAACTTCGTTTCATTTGACTTAATGCATCCAGTCGATGTCGTTCGTAACCGTTCACAATTTATTTATTGCCTCTTCCAAGTTGTTGGCTGTTGATAGAAATTCAACGTTTTCAACAACGTTTATTGTCTTTACTTTAGCAGTTTTTAGCGTGTCATTGATGTAAAGCTAGAATACTTCGTTGCGGTACTCTAACATAAACACCTTTTAACTCTCAGTAATCTTGGCTTTGCTTTACCCTAAAAAGTTGATTCAAAATGTCTTCCGAAATTGGTTAATTTATTTTGCAGATTTTCTCTAATCTGTAGAAGATTTTTCTTCTAATGATGTCCATATGGACGTTTGAACATGTTATGATAATTTTCCATAATGGAGTTTCACCGTATTCCAACATTGCCGTGGGTTTAATTCTGCATGTTCAAGCCGCCGACGTTTGCAATGAAAATTTACCTTCGCGCTTTGCCCCGACCTAGCTGGAATGATATGGTTGCAAGCTGCATTCTTCATTCCCTTCTTGAACAGTAGTTAAGCCTTCACCTTGGAAGCACAGTGACGCTCTCTGAGCGACAGTTTTACTTGCCGATGTATTGCTTGGGGCTACGCTATAACAAATTTCGCCAGAGGTGAGGTTTCCGAATGTTACAACACTGAAATGATCTCCTAGATGTGGTATTTGCAAGCATAACATTACCGATCGTAAGACGCTCGATTTATTCGGAATTAGCAGTTTTGTTGTACATATAAACCTTTGGAGTTTTGTGTTTTACCGTACCATCATTATCGTCGGCTCCCAACAATCGATATTATATCACATCAAGTATGATATTTGAGGTTCCTTCGTGGAGCTGGCTACAATCCAACGCCGCCGGCTCTATCCTGGTGCATTTACGCCCCAGGTGCCTTCTCGACAGCTAGGCTTATCTTTTTCTGACCTGGCGACGACGCCGCTCTCCTAACTGCTCTATATACACTGGACGCTTCTGAAGTATCGTAACAAAATTTGCATTTTGGATGTGTTAAAGTGTTTGGCTGACTTATGCATGCTGTTTAAATTTTATGTTTCGTGCGGCTGATTTACAGTACCTTTTGAAGTTTTTGCGTGCTTATGTTTAGGATCTTTGTTGGCCTTGTTACTGTCTAAATTTGTGGCACTGCTGTATGTAAGTATTAGTAGCCCATTCAGGAAATTTGAATTCCCTATTGGCCGTTGTTTATTAATTTAAAGTAAATCACGCCATAGCTTGTATTTACGTAACGTGGCATAAAGAAAATTAGCTTCATTATTATTAAACAAGAATTTCGTATAACTTGGTGTGCTCATTATATCGTTTTAAATATTAGTTTGTGTCTTTTTTATTATTCTGTGGTAAAGCAGATAGCAAACTTAGAAACTAAAGGCGAAAGTAAGTGAACAGATGGCTATTTCACCATCTTCTTGCGACTCCGTTAATGTTTCTTCAATGATGGAGAGGTCTACTAGATATGGATGTGAATTAGACATTTTAGACAACCTTGTAGCGCCTGGCTTAATTCGCATTCTCGACGTACTTTTATTTTGAAGTAGCAAACAAGCATCTTCCAGGTACCTTGTGCGGCCCTCGTCTTGATTAGCAAGCTAGTTAGAGCAATTATTATTACAGGTTGTATTAATTACCGTTTTCTAACGTATGAAACAGCTTCCCAATCAATTTAGGTAGCTATTATTGACACCAGTAATATTGATTGGTAATATGTTTTCTCATTAAAGCATTTCCAAGTTTTGGAATCATAATTACAATAGCAGCCTTTCACGTCGGGTTTTCTACCACTGAGATTTTGAAATGTTAAATATTACAAATTTCCGTTGCCGTTACGAGTTTAAATTACCTGTTATATTCGTGTCAATGGTTGATGGCATTCTACTGTCCTTAATTTGGTTGTGGTGTTCTACAAAGATCTTTTCAACGTTTTTACAAATTAGAGAAAATTTTGTAAAACAAGTTAGCCAACTTCAGAAGTCACACATTTTGCAGCTGCAATTTACAGTAAAGCAAATCGAAGATTATTCAGTTAATCGTTTCTATCTTTGTCGTCAGGTAAACCTGTTGCTGAACGTGTTCTTTATTCTGTGCATTTCTCCTTCGAGTTGATGTCGATTTAACTTTTTTTTTGTCGTCTGATTGTGGCCATTTTGTTTTCTTTTTTTTTACTTCGTTGCCATTTGCTGATTCCTTTGGGTACTTCAGTCCAATTTTTATTTTGTTAAACCTAAAAACTTTGCTCCGCGTTACTTATTACAGGTCAAAAGCGAATTTCTCAGGCTTATCATCAAACTGTTCGGTTGTCTTCGATGAAATGTTTAATCAAATTTCCAGTCTATCCATTTGTTATTCACTCAGGCTTCTTGCTGTTCGCTTGTGATAATTTCACTTAAGGTGAGTAAAATGTCTGAATGGTTTTATGGCAGACCATTAGTTGTTTCCAATGCTGCTATGGTTGGATACATTTTTTTAGCATAAGGATTTCTATCAGACCCGAAATATTAATTGTCATATAACATAATAAGTAGGTTTTGGAATTGCATAACATGTATATATGGCTTCGTTGACTGAGGCAGAGTGCGGTTCTCTAGTTTTTACTTCTCTCGTTTAAAACACGAAGGAAGCATTTTAATAGCAAAAAAATTACCTTCTAAGGTTTCTTTAGATCATCATGTTTCAGGGACCATAGATGACAGAAAACAGGTTTTCTCAATTCCGTCTGTCTGTCTGTCTGCCTGTTGCCAGTTTAACTGAAAAAACTATTTGTTGGAGAAAAACGATATTTTGCATGGAGATTATATGTCTACCTGGCACGAAACCAAGAAACTTTTGGTCAAATATGTACAGGGTGAAAACCTTAAAAAATAAAAATTTTGCTTGAACTAAGAAATAGAGCAAGTAATAATTTGCACATAGCTGAGGCTTTAACCTTGACGAAAATTGGACCCAACCGATACAGAGTCTATGTTGTAAAAGAGACAAAAAGGTGAACAATAATAGTGTCCCCATTTAAGGCAGCGGCATCTGACAGACCGAGGACCCCGTGGCCGAATGCAGCGAACGGGCGATTTGCTTGCATAAATTCAAAATCACTTAAAAGACATAGTGCTCGTATTATGTTTTTGGAACTGGCACTAAAAAGCATGAAGAATAAAAAGGGTCCAGGGATAGCCTATGTCACAAGTGAGATATTAAAGGCAGGTGGAGAAGACCATTGATTATTCTTCTCAACTAATGTTTGAAAAAATGGAATATTCTTAATGCCTGGAAACAGCAGAAACCACCATGCTCTATAAAGAAAAAGATAATACAAACATTGAGAGCTACATACTAATTAACATCCTATCCACTTTAAACAAGCTACTCACCAAAGTCATTTCAAACCGGCTCAAAAAGAAGTTGAATTGTTACCAGCCCATAGAACAGACCAGGTTTAGAAAAGAGTTCAGCACATCCAAATGATACGCACGCTTATTGAGAAATGCACAGAGTATAATGTTCCACTCCATTTTGGATCTGTTGACCCAAAAAAGGCGTTTGACTCAATAGAGATCTGAGTAGTGTTGGATGCAACGGATAGAGGAATAATTGAATCAAGGTACACTTCATCCTAAACATCTATCAGGGAGCTACCTTCCTCGTCAAATTAAACGAAGACGTAACCACTAAGAAGATACCAATTCAGATAAGTGTCAGGTAAGGGAATACAATCTCTCTGAAATCGTTCACCCTGAGTCTGAACATAATATCGACAGAAGATTCGGAGCTCCTCTTCGATTCGCCGATGATGTCGTGTTAATGATCACCGATGCTGCTGAACTTGAAGGTATGATAAATGAGCTAAAATAAGTATTTGAAGCTGTAGGTCTGGAAATAAATCTCCAAAAGGCAAAAATCATGAGCCCAACCAATATTCATATAACGATGGGCCACACCTTCGAAGGAGTGGATGGATATATCTCGGACACACCATGAATCTGGACAAGGACAACCAAACAGCGGATATAAGGAACAGAATTAAAAATTCTGATATGGGCTTTATTTGGAAGACTCGTGCATATCTTCAGAGAACCAGAAATCTCGATAAACCTCAAACGCAAAGCATTTACCACTTGTATGCTCCATGTTGCGATGTATGGGCTTGAAACTATTGTGTTAACACAAAAGAGAGCTCACCGCCCACGAGTTTGTCAGCGTGAACTGGAACGGACAATGCTGGGGATCCGATTAATAGATAACATATGAAATGAAAAGAGCAAGAGAAAGGTCGAAATCAAATGGCGGAATATGTCGCCTGTTGTGATGTAAAGTAGACAAAAAGGGTTAAGGAATGGCGCTCAGGAGAAGGAAACTAAGAGAAGCATGGGTTAATGCAAGAGGATATGGCTGGATGACATCCAGACAAGGACAGGAAAGAACTGGGTGCGACATAAGTGGCTCTGATTTGATATTTAGATCTAGTTCTCAGTTCTGTGCTATGTCAGCTGTTAAATACGCATGTATCAGATATCTATCATAATAATGTATATGAAGGGTTAATTTCACATTTTTCGCAAATCTTCTAGACCATACTTTATAGGCGAGTGTTAATGCTTTAATGCCGTTTCTTGTTTCTCGATTTCCATTATGTTGTACTATTACTTCATAAAATGCTATTTACTTAACAGAAATTCATATTAAAATTAAATCAACATATATTTATATGATTTTAACATTTAACAAATAAAGAAAAAATTGAAATGGCGAGTTTTCAAACACTTACCCTACATTTTAGACACTTGTCGCACTGTGCTGGAAACCAACAAAACCGCGGAGGGTTAATAAGCCGAACAGTTAAACTGAACGCCAGTTAATTTCAGGCACAGCAAGATAAGCTTATAACAAAAAAACAGGATTAACAAAAGCTGTTTTTAAAAGCAAACCAGAGATTATTAGCGGATCGACGAAAGAGGAATTAACGATATCTAGCTGGAATATTCTTTAACCTCCATATTGTGAGGTTTTTGGCTCATTAGAATGCCTTTTGAAGTTAATCCAGCTGCATCAAAGCAAATTTAAATTAAGCACACGGTAAATAAAACAATTAACAGAAACCCAAAAGGTTAATACTTGCAAATCTCGGCTGGTGCAACTCGCTGTTTTATTTTCCTTTCTCCAATGCTGAATGAAATATCGACAAAAACATCAAGGTACAGGAAAAGAGAATAGAAAGTTAAGAAAACGACTTTGTCGTTTTCAACATCTTTATTTTACTCGGTTCTAATTAATACCAGTTTTCAGATTATTTTGACCACGCTAGATAAAACGCTTTGTTGGAATGAAAATGTGATTTTATCTATTTGCTCAATAGATCATCTACACAGTTTACAAAGATAAAAGCACACAGCTTATTTTAATTCGTAAGAAGTTGGTGTTCGAACATTTAGTAGCACTTCAAAGAAATAGTAAACAAGGTCAATGTTTGCAAACATTTAAGTTAAAAAATATTAATTAAGTGATTCTGGTTTGCGAGTTTTCTTTTGGAATGCCATTAAAATAGGCAAGTAAACGGTGCTGTCAATCGCTTCTTACGATACAAATTTTCTACTCCGCAAATGTTACATTTTTCAGATAAGAACTGGCACTTCCGGAATGGCGTATAAGAGGACACATTATCGTGGTTCATTATTTTCCTCTGTATACTATTTATGGCTAATTGTCTTTTCGATCATTCGTTGTTTTTGTCAGTATCGAAGTTTCTTCATCTTTGTTCAATTTTTCATGTAAATATGGATAAACAAGCTACGTAAACAACAAATATATGGTTTGTTCGTCTAAAAGCATGTTTAAGAAGTGTACTACATTATTTAATACATTAAACAGCAAAAGTTTCATTGTTCTTTTTTTTATTTAAAAAACAACTTACAACTTCTTAAAAATAGATACTCAATAATCATAACTCAGGATCAATCGATTTAATATAGCGTAAGTACGTTTTATAGCTTGCTTGAATTTTACCACAAAATCTTCTTCAAGAGCAAATGTACTTTCATATACAATTTATTTTCTTGTATCAACTCAGTGGTACATTAGAGCCAATGAAGGTGTATGATCAGCACAATGGAAATTTCAACATTCATTGATGCCCAAATGCTTATAGATAATTCCTTATTTTGACTTGCGCTGTCACCCCAAATTATCGCTACTCAACTTTGAGAGGAGAAGTCAAATGACAGCTAAAAACGTATAAATTGAGCTAGAATGGTTGTTGGTGTCGCAGCCTGCCACATTTTTTTCGTTTGAATACAAGAAGATTCTATAAAGTGACTTAAAAGCAATTACTTAAAAATTCACAGCTTACCTTCCAAACATCTCCTCTTCAACCTTTTCAAGCTCTTAGTTTTATATATTTAAAATAAAATTAAACCGAAGAAATCTAGCTACATATACCTAAAAGATGTGGTCCACGCAAATTTTTATGGTTTACTTTTATATAATACCTGTATTTTTATATTAGACAAAGGTACCGTTACTCAACATTAAATAATAATTAGTACATGTACTTGAACTACATAATGAAAAGTGTTGCGTGTAGGTGGTAAAGTGCTTACGCTTGCAGTCGACGGGTAGTGGGTTCGAGACCCACGTCCAACATTGGTAACATCGAACGCTCTTCGGCCATCATACTAACACCTTTGGTGGTCGTAACCTCTGGAAAGGGCATTCTTCCGAATAATTCAACGGGATACACTAGTCACCTTCCCGGGCCACGGCCGAAAAAGGCTTATAAAACCGCACGAATAACAAGCTGTCCGCCTATATTAAGAGGAAGAAGAAGAAGAAGTAACCTTAAATATTTATTTAACAACTTTGCTTTCTCCGCTGTATTAATTCCATAGAAATTTAATCGTTTCAATCTGTCATTATTAAAAATTGACACAATTATGTGCTACACTTTAAAAAAACATATCTTGGTAACGACAAACTAATTGATACTTTTATACTGTTTTATCCTGTAATTTCCTTCTAAATTTTAGAAATGTATACATTTGTTTCCACGAACTACCTATTCCATTCCGTTATTAGAAATTATAACTTTGTTATGTCTGGAAAATTGTGTTCTATCTCATATTAGAGCTTCGCTAGCTCCTCTCGTGCTATTATTGCAACGTGCACTAAAATACGGAGCTTTTAGTCTAAAACCTTTGAAGTAATGCTATTATTTCTGCAACGACCATTTTGCAAGTGTCAAAAGACGAGTGTTTTGTATTTTTAACTGTGACTTAACAATTTCTAATTTATGTTGTTAATGTTTGAAAATCGAAATGCGAATTCCTTATTAGGTATTAATAATTAATTTTAACGTTGATTATGAATAGAAGTCGCCTTTTAAAAATATCTGCTTGTAGTTTACCATCGAATTTTACGTATTCGTTTTGTGAAATACCGTTTTTCTACGACCACTACTAAACGTAGACCTTTTGCCGAAAGCTGTTTACTTTTAGCACATGTGCTAAAAGTAAACAGCTGATTCGGAATTTACGTATTTTAAACTGGAAGTGACGTTATAAAGTTATTCTATTTCTAAAGTGTTTTCAATAATTAAAGCATCAAGTAATGAATAAAGAAAAATGCATACTAATTACTTTTGATAATTAACTTTGTCAATTACCGGCTCCAGGTCACAGGTACCGCCTACGTATACTAGGGATGTACGGTACGATCCGATATTTTGAAGTACCGGTACTTTGTCTTCCGATACTCGATATTTTGTACCGGTATTTCAGTCAGCGATCCTATCCAATACGATTTATTTTTGGTCAGTATCGTATCGGCGGGACCGATCCTGGATTTTTGCCGCCTGTCTAGAAATAATTCATCTTTTGACTATATAATGAATTTTTTTTTTAATATAAAAAGTTTTAAAACTATAAATTTTGAAAAACCAAAGGGAAACAGTCCAAAATATGCCCTTTTTCTTCAAGGGTAAAAACCTAAGCCATGTGCAAATATTACTTTTATTGAACTAACAGTTCTTGAAGTCTTAAATGATCGAACGTAGATAACTTCCAATAAGTCATTTTCAGCTTCTACAAACGCAAGAACAAAAATCAAAACAAAATGATTTTGCTGAGCCGAAATGTTTCCGTTTAATCTGTGTACGTATTACGCTTCGGATTTCAACTGGTACAGCAAATTTGTAATTAATAAATTGTAAAATGATGACTAATTCTGGTGAACTGGAGCTCTCATGTATCCCAACAAATTTTATGGTGATGATTAAATATCCAACGAGAACTTCATCATTCAGCTTAACTATTTATAAAACCAACAGCAACTTCTCACTAGGATATCGCAGCGAAATTCGGTAAATCCCCGATAAAAAATTTATACCCGAGATCATGATATAAATACAAGGGTATGCTCGAGCGCAGCTTTTCTCAACGACCAATGAGAAAGCGTGAACCAGACGACGTCATCAATACGTGGCAATTTGAAAGTTACGTTTTAAAAGTCTCCCGAAAAAATCGTATTTTGCATTTGTAGTGGGTCAAGTTAATGGTGAAATGGCGGGAAATCGTACGCAATTGTAATAAATGCTATTTTTCGTGTGAATAATACGCGGTTTTATTGATATAACTCTTTTCCGCACACAGGAGAAAAACCTTATAGTTGTTCTAACGCGATTTAGTTGGACATGCAAGAATCCACACAGGAGAGAAACCGTATAAATGAGGTTAGGGTTATCGACGTGCAATGCGTGCAACCATCGTCCAACATGCCGAAGCCCTCCTGATATACCCGAGACCATGATAATCATGCCCGAGACCTTACGAATGTGACGTCATGTGGTTCACGTGCGCAGTGGGTTACCATCTCTCGAGCATACCCTTGTATTTATATCATGCCCGAGATTATAAAAAAATGTGCCTATAAGGCAATTGCCACAATTGTGTCACTCGTCACTCCATCGCGGTCGCCGTGGGTGTTCGGTAAATTAATTAACAGTTGTGTTTTTATTATCAGTTTTCTTTTATTATTCAGTGAAATTGTGGTTTATATTGTGTTTTTTTAAACAAATATGCCACCTTCAACCAGTAACGTTTGGAAAGTATTTATTAAGACAGATTCTGGAGCAAAATGCAGACTGTGTCAGTGTGAAGTTAAAAGCTCAGACGGTACTACAAAAAGAACAGTTCGAAAACGAAAAGAGAAAAATGGCCATAATTTATTTATTTATAAAAACATTTTTCTAAAGTCAATAATAACAGAGCTATAGACACCGAACAAAATTAGAAAAAAATCATTTTTGCGAAATATCTAGTTAGCCTTGCATTTTTTCCAAAAAACAAAAAGCTCATTAAATTGAGCTCGTAAAATTGCAATTCTTTCCCCATTTAACCGTCTTTCTATCTCCAATACTTTCCGAGATCCCCAAGCTAAACGTTCAAATAAACTCACCCTGTATACTTTTAATGTTTCAGTTATTATATTTATGTTAGTTTTAAAGTTTTTGAGCGTTTATACGTATACTATTTAATAAATGTATTTCTAATACTGATTTTTCAATTGTTGATTTCTTGATTGTTACGCCACTATTATTCCTAAACTTCTATTTGCTATACTAGGACTCGAAGTGTGGCATAAATAAATTTTGAAAATATCCCGGATCGATTGTGTACCGGTATTTCATGTACCGGTACTTTTGTATACGATACTGCTCCGAACCGGTACTTTTAACTCGATACGATACGATACAATGGTACCGGTACTTTTTGGTGTATCGAACATCCCTACTTATACACTGCCATTTTTATTGTGACATAAATTATTATAACTGTCAAAAATTGTAACCTCTGATAAATGTTTGCATATAAATGATTTTAATTATTTCGAATTTCCATGTTGTCATCTTGGTACATTTTGTTTTTTGATCGCGGTGCGCGGCGATGCAGCGCGCGTCTTCAACACAGTCATTTCTCCCACTACTCAACCACACAGCACACAGTCAGGTTACACGATAACGGGAGCCCGAAAATCATACAAAAGCGCGCGCTCCAGGATATGACCAAGGCTTGTCCCCATGCGACGGGCATAATCCCTGCCCGATAGTCCAGAACTTATTACCCTGGTTGCACTTCGGCGTTGCTCAACAACTGCAATCACCGCCGCAAAACGTCCTCGATAATCCTGCCCATACCTGGGGAACGCTTCGGCGCTGGTTCAAGTGACAAGCGTATTCACCGGACAAGATCCCAGTAGCCCGTAGCTTCTTCAGATTGCCCTCTATATAATTATAGGAGATATAAAACTTCCCGACGATACCCTGTATACCGATGTCGTTGTAAACACAAATTCAGCTAACGCCGCGCTAATAAACCAAAGTTGGCAGCCCCAAATTACTAACCGCATAAAACCACATCGAGATAGACTTACCTTACATACATCTATGCCCAAAAGTATCCATACTCATCACTTCTGCAGTGACAAGCAGCAAGACGTCCCAATTTGCAAGCTCGCAATTTTTTTATTTGAAATCGACTGCTCTAAAATTTTGTGTAGATTTTTTTCATGAGTAAACGTACCCACCAAAATAGTAGAAATATAGAATTCCTAGAAGAATAATTTCAGTAGTCATTATTAACAATGCGACAAAATTGTAGTTTCGGCTCGTACTTTTTAGATATACAGGGTCTCCATTTAGTATGCCGGCTTCGTAGTACGCCTTTCCTTTTTTACTTCCTTGTACAATAAAGGAAGTATTGGATTCACCCCAAAAATTCGAAATTGAGTTTTCAACCAATCTTCAAATTTCCGAGTCCCCTGATTCCAAAAAACATATTTTTTTTCATTGGTCTGTGTGTCTGCCTGTCTGTCTGTCTGTGTGTATGTGAACAGAATATCTCAAAAACGAAAATAGGTATGGGGTTGAAACTTCATATATAAGTTTTGTGTACTATGTAGATGCGACAGCAAGCTTTTGAAGAAAATCGCAAAACCGGAAGTAGGTGTTTACTTTTGTGATTTTTCAGTTTTTTTCGATTTTTTCAAGAACGGTTCTAACGATTTTTTTCAAACTTCTCATTTTTATTACATTTTTAATGTGTATTGATGTGAGATAGGTGATTTTCCAGTTGAATACTTCTAAACTGGGTTTCTTTTGTTTTTTTTCTATTTTTTTTATTAACTCCTATTTTAAATAGAACACCCGGTATATTATTACATTTTTGAATTCAGCTTGGAATTATAAATAAAATTTGACTCTTCACCTAACGCTCTATTTTGCACCGTTTTTGTAGAATTTGTAATTTTAAAAAAAATTGACAAATGCTTAAAAATTTAAAATCAAATTTTTGCCCAATTATAAGATCACTATAAGAGGAAGTTGTGTGCGTGTATCACACCAGATTTTTCTGATAAAAAATTCGATCGAGGCGATGCGAATGAGGTTCAAGGGGTCATATTATCAAATTACTTTGATGTATACAGGGTGTCTCAAAAAAGATGAACTTGAAAAATATAAATTTTTTAATAGAAAACCCGTATTTCTTAACTGTTATTCAAGCCCGTATAGGTTCTACATGCAACTCTAACTTTTCTTGTAAATTGCTGTCAGTGTTTCCAACTTATGAACGTGTTTAGTATTTCTTTGTCAATATCAAGCTTTCACATTTGCCGCATTTTTTATATTTCTTTCACTTAAAATACAGAAATACTAACGTTTTGTTAAAACGGGATATTTTAATACAAGTTGTTTAAAATGCTGGTTCAAATGTTTATTTTCTCATTTTTTTAAATGGAACACCCTATATTTTATTACAGGAATAATTACAACCTTAAATTTCGTTTATTCTGACCCAAACATGTTATACTTTATTCTAAAGAGCGTTTGAAAATTAAGATTTAATTAAAAAAATCGCGATGAATGTCTGGTGTTTGTCGCAAGGTTTACAGTAATGCTGGTAAAAACTCATTTGACGGTTAATTACCGTTCAGTTAACCTCGTTTTTTTTATAAATAGAACATGGGTAAACCGGTTAGCACTTCTATTTGTTATATATTTTGCCAGCTTCCGTGAGAGGCTCTGATTGATGAAGTATGCATGCATGATCGTTACAATTCTTTAGTGACCTTCCAAAAGAAACAATCTGTTTTCTTATCATATATTAGCACTACCAGGTATTTGTTTATAGGTTCAGTTTTTGATTGTACAATTTCTCTTCTTAGTTTTTGGGTAGCACTGTTTAATTTTGTTTTGTCGTCTGCTGCTCTTGTTTATTGCCACTTTTGCTGAATTATCTTTTTTCGGTTACTAATTTGCATAGTATAGTTGTCAATCAGGTGTATTTTTCCAGGCAGTTTGTTGTATCTTTGTTACAAACTTTTCGACTTTTAATTTAATTGCTCTTTTGTCTTATAGTGTTAGACAAGTGTTCTTGGAATCCTGACCAGTCGTCAGTCTCTTTCTGTTCACCAATGTTGGATTTTTATATACAGGGTATCAGAAAAGTCAACCGTGTCACTTCTGGAGATGCTAGGGGACGCTATATGGAGTCGAAAAGTCCTAATCCATTTTTGGCTTAGAAGCATAATTTCTTCAGAATTTTTTGTCAATTAATGTCAATGTAATAAATAATTGCGTGTTTAATTTTTGTAGTAAAACTGTACACCGTGCATGAGTATGTTGATATGTTTTTTTGTGTATGGTGTTCTGGTGATGTTGGGTCTGTGAGTACGTTGATATTTTGTCTTTATTGTTGGATTTATATTTTTATACTGCGTTTAAAACGTGTTCTAAAAGCTAATAAATTATGTATGTAAACGGCGCGGCGTATGTGACAATTTTTTTTCCAACCTATCTCAAGACACCTCCAATTTAAGGCAAAGTACAGCAGTTCTCAACTTTTTCTTTTTAATTTTCAACTTTAGTTGTTGTGAAAACTATGCTTCTAAGCCAAAAATGGATTAAAACTTTTCGACTTAATATAGCGTCTCCTAGCATCTCCAGAAGTGACACGGTTGACTTTAATAACACCCTGTATAAGGCTAACTTTTGAGTTTGCGTAAATTTATGCAATTTTAACCTACAAAATCGCGAATAAGGAAAACGTTTTCATTTCTACTGCACTTAAATGATCCACTGAAAAACTAAAATTATGAATTTAACAAAAATTGTACCTACATTTTGATACAATACAAATGGAATAATCGACATTTTTAATGAAATTTATACAATTCAATATTAATCTTTGCTTCGTTGGTGAGATGTTGGCTTATTGTAAACTTAATAAGAAGTGATTCGGCTACATCAAAATAGGGTGAAAGTTACAGCCTTAAGTACAACAAAAAACCTGCACTTAAAAGACCTTATAGCGTGTCAGAGCGAAGTGCATATTGCATGCAATTAAATACAACCACAGGTAAATAGTTTACATCCAAATAATTATTGTACAAATATTTACTTAAATTTTGCGATTTCAGGATTTGACTAGTCAAGAGCGCTCGGAATCGATTCGAGGAAAGTTCGAAAAGCTCAAATTGAAATTAGCTTTAACTAACCGTTAAAAACTATTTAATAAAATTATTCGCGTATTCTTCCGCGTTATGCGGTGTAGCTGCACAAACCTAATCACAAAAACATGTACTGCTCACTGTATCAAAAAACAACCTCTTTCTTCAACCGCCAGATAGCGCGCGTAAAGCAGAGATGACAAATAGTAGTTATAAAACTACTGTCACGTCACGTCATTAACGCCCGTTTACTAGTTTTATATAATTACAATTAAATTTAAGATCTACAGGGAACCTGATTCGAAAAGCTGTTTTTCAATCGCGGTGGAAAGCGCGAGCTGCGACGTTAGGTACACGAAAACCTGACTTTTACTGCTACTAACTTGCGTCTGAAGACCAGATGAGTAGGCCAGAGGGGTACCAGATGATACGATTTTTACAGTATCAAATTCATAACCCAACTTATGGGGGGGGGGGGGCGGTACAGCAACTGATGGCTCCTTCAACATTCCAATATTTGTTACGCATAAGTTGACGAATGTTGACTCGGAAAAGAAAGAAGAATAAGCCCTAACAATAAATTTGACTGAATATCATACCACGTAAAGGTAGAGATAAGAGTCCCATATACGGATTCAATCAGACCGGTGTCACAATTCACCAAATCATAAAACTAAATCTTTCCAAATTTAGCAACGATTTTTTGGTATAAATTTGTATACAAAACAACTAAACTACGAGCGTGCTCGAATTGTACGAGTTTCTGCTGCATTATAAAGACACTGCTATTCTATTTGTAATATTTACCCTATACCTGTTAGGTCCCATTTATGCCAATGATGTAGCCTGCTATGTGTACGTTATTACTTTCAATTATTTTTCAGTTAATGCAAAAATAAATAAAATTTTATTTTTTACGGAGCTCGCCCTGTATATATTTCACCGAAATTTTCTCGATTTCATGTCAAGTATGCATATTTATTTATTTATATATACGGCTACACAACATGCTGAAGAGCCCTATTACAGTGTAGCTTGAAGTAATTAAAATTAAAAAATTTGGTGTGATTCACGCACACAACTTTCTTTTACAGTGATCTTATAATTGGTCAAAAATTTGATTTTAAATTTTTAAGCATTTGTCAAAATTTAAAAAAATTACAAATTCTACAAAAATGGTGCAAAATAGAGCGTTAGGTGAAGAGACAAATTTTCTCTATAATTTTAAGCTGAATTCAAAAATGTAATAATATACCGGGTGTTCTATTTAAAATAGGAGTTAATAAAAAATAGAAAACAAAACAAAAGAAACCCATTTTAGAAGTATTCAACTGGAAAATCACCTATTTCACATCAATACACATTAAAAATTTAATAAAAATGAGAAGTTTGAAAAAAATCGTTAGAGCCGTTTTTGAACAAATCGAAAAAACTGAAAAATCACAAGAGTAAACACCTACTTCCGGTTATGCGATTTTTTTCAAAAGCTTGCTGTCACATTTACATAGCACACAAAACTTATATATGAAGTTTCAACGCCATAGCTCTTTTCGTTTTTGAGATATTCTGTTCACAGACACACACACAGACACACACACACACACAGACAGACCAATGAAAAAAATATGTTTTTTGGGTTCAGGGGACTCTGAAGATCTGTTGAAAACTCAATTTCGAATTTTTGGGGTGAATCCAATACTTCCTTTATTGTAAAAGGAAGTAAAAATTAACGAAAATGGCATACAGTTATATAGTATGATCAAAAATCACTCCCATCCAGCAGGGCCAAGGAACACTTCCCAATCCATGAATGCAACCATAACTCAAAAGCAAATGTCAAGTTTGACACAAGCACCCCATGGCCACACGAGATGAAAATAATCCCCGATCACACTAGTTGTTATAATTATAACTATTATTAGGTGAAAAAACGGGGAGCCACAACTGAGAATCAAATATCTAATCCAGAGCAGCATAATGTGAAGTTAGCTAAACCACCTGTGCAGAATATATCAACAGTGTTAGCCTTCGCGTTATATAGTCGAAGTATCCGATTTATAGGAGAATTATAATAATGAGATGTACCAGCAAAGTTTTGATGAAACAGTGTACAAGTTCTAATGTAAACCGGTGTAATGTAAAAACCAATTTTAGATAAACTATTGGAGTCATCTACCATATTACTCATTAACTTGTATATGTACACTAGACCATTGAAGTCCCGTCTGCTTTTTAAAGATTTCAATTTATATAGCAGTAACAATTCAAAATATGGTATGAAAATAGGATAAATGTTATGCTCTTTATAGTACAAATACCTCACAATTTTTTTCTGAATTCGTTCTATTAGATCACTGAGATAATTGTGTGATGGATTCCATATCAATGATTTGTATTCTAATTTGGACCTCACTATAGTGTAGTAGATATCTGGCTCCAGTGATTACGTTTCCGATATCGTTAATAAAAATTAAAAATAGCAGTGGTCCAAGCTTGGAGCCTTGTGGTACCCCTGACAATGCAATAAATTTCTCTGATGAGACTTGCTTATAATATACATAATGTGGCCTGCCCAACAGGTAAGTATAAATAAGCTTAATAACATTTTCTGAAAAACAAAAATTTAGTTTTTTGAGTAATCTACAATGACATACTCTATCGAGGCTTTTTGATGATCTGTGTATATAGAGTCCACTTGTTTATTTTTATCTAACACTTCTGATATTTCTTCAACATAATTTACAAGATTTGATAAAATAGATCTCTTAGGAGTGAACCCATCCTGCTCAATTATTAGGTAGTGTCTGAAGTGATTCCAGATTTCATCATATATTAAGGATTCAAATATTTTTTCTGGTACTGAGATGAATGCAATTGGTCTGTAGTTAACTACCATATCTCTATCGCCACTTTTAAATATTGGTGTAACTTTGGATATCTTCCAGCTATCTGGAAAAGTATAGATCTTTATGGATAAATTAAATATTTGACACAGTGGGTAAGATAAAAATTCGGCAAGTCCCTTAAATAAATATGCAGGTAATAAATCTGGACCACAAGGCCGTTTATTTTTTATTTTTTAATGGATTTCCTTACATCAGTTACTAATATTATTGAACAATCATAGCAAGAGACACCATTCATCGTCTCAGATTGTAATACTTCTTCAAATTGAAATGTTTCAGGATCGGAGTATACGGATTCAAAGTTACTGGCAAAACCTTCAGTAATTAAGTTAAACGAATATAAAACTTTATTTTGATACATTAGAGGATTATTAGTGTTAGAGGACTTTTGTGTTGCAGTCACGTAACTCCAAAATTTGTTAGGATTTGCACAGATGTTATTTTCGACCCCATCAATAAATCGTCTAGGCGCATTAGATAATTCCCGTTTAACTTCTCTGCGTAACTCTTTAAAATAATGTAACTCATTAACATTTCCCGAGGTTTTGTACTCTTTCCTATATTTATCTTTCCTCTTTATTAAGTTAATAAGTTCACTACAGGACCAATATGGGAATTTGTTTTTCCTATTCTGATACTTATCTGATATCATCTGCATACAAAATATTGTCTTCCTCCATCAAATAGTACTTGAGTTATACTACCAACCGGCAGACAGACAGACAGGCGAAATTGATAAAACCAGTTTTTCGTCATCTCTTTTTGCAATTGCAATACTTTCTTCGTCTCTTAGACGAGGGAATTAAATAGAGGAATTGTACCCTATTATTTTTCTTTCTAAAAGGATTTTACTATCATGCGTACTCCTTTGTGTACGGTCAAATTTATCGAGAAAGCTGTACAAATATTGCATCGGTTTTTTCTTATTCCTAACAAAATTATCTAATCTATTCTTCTAACAGTTTCTGTTTTAAAGGTTCCTTAGATTAATGAAGCTTTCTGATGCGTTTTAATGAATAATGTGAATATGAGGGAGACATATTTGCAAAGTAAACTTGTCATTGTTATAAATTACAATAGGTTACCTCTCACGTAAGTTTGTCGCTCGTTTAGTTATAAAATCTTTGTTCTTATGAAACGCCCCTTGAGTACTGCGCCAAATGTTTAAGTCTAAAGCTGACTGAGGGTTTTGGATTAATTTTGCTATTTAGCAAAATATTTTGAGATACCATAAAATATACAGGGTAGTTCTCAAACACTACCTAGCCAGACTTATGAAAATAAAGACAACAAAATCTATAAACGTACATTTCTTGTAAAATCTATTAATTCAACCGCGTACTCTGCAATATAAACACAACTGTCTAGTTGCCCCTGTAATCAAAAATTCGGGTGAATGTAATTTGAAAAACTTGCCAGCCATAAATTGGTCTTCTTTGGCCAATTCTAGATATTGAAAATTATACTTAAATTCGCAGGCATTGTTTGAAAATATTAAATAAATGTTGTTAAGTAGAATCAATAGGTCTAGGTCTAGAGAATCCTGGAATACTATAAGCAGTTTATAGAAAAATACTAACGATAAAAGAATGAATCCTATAAGTATAGAAAAATGGAAAAGCTATTACGGTAATCTAGGAACAGACCGTCGCCCTGTATACACAGACACAAATCTCCCAAAATTAGTACACTAAACCAAAGGGGGGAAACGCTTACCTTGAGGCTCGATCCACACTACCGGGCTGCTCTCGGTTCGATCTCGCTCCGCTCAAATATTTATACATTGTTAGCAATGGGCACATTCACACTATAGGTAACGCTCAAGCTCAGGTCGCGCCCATTGCTAACAATGTATAAAACATTGAGTGGAGCGAGATCGAACCGAGAGCAGCCCGATAGTGTGGATCAAGCCTAAAGGTTGATATCAGCCGACGACCACGTGCAGTGAAAATCAGAATTGCACGGTCTACACCTTGGAGGAAAATAGCACTACGCTGGCTTCAGAAAACCTGTAAATGCCTCTTAACAACTGATGGCTTCTGATGAAGGCAAGAGGTTTCAGAGCTATTCAGGGTCACACGAAACGAAACTGAATCGATCTGGCTTTCCAAGAAGCAAGAAAGAAGTGAAATTCGATTCAAAATCTCCACCTTCCGTCGCTTTTTAAAACTACGATGTTAGCTCTACTGTCCAAAAATGCATTGAGCTAGTAATAAATACAAAAGGAGTAGGCATGCATTCACAAAGAGAATCTAAGCCACAAACGCCAAAATCACAAATAGCCGTTACAAGGATACAAGAAGCGGCAAACGTGAGGTACAAACACTCGCTATATACAGGGTGTCCCAAAACGAATGAGGCACTGATTAGTCATAGATTCCTTAGGTTATAATAAATCGATTAAACTTAATATTACTTAATACAAAGTTTTTCCAGTAAGAAGTTATAGGGCCTCTAAGTTCAATTTTTTATTTTTTATTTGTATGATAATTTTTACAAATGTAAAGATATCGATTTCAATATTAGTAGACTTGCTTACTGTTATGAACTTCACTAATACAAATATTTTCACAAAGTAGACTTGACTTTAAAAGGCACTTTACCCACCTTTGAAAATTTCTTTTAGCTCTAATTTTGTTATCTGATAATTTTTTTAAAATTTTAAGTTATTATCCGAAAGAGATTTAAAAACGTAAAAATAAAGTGCTCGTAGTTTATAAGCGTAAAAGCAACCATTTATCTTAAAATGCCTATCAAAGGTTTTTGGTTGTCTTTACGACATGCATTTATCAAGTAGCCATGATCACAAAAACAATGGGTAGGTAGTGATTTGTGATCTAGTAAACAACAATAATAAATCAATTAATGACGTTGGTAACGTAAAAACAGTCTTTTATGCATACGAAAATGCCGTGAGATAATGGACATTTCAACATTGGAAAATTTAGGTCGCCGTATTTTCGTAAGCACAAAAGAAAAAAAATGTATGTGAATAATGTCATTAATTGATTTATTATTGTTGTTTACTAGATCACAATCACTATGTATTGTTTTTGTGATCATGGCTACTTGATAATTGCATGTGTTAATGACAACCAAAACCTTTGATAGGCATTTTATGGTAAACTATTACTTTTACGCTTTTGAACTAAGAGCACTTTATTTTTACGCTTTTTAATTCTCTTGCCGATAAAAAAAAATCAGACAACAAAGTTCGAACTAAAAGAAATTTTCAAAGGTAGGTAAAGTGCCTCTTACATTCAAGTCTAGTTTGTGAAAATATTTGTATTAGTGCAGTACATAACAGTATGCAAGTCTACCAATATTGAAATCGATATCTTTACATTTGTAAAAATTATCATAAAAATTAAAAATTGAACTTTAAGGCATAAACTTCTTACTGGAGAGACTTTGTACTAAGAAATGTTAGGTTTAATCGAGTTATTATAATCTAAGGAATCTATGACTAATCGGTGTACTATAATTTTTGGACACCCTGTATAGTATACAGTGTGTCCCAGATCGAGTGGGATTGCATGGGTAACTTTCTTATCATTGATGATGGAGATTTGGTTAAATGGGCAATGTTTTACAGTTTCATATGCTGATTTAAAATCTGTTTGAAAAAGTTCAAAATGTCGAACCAGGCATAAGTTATTTAAAAAAAAAACTGTCATTTTATTGTATGTCAAATATCTTCGTAAGTATAAGAGATATGAAAGAAAGTTTCATACAAAAGTCACTGTTTTCGATGAGGCCAATTTAAAATTGGTGTCGAATAAAAATTCAAGATGGCTGCTTTTTAGGTACTCGTATCAACTTCCTTAAGTTACATAGGAGCCATATTGGATTTTTAGGTTGCTGAATAGAATTTTTTAATCTCTTTTCAACGATGTACATAACGTATGATTGAATAAAAAATACCAGTAAAATTAGTCGTTTTTACATTTTAATCAAGTAGGCTGGATCCAAACAAAATTAGGTGAAATTTTAATTTAGAAAACCTTTGTATGTAATTCCTATAATAGTTAGAACATGTAATTAGATAAAAAAATCTCCTCATTTAGATAACTATAAAAGAACATTTACAGGATTTTTGTAACTGTAATTCATTAACAGGATTAGATTAGAGTTTCTTGAAGCCATTTACATATATATTAATTAGAATTGAAACATATTTCTCCTAAAAAGAACCTTTCATAAAAAACGTAAAAATTACGCAAACACACTACTTTTCGGTAAATAATAACAAATCTAATGAAGTACTAAACATTTTATATAATTTTTTTCCACTATAAATTTTTAGTCTTCACATAAAAAAATTTGAATTTTAATATTAAGTCTTGATATGTGAAATTTTGAAAAATATTAAAATTTTTAGCTAAAGTTAAAAAAAAATAGGGGTTTTCTGGCCTTGAGATTGTTCAGTTTGCTAAAAATAACACGGTTTAAAAAATCTCATTGAAATCTTACTTAGTTTCCGAAAAATAGCACTTTTGGATTTTGACAATTTCGAAAAACTCAATTTTCTAAAGAAGTAAAAATCACTCGGTATATATGATAGGGGCTAAATAAGTTTTTAGACAAGCACAAATTAGATGGTTTTATAAGGAATAAGATAAATACAAGATCATCTAGCATGTGACAAATATAATTTCTATTAAATAAAATAATAAAGTAGGTAGCATTCAGATATGCTAAAGTTATAGATGGCAGAAATAATTGCAACTTAGCATAGGAATAAAATTTTGTTATGATTATTTAAAAAATAACAGATTTGAAAACAACATGTAATTTGGTATTTTTGGTGAAAATAAAATAGAAATTTAGCCCTGTTTATTTTAAAAATGTATTTTGATTAAATAAAAGGGTTATACTTAAATCTACGAGGTAAAAGCAAATGAAATATTAAAAGAAGAATATAATAGTTACTTAAGAGAAGTTGGAATATGGTTTAACTAGATACTAACAAGAATAAGAAGCAAGAGTAATAAGAATTGGATGTAATTGAGTTAATTGTAATACTACAATTTATAAGAAATTACGTTAATTGGAGGGCCACTGATTGCTGGAGTTCTAATGGGATTGCTGAGGACGTAAGGACCAATTGACAGACATTGATGGAGGAACTAATGGATGTCGGAGAGTCTGTTGGCTGCTGACGGCGTGAATGGATGGAGTAAGAACTAAGGAAGGAGAAGATTAATTTACATTCATATGTGGAAGCATACTTACTTTGAAGACGTTTGAAAAAGGAAAGTTGCAGGAGTAACAGAGGCGTAGGTGTAGGAAAGGAACCATTTCTACAACCATCCTAAGGTTTTGCCAGTTGGTGGCTGATTGTTCGTGGACAGTGCGTCGTGGCTGAACTGTGTGGGAGTTCGAGTAGGAGATGTAAGGAAGAGTGTCGTCTTAAGGTGATTTGGAGTTGTTAAGAGTGAAAAGAATCCAGGTGGATTTATAATTAGTTGTATTAAAGCAATCTCAAATAAAAGACAATTAGAGAAGTATATTGAACTATAACTAAATACTTATCATATAATATTGAGTCACAAAGAGTTGGAAAGGATTTATATTTGTCATATTTGATTGAAAGTGTCGTAGAGCACTGTTTGAAGTAAAAGGTGACAGCGCATGTCATTAATCAATTTAAATTCATAATCAAAAATAAAATAGCAACTAAGAAGCAACTCCATTAATGAACAACTCCTGATAAGAGTCTCAAAGCTATACCGGCATTATTATTAAAATAGAATTTTAAAGTTTCAATTAAATAAATCAATTTATAACAATATCATTTGAGCTGTCACTACAATATATATAGCTATCGACATAACATACTAGCTGTAGAAATAATATATTCCAGGTATTTCATAAATACTATGTAATCGACGAATATTTCGTGACAGACACAAAGCCGCAAATGCAACTAAATAAATTATTTCTACCCCATCGTTAATGAAAACAGTGACAAGTTGCCTTTTTAAATCGACTCGCACGCCATAATTGTTGCGGCTACGAGAAAATGTCGGGTAGATTTAATATCGGACGACTTTTTAAAATTTTAATTTATTTTTAATTTTTAGATTCCCGTCGGGTCGAAGTTGAATACGCTTAAAAGTTTCAGAAATTCCCGGAGGGCTTTAGAACACCTACTCTAAACCGCCAGCGAATTTAGCATGGCTCAAGTGTGAGTTTTATATACTTTTATTTCTTTATTTATTACAGTGGCCTAATCGACTGCCAGTACGGCAGCGCGAAGATGTCGGTACAATACTGCAAGATTGGTTCATCAAAGTCAGCAACAAAAAATATACGACTTTAGCGAAATGGTGGAGAGAATTTTGTTTTAAATTCAATTTAGCGGTTTCCGATGGCGTTTTTCGATAATTTCTCAGCTGAGGCAAATACGTGGTATTGTCGGTGCAGGAAATTCCTTGTACCTGTTCCCTGCTGGAATTTTATAATCAGTGCAAAGTATTTTCGAATGAAGTGAGCCGATAAAAATTCAGGACGTAAGTTGCAACGCAGCGATTCTGAAATTGGGTTACAAATTCGAAACGAAGGACAGGTATAACGAAAATATTGTCGGTTTACTTTACTCATTGGCTTTATCTGGTGTTCGTTAAGTAACTTAATATTATGGCCAAGCTTCAGTGCTTCCCTTGTCTCGAATCGCTTGCCGTGCATTTTTATGATTTTCACCCACTCTTTCTTTAAAATTAAACGAGAGAGAAATGTGACTTTTGTATAGGTTTTTAACGCGCTGCGAGTCATTTTAGCTGCCTCGTTTTTTGCTAAAAATCTTGGTTACGCTTGAAAACGTCTCCGAATTGAAGCTCTTCTCGAGTGAGATATAGAGCTGAAGGCAAAATTTAAATTTTGTGAATGTGAATCGTTTTGCCAGACTTGAGCATTATTATAACATTTCCAATAGGCCAGAATAGTGAGTAATCAATAACTATTATTACATGTATCATTTATTAGATTAGGTTATGGACGTAAGCCAAGTAGGCCACGTAGGTTACAGACCTGTGACAACATGGCTCAACAATGGTATGGGAGAACACTGAAGGATAATTTTGCGATTATACAGTTTTTTTAAATAATTCTGAAAATAATCATTCTATAAGTTTATTACAGGGTTTTTTTTGTATCGTATAGCTTGTGGTAGGAAACCTAGTATCAGGGTTTTCAGGTTTTTCGAGCGCCTCTGACGTAACCTAACGACTATCACCGAAATGACAACCAACACCGACGGCTTAACGCGCTCTCTGAGGGTGGCTGCGACTTTACTGCCACTATAGGTCGGACACCCATTTGAGTGCCGACCGCTGCGAACGTTGCTTAACTCTCGAAATTGACTAGTCCTTGGAATATGCGACTATGCAACCAGCAGGGTAATTCACTGGGATCTCTGAAATGGTCAAAGAAATTTGACATTTTTTGTTTTTCGCGAGGATTCAAACACTTTGAGACGACCAGATTTATTTTTCGATTACTGCCTAACACCTAATTTTACAACATTGCTGCAAGTTAACCGACCTTGTATTTCTTCCCTTTGAGAGATCTTAGTGATGAGTCTCAAAAATAAATTCAACTTTTAAAAAATGCTATGTAAAGTACTGAAAGTTGATTACCCCAATTCCAATTGGAAGAAACGGCGTTCCTCGAAAGCCCGGTATACAGGGTGGGTGTTTACTGTGTGGACGGAGGATTGATCCATAACTATTAGAGACATCAAACCAATTTTGGCATGGTAATACACGATCCTTGGACCTACATTCCAAAAATAGATAGGTACATACAAGGTGATTGACAAAAGTATGCCAACCCAAACTTGTTTTTTTTAACAGAACACCTTGTATATTTTTGCATTTTTGGATTCCCTGTTACATATAGAATAAAAATTAATAAAGTTGTTTCTGTATCACTAACCGTTCTAAAGATATTGTCACTTTAGTAACAAAATAGAGTCAACTTTGGAGCCGCAATGCTAGCGCTGTCATCATGATGTTTTGAATCTCTTTGCACCACCAACTATTGTTAATAATTTCCTTACAAAATACTTGGCAAATTTTTCGAAAAAGTGTAAAACTATACAGAATAATTGATTTAGGTTAAATGTAATTTTTCTCAATTTTTTCAAATACAACACCCTGTATATTTTTCCATATTTCGATTTCCTGTGAAAAGTAGATACTAATTTCTAATAAGTGTCATAACCAGAAAACGAACCCTTCTTGAGATATTGACGCTTTTATTCGAAAATATTGAAATACAGAAGAACAAATAGAACAAAAACCAGAGCAGCAATGGCAAATACGAATAGCAGATGAATTCGTAAGCTGATGGGAATAATTAATTAATAACTAAGCAATAAAACAATTTTCTACATCTAAACAATAAGTTGAACAAGTAAACATAAACGAAGAAAACCAGAAATTCAAATTAAATGTTCAAAATGCTGAGCACGTCTAGCTAAACAATTTGAAATTCGCTCCGAAACCGAAAGTTTTACTCAAAACAACATTTGAGGCGAAATGGATTGAATCTCAGCTCTAATTATATTTTTCATACTTTCGCTTTTGGTGGGAGGATGTTGGTAAACTTTTCTTTTAGGTAGCCCCGATGAAATAAATCAAGGGGCGTAAAATCCGGTGATCTGGCTGACCAGTTTTGTACAACACGTCCTCCTATTCACTTAATCTGATAATTTCTATCGAGATATTGCCTAACGTGAATTGCATAGTGCTGAGGGGCGCTGTTACTGATAATTTGTAGTTTCGCATGGATTAGTGAAAATTAACCAGTTGTATTTTATATTTAAGCATTTTGTTACGATTAATTGGTGGATTCTCAGGCAATACTTCCAATAATTAACTAAATTCTACTACTCGCATTTATCTTCTCCAAATACTCAACACATCCTTCCTGACCGGGTAGGCATCCCTATGTTCTTTTGTTGTTACCAAATTTTTAGCTTAAAATTACAATGATGTTATCATATGAGAACACTCCAACTTTTCAGTGATTTTTGTGGGCCCTTTTGCCAAAATTTTGGGAGGTTGTTGATAACCTGAATTGGTGGGCATGTGGATGGTTTCTCTCGTTCCTTTCCATTGAGCAGGTTGTGTGCCACACGGCGTAGTGCTTCGTAAAGCCATTTGGTTTGGCTCAGCTTCATTGGTGGTGAAGGGTCTGAAGCACAAATGCGTTTTTGACGTTCGAATTATTAGTTTAATGTTAGAATTCTTACGTCTAATGCCTCGGCGGAATTATTTGGGCCAGCTTTGCCACTTGCACGTCCACATTTGGCTGCCTTTTAACCCCTGGTTAGTTTACGATAGCTCTTACGTCCTTCTCGGAGCTTACCTAGAATTTGTACACTTTTAGCCAACTTTTCCCTGGATTTCACAAGGGTATTGGAAATCACTCTGCGCCACACCCCTTGGAAGCGCTTGGAAGCGTCGCCTACCTGCAGTTTGTTCGCTTGTCGCCTGGACCCAAGGCAAGGCCCCTGCGATAGTCGTCCCGCAGACGGGAGCTGGCGAATTCTGCTCTTCGTGTCCTTGATGTCCGCAGGTGCGCCACGGAAGCGCTTGCAGCTTCTAACTCGGCACGTGCCATCCGAGCTTGCGAGAATCACTCGAATTGGTTATTGCGGTATATAAATGTATCTGCAGTTAATCGTATAGATAATAATAGAGCATTTCATGGGAATCTTCTTGTGTATTTTAATATAGATTTAGTGGTAGCTGCATTTTTAGCGCTAGCTGCATTATTGTGCTTATTAGTTTAGGGCATAGCTCCCTTTGTACTGGCAACAGCTACGGTAGCCGCATAACTGCATGGTAGTTTATAGCATGTTGATGGTTACGTTTCACGTAGGGCATTAGATGTAATTATAATGCATGCCCTGAGTTTAGTTTTAGTGCGGCATTCGCTTAGCATGCTGGCCGCGCTCCTATGAGCTTATTTACTCACCCCCTGCTGTATGCATTTTACGCCATCTACCCCGGAAAACATTAGTATTGCTGACTACCATCTACAACAGCATGCTACGGCTTTGTTACTTTCGCCTTCAATGGAAATATGCTATAATCATACTGATAGCCAAGCCTGGAAAACCACCAACAGAGCCAACAGCATACCGACCTATAAGCCTTCTTACTCTCATGTCAAAAGTATTCGAAAGACTGCTCCTAAAAAGAATCGAAGAGACTGTTGACCTAGACCAAATTATACCAACACATTAATTTGGTTTTTGAAAGCAACACTCGACAGTCCAGCAAACCTATAGGATTGTTACAAAAATCATGGAATCACAAGAAACCACAGCGTTCTGCACCGCAGCCTTTCTAGATATTAAGCAAGCTTTTGATAGAGTATGCCATTTAGGTTTACTATACAAACTCAAATCGGTCTTCCCAAGTTAAATTTATCTCTGCTAAAATCTTATCTGTGTGACAGAAACTTCCAAGTAGAAATAAACAATTCATTCTCGAATTATCAGCATATCTCTGCTGGAGTACCGCAAGGAAGCGTGCTAGGTCCACTATTGTACTTAGTGTTTACTTCAGACGCTCCAACCACAGCCAACATGGAGATCGTCACCTTTGCTGACGATACAGCTATACTATCTATCAGCAATGCATCGGTAGAGGCATCTGAAAACCTTCAGAATCACCTCGACTTCCACCAGAATTGGTACAGCAACTGGAGAATTTCTGTAAATAGCGACAAATCCACCCAAGTCACTTTTACCAACAATCGAAGTGTATGTCCACAAGTCACAATTAACAACATAGTTATACGAGTAAAATTAGAAGTCAAATATTTAGGAATGTACTTTTACCAGAGGCTCACCTGGGAGACTCACATAAAGACAAAAAGAAAACATCTTGATCTCAAAGTTAAATAAATGAGCTGGCTAATTGGAAGACAAGCGCAGTTATCCCTAGAAAATAAAGTTCTGTATAAAGCCATTTTGAAACCAATTTGGACTTTCGGCATTCAACTGTGGGGTTGCACAAAGCCGTCCAACACTAAAATCCTGCAGCGTTTCCAGCCGAAGACGCTTCGTATGTTTGCAAACGCTCCTTGGTATGTTAATAATAATCAGACCCTCCACGAAGACATGGGGATTCCATATGTATCCAGCGAAATCCAAAGACTAGCAACTGACCACCACTACACTCTCGTGGGACGTGAAAACGATCTGGTACATCAGCTAGCCCAGTGGTTCCCAAACTTGTTTGCCGTACCGCCCCCTTTTCAGAAAAAAAAAATATTCAGCGCCCCCTGGAAATCTACATTCTTTAAGCGAACAGACAGAAAGATATTGTAGTGGTAGCTTCTTGAGACTGATAATTATCTATAAGAGTATTTCTAGGTAGGAAATTATTTTGAAAGAATACATTAATTAGCAATTAAAAAGTACAAGCGGGGATTTATACATTAAAAATACAACATAAATATTTGAGAATTGTTTAATGAATGATACATTAGATACAGTTACTGTTAAATTGTGAATAGTTTATTAAAAAGGTTCGAGCATATAAAATGATTTAGTTGGGATAGTTGTTTGGTAACATCAGAGCTTAGATTTTAATTTGTAGGTATTAACTGACATTCGGAATAACTAAAGTAAAAGCCAAACTCAAATGATTATATGAAAAAGTCAATTATGAAATGTTATAATAAAGTATACCATATAGAAATTTTGTATAAATTATTGCTAGAGAAAATGATATTTTTAAAATAAACAAATCTTTTCTGAATTTGTAACCTGTATTTTGAGTAAAAGCAAATTTGAATAATAAAAACCCTTTATTATAATGGTATTTACTTTCTGGATGATGTATTAAAGGGTGTGATAAAGTAAAATTAAAGAAACGGAGAATAAACAGATTGAATAAATAAAGTAAGAAATGGTATGAAGAAGAATAAGAACATTTTTTAATAATGGTAAATAGTCTTCATCGAATAATAAATCCGTAACTTGCATTTTGTGTGTTTATTTGGAAAATAATCTCACACTATGTTACACAACAGATGAAATATGTACGAATGGTTTTTCTAAATCTTCTTATCTTCTCTTCCTTCTTTAAGCTTTCACGGCCCCCTTATTTATATTCACCGCCCCCTAAATGCACCCGAGGCTACTATCGCTACCTGGATCGTTCCAGCGCCCCCCAAGGGGCGATATCGCCCACTTTAGGAATCACTGAGCTAGCCCAAGAACCAGTCGCACCATGAATATTAAATTGCCAATGGCCCCACTACCTCATCCCTCGGCCCACCCAGGCTTAATGCCTTTTATTTGGGAGTAACATCAATGGATTGACCTCCCTCAACTCATAAACTATGTCATATGATTTGCTTATTACTCTCACTTTTGTTATATAAGAATAGATTGTAAATATGCACTCCTGTTAAATAAAAAAAGTCTAATAGAGAAAGCATATTAAGAAAAAGAGATGCACTTTTTTCTAAATGTTGCACAAGCATTTGACAAAGTGTGGCACGAGGGACTTATAAACATGGCGGAATAAATACTCTCAAGACAATATGTGCAACTACTAGAATCGTATATATCAGACACTTTCTTCAGAGTGAAACAAGAAGAAGAATACTCTGAACTCAAACAGATCAACTCAGGAGTTCAAGGTGGTGTGCTTGTCCCGTCTTGTACCTCTTCTTCACCTATGACATTCCTGAAACTGATAATGTCAAGACCGCCACTTTTGCTGACGATACTGCTCCATTAGCAGTGGGAGCAAGTGTGGAGTGAATGGATAAAGACAGCGATTGGATCAAAAAGTAAAATATAAAAATTAATGAGTTGAAATCAGTAACCATAAACTTTACCAACAAGAACATCCAGAAAAAAGATACAATAAATGGAATACAGGTGCATATAGTAACACAGCTAAGTATCTAGGGATAAAGCTAGATGCGAAGATGAGGTGGAAGGAACATATTAAAAAGAATAGAAAAGACCTAGACGCAAAATATAAGAAATTGTATTGGTTAATTGGCAAAAAGTCACAGTTACCAATACATAATAAATTGTTTATCTACAAGCAAGATTGGAAACCTATATAGACCTCTGGCATACAGCACCAAACCAACTAACTTAAACACCATTCAAAATTTTCAAAGTAAGGTAATACAGAATATCGGGGATGCACCATGTTATGTCTGTTAGTCTTCGACATATATTAGATCATTCAGGTTAAGATTGGTCGAATACGTCCAGGTGTAATGTATCAACATAAATTTCAAAAAATTATTAATTTAAAAAAATGTATGTGTGTATCCAGGACATTTAGTAGTGATAATCTTATAGTATAAACATCCTTCATGTAGTTTACGCCGATTAGACATATTTAGCCATCTCGTGTCTAAAAGTTTATGAGAAAAACTCTCGCTTTTTCTAATGCTATGGATGAACCTTAAGGTGGGGATTTAGTCGGGAAAATTCCTCAACCTTAAAATGTACTTAGTGAGTGGTACTCTCTAGTGTCGAAAAGCACACACCTCAACGCTAGCGTGATAGGTTTGAAAACAGTCTAAATAAATCGGTCCGTTGGATATCTGAGAAACGAGGCGAAGCGTAGCAGAGCCGAGTGACTTAAAATATACTCTCACGATTTTTCTGTGCTTTTTCACGCGCGCCGGAAAAATCTTTATTTGCAGACTCAAATGAAATATGCTATTACTAATCATTGAAGACCTAGAGTTGTAAAAAAAAGTTTTTTTCGAGACAGTTTATTTCAGAAAAACAGCATGATTTTCACTAGAAAAAAAGTAAATGGTGCTTTTTTCTTCGTACAAAAATGATCAATTAATTTAGTTTTCCTGTCGCTTTTCTAAGTATTAACTATTGGTTTACGAAAGGCAACACTGTTTTCTTTACTTATAAGGGTCTGATTACGTGTGCAGTGCACTATTTACAGCAAACGTTAGTCTTGCTTTATTTACTCTAACCATCGATTGTGCTCGTTTTGTTTTTTTGCTTTTTCCATAGCATGCTTTTGCTTTTCCCATAATTGAAACCTGGATATAATTAAGTGTGTTAGTGTTATAATAATTTATTAGGGTCAAGTGGGGTAAATGTGCAAACAAATAACAATTAGGGTGAAAGTGAAACAAGCCTATAAATTAATTAAACATAAATTAATTGTAAAACTGTAGTTCTAAGCGCTATTATGTGACTTGCAGTTTAGTTTAGAAAATATAGAAATACGAAAATGTACAAAATTTTATACTGTTCATGAGGTATTTTTGGAATCGGTGTAAAACTATGCAAATTGAATTTCACATTTTGTTGTATAGCCATTTTATTACAATTGTTTTATTCACAACTGAAATTACTCATAAAAACTAATGTCAAATTTTGCTTATCTGCCAAATGTAAAACGAACACAGATATTGCTAAAGTTATAATTGGTACAAAATAATATAAATGTTATAACAACTACCCTAATAAAATACTTCGTCAAACAAATTAGTTCGGAAAAACTGTTTTATAATCTTTGCTATTATAAACTCCAACCACAAGTTCACCAGACTGTTGACGATTGACATCGGGCGTGTGATCGCTTGTCGCTATGATCTTTATCGACCGATAAGTATCTAGACATAACAATGACATGTGCGATTAGCCTGCAACATCTAGCTGCTCGCGGACACCTGACAGTCCGAAGTGTTTAAAATTATCCAACGGACCGACTTATTTAGACTGTTTTCAAACCTATCACGCTAGCATTGAGGTATGTGCTTTTCGACACTAGAGAGTACCACTCACTAAGTACATTGGAGGTTGAGGAATTTTTCCGACTAAATCCCCACCTTAAAATTCATCCATAGCGTTAGAAAAAGAGAGAGTTGGCTAAATATGTCTAATCGGCGTAAACTACATGAAGGATGTTTATACTATAAGATTATCACTACTAAATGTCCTGGATACACTCATTTTTTTTTATTTATTTTTTTATTTATGTTGACACCTTGCCGTATTCGACCAATCAGCAATTTTATCTTAACCTGAATGATCTAATATATGTCGAAGACTAACCGACATAACATGGTGCATCCCCGATATTCTGGATTACTTTACTTTGAAAATGTTGAATGGTGTTTAAGTTAGTTGATTTGGAGCTGTATGCCAGGGTCTATATTCCCGGCCTAGTACGGGAATATTATTCCTGTACAGTTTTATTGTAAATTACCTAGCAACGACTGATGTATTGGAGTGTTTGACTTTGCTCAACAAAATGTTATCAATAATGTGTCAATTCTAGTACGCTTGGCGGAAATAATATATTTCACAGAAAGCTGCGAAAGTGGCGTATATCGTGAGAGTATATTTGAGAAACGAGGTGAAGCGTAGCGGAGCTGAGTGACTTAAAATACGATAGTAGGATCTACTTTTGGTCGAGTTATGTACGCTATTTTTGTATTGTTTGAGGCTTTCGCGGTTACTCGAATTATTCTCCTTAGCATAGAATTTCGGCTTAGACCGCGTAGTATTTGTATATGAACACCCAGCATTTTCTGGCTTAATGTGCCTTGCACCTTGTGAAGTCGAGCAAAAACCCGCTCGATGGCCATGCTCTTTGGTGGCTCGTGTTGTTTGAGTATCTTGAGAACGAGGATACTTAGGCAGATTTCGCCGTTTTGCTGTTTGTGCATCCATATTCACTAACGTTTCGCAAGACCTTGCAGCTTGCATCATCAGAGTGAAAGTCGCACTAAGAACCGAAGGTCGGTGTGGAGCTATTTATAGTCCTCTGTGCCAGGCGCGCGGAGTGGCGTAACGCTGGCGCTATTTTTCCCACGACCACAAAAAATACACATTTTTGCAATTTAATGGATGACAGCTTTATTGTGAGAACTGACAATGTCAGTAGTGTATCTGTAATTTTTAGGTCAAAATGACATATTTTCAGAAGTTTTTAGGTTAAAATTACATATTGTCAGCAATTTTTAGGTTAAAATGACATATTTAGCCCACTGTATAACTGTGAATTATGCATTTTTTTCATAACAAACACGTTCGTTATGCTAACGATCGGATGAATTATGTGGGCGTGGGAAAAATTAGTTTCCAGTACCCCGAATCGAACCCCAGCTTCTTGCGTGAAATCCAGGCATCCTACCCACTAGAAAACTATACCAGATTATACCTCGTGCTTCTCCCCCAGCTGTATACTACGGATATGCATGATATTTTCACCATAATACACTTATTTTAATGGTTGAATTTTTATCGCAATTAGTGTTACAATAAATTATTATTCAAGTATTAACACATTGGAAATTAGGTGGCCACTTCTTAATGGATTATTTAATCATTATAACAAATATTTGGCACGATTCCTACTAGCGAAATTGTGGAATTAATAAAATTCAACTATACAATGACTGTTATAAATAAACTCGGTATGCAAAAATAATATTTAAATCCATGATTTGCTCAAAATACGACTAAAACATTTTATGGGGAAGTTTCATGTTTCTAATTCCCTCCCAGTGTTATAAAGCAGATGACGTTAGACACAGGCAACTGTATATTAAAATAATTAGTATTGCAATTCACAACGTTCAAGCTGCCTAAATATAGATAATTCCATAACAAAAGTAAATTTTATATGCCACGTTCTTTTGAGACACCCTGTATAATCAAAATTATTTCAGTAAATGTGCACCGCCCTTGTACCTAGAACTTTTATATTAATGATATGTATGTAACTCTCATAGTTTTAGAAATATCTTCCACCCCTCCATCGTTTCCGGACCTAATATTCTGGTCATAGAACAATAGGTACCTAAGTCATCTAAATATATTCATGTTACATGTCTATGTATATCACAATTCCAGTTTGAATTTCGTCATCAGTAGCCGTTAAAGCTATCAGTGTATTGAGTGCCACCTACCTAACAGAGGCTAAAGTATTTTTAGCAGAGAAACACGTATCAACGCTCAAATTTTCAACAGGAAATTTACTCACGATTACAAGTATTTGTTGCTTCCCAGTCATCTACTAAACGTCTGGTTAAAATTATTTAAACTTTTAGTACGTTATAGTTAAAACTCTAGGGAATATTAGTATCTATTTTGTTTTACTGTTTGAAGTGTGTTTTTACAGAAATAAATCGTGGAGTTACACGTTCAAAAGTGCACTTTATTTACTTTATTTTAATCAAATTCGTGATTTATAAACTAAATTGTAAATACTGTAGCGACTTTTCTTGAATATTTCTGCTTATTTATGTATATTGAAGTTTTAATTGGGTTCAGTATTAATCTCAGTGTTTGCGCTCAAGTTAAGCCATGTAAACTGAAATTTTAGGTTACATTTCTTGGCAGTAAATCTCCACCTTAAACGTCAATTTTGCACTCGCTGTATCCTATTAACGTCGGCATTGTCCAGACAACTATAATACCGGGTGACAATGAGACCAGGGCCATGCCTCTATATCCGTTACATATTAATGAATTTGGATGAAATTTGATACAAGCATACAAGTATAATCAAAATGACTGACTTCCGGTTTCACCGGAAATAACACTAACTTTCATTTTTTAAATGGATCATCCTATATGTTTTATGTTTTTCGTAATCTACAACTCAAATTACATACAACAGTGCTGCCGAATTTGCATAGATATTACACAAAAATATTTTAAAAAATAAATAATTAATTATTCTTCAACTTTAGATAAAGATAAAGTAGTGCATGATGCATATCGTTAGATTGGTATTTAAATTTTCTGTTTAGTGGAAAGATGGCCCTTGGTAGGTGCCGTTTAAAAAAAGTGACTTTTTCTTAAACAACGTGTTATCAAATTTTGTTTTTTTTAAGCGTTTGTTATTGACTTCATTGATAAAATAGCTATTATTATTAGTTGCTAGAGTCAATTAAAACTTATTTTTCCAGTCAGTCTTCTATCATAAAAATAAAAGTTGAAGAAATTATTTTTTTGTTTGAAAAAATAAAAATTTGGCCAGACTAGTTTATGTAATTTGACTTGTAGATTCCGAGAAACATAAAATATACAGGGTGATCCATTTAAAAAAAAACAAAGTTAGTATCATTTCGGTGAAACCGAAAGTCAGTCATTTTTACTATATTTATCCGTCAATCAGAAATTGTCTCCAGCATCTTCATATAATTTTTTTTCTAAAAAATTGGTAATATGTGTATTAGTATTGTTGTTTTAATACTTCAAAGTTATCGGTTTTACAAGATTGCGCCCAGTTTAGAAAATATTTTATCAGCATTTTCTAAATTCGAAAGCATTTCATTTCTCTTGCCTATATTAAAACGTTTGAGTTCTGCCCAAGTCGACTTGGCATCGGCATTTTGTAATTTTAATTTAATATATGCAGCTTTCTCTCTTTTAATTGCAGAGG
>OW679202.1:26985763-27320240 GCA_940337035.1 Agriotes lineatus | reverse complement strand
ACGAACACGGAAATGAGTGGGATGAATATATCGATCAAGCGCTTTTCGCCTTGAGATGTGCACCGCACGCGGCACACGGATTTAGTCCCGCAGAATTGGTTTATGGACGTCAGATTAGATCTCCATTAAACATGATCAAGGAGTTGTGGGTTGGAAAGGAAACCAACGAACCGGTAGTAGTGTACATATTAAAGTTACTTGATAGGCTAAGGCAAATGCAGGAAATCGCGAAAACGGTAACTTTGGAAGCGCAAACCAAATCAAAAGGTTATTATGATCTGAAGGCGAAGGCTTCATATTACGAGGTTGGCGAGAAGGTTATATGGTATCAGCAAGCCAGGACCAACAAATTGCAGATGCAATGGACTGGGCCCAAAGAAATTGTGGAGAAAATTTCCGATACGAATTATATAATTAAAGAAATTTCGGGAAAACGTAAACAAACTCTTGTCCACGTCAATTTGTTGAAACCTTATTTTGAAAAGGCTGAAATCATTGCAATAGTAATCAAACAACCTGGGGAAGAAGGAGCAGAACTCGATCTTCCAGAACTGGAAATAGAAGACACCGAAATCTTAAGTGCTTCGGAAGTGTTGAAACAAGCCAAAGGGGTAGGACAACTCACGGAAATCCAAATGAAAAGCTTAGAGGAATTAATCCAAGAATTTTCAGGGTTATTTTCAAATCGACCCGGAAGAACCAACTTAGTGGAACACGATATTGCTCTCAAGGAGGAAAAAATTATCCGAACTCGAGCGTATTCACACTCACCGAGGGTACGCGAGATTATCGACAGAGAAATCGATAAAATGTTAAAATTGGGAGTAATTAGGCCCAGTAACAGCGAGTATTCATCGCCTATGATGATTGTGGAGGCTGAAGGGAAAGATCCAAGGCCTGTAATCGACTACAGAGCGTTAAATGCTATTAAGGTGCCACAGCAACATCCTGTTCCTAATATAGAAGCATGCGTGGAAAAATGCAGCAAGGCCAGATACCTGAGTCTAATCGATGTAGTAAGAGCCTACTGGCAAATAGGGATGACTGAAAGAGCAAGTAAATATGCTGCTTTCATAACTCATCGTGGAGTTTTCGAACCAGTGACGTTAGCGTTCGGGCTGCAATCTGCTCCATTTTCGTTTCAGCGGCTAATGGACACCATATTGAAGGGAATGGACGATTTCGCAGAACCATTTTTGGACGATGTGGCGGTACATTCGATGACTTGGGAGGAGCATTTAGAACATCTACGTGCGGTATTCAAGGCAATGCATCAAGCAGGCCTAACGATAAAGGCTAAGAAGTGTGAGTGGGGAAAAGCCGAGGTGATATATCTGGGACATAAAATAGGTCAGGGATGTAGACAACCGTCGGAGGTAAAGGTAGCGGCCATACAGGAGTTTCAACGTCCCCAAACCAAACGGGATATTCGATCATTTCTCGGGATCACTGGGTATTACAATCATTACGTACCGAACTATGCAGACATAGCTAGTCCACTTACAGACGCATTACGGAAAAATGCGAAAACCAGAGTAGAATGGGATGATCAGAAAGAAGTTGCATTCCAAAGATTGAAGAACGAATTAATGAGCGGTAAGGTGTTGAGAGCTCCAGATTATTCCCGCGAATTTATAGTACAAACCGATTGTTCGAAGCGAGGAATGGGGGTGACTTTATCGCAACGAGATGCTAATCAAGAAGAGCATCCGGTACTGTATCTCAGCAAAAAACTTACGGATAGGGAGCAAGCTTATAGCGCAAGTGAACTCGAATGTGCAGCTTTAGTGTGGGCAGTCGGAAAATTGAAACCTTATTTGTTTCTGAGCCATTTTACCGTAGAAACGGATCACTGTCCTTTGACCTGGTTACGGCAGATGAGCAATAAGAATGGCAGATTACTGCGGTGGTCATTAATTTTACAAATGTTAAATTTCACTGTTCTCTATAAACCGGGAAAGAAATGCGGAAACGTGGATTCCTTATCTAGGTATTTTGTTTAGTTAAGTCACCGAGAACCAAAGTAGTACTGACAATTACACCAGATAACTGATGTTAATTCACGTAGGTTAGTTAAATTAGGGTAAGCATGATGAGACCATATAGTTCTGAGATTTATGACTGGTATTGCTTAAGTGCGAAAGAAGAACGTCTTGTGGTGTAAAAATTGATAGATTTAAACCTCAAAGACTATCTTAATCTGGGGGCAACTGTTACAATTTGCGTTCTTTAATGAAATGAACTATGTAGGAATATACTGTACTTTAGTTAGCTGTAAGCCATCTGTATAATATTTTAAGGTAAAATTCGTAGGAAAAATGTCATATTTAAATTACAACAAGCGGATGTTTAGAAACGTGCCTTTCGTTTGGGAAGCTGGAGATATTCCAATCTCACGAATAGATTAGAGTAAGTTTATGCAGGGTTTACTTCATAAACCGAAATATTGAGTGATGTATATGACCGGTACGTGATCAGAAGAAGCAACGGTTGCAACTCGATCATAAAAATTATTTGCAGCTGGGACCAAATGCTTTTAGTAGAATTTTAATCCTTTATAGCGGTAATTTCCAAAGGGTCCGAGCAAACCACATTTCACCGTGGGAAAGCCTCAAACTTTTAAAATTCATAGAACTATTATGAACTATCACGTCCGTGTGTACGTGCCAAAATTCCAAAATTTAGACCAGCTCTGATAGGTTATTGGGAACTTTGTAAACGCCCACCGAGCTTTCTTGGTCAGAATGGACTTAGAATTAAGTCAGTTAATAATAAGATGTAAATACGTAAAGTTAAGAAACAACGCTATTAAACTTAAGTGTTCTGTAAACGGCAGAAAAATAAATGCAAGTGTTTGTACTTAAGTGTTCTTATTAATCTCGCAACAGTAGCTTTGGTCTTCGTGTCCGAGTGTGTTTCAACTAAAAGGATTGCCAGTTACCCCGACTTTAGGCGTCTCGCAATACCGTGGGTTTTGGGCACGAAGACCATGGTCAAGGGTCCATATAGACTTTGCAGGTCCCATGCAAGGCCAGTATTTCATTATAATAGTAGATGCATTTTCCAAATGGTTAGAAGTGCGTCTCGTACCAACAACTTCAGCAGAAGCAGCAATTAAGGCTCTTCGAGAACTATTTGCTACACATGGCATTCCTGATGTCATCGTAAGCGATAATGGAACAGCGTTCACCTCACAGGAATTACAAACATTTGTAAAACGGAATGGGATTCGACATACAAGAATTGCTCCATATAACCGGGCGGCTAGTTGTCAAGCCGAACGAATGGTGAGATCGACAAAGGAAGGATTAAAGAACTTGGGGGAAGGAGATTGGAACACTAAATAACACGATTCTTACTACAACAGTACATAACGCCTCATGCAACAACTGGTCAAAGTCCAGCAGAATTGCTTATGGTACGGAAGCTGTCAACCGCCCTTGATCAGTTGCATCCAGATGTGGTGCAAGAAATGGTTGCCAAACAAGAGAAAGCAATAGAAGAGAAACCGCTTCGCAAATTTACTAAGGATGAAATAGTATTTGCCAGGAATTATTCAGCAAGTGGTCCAAAATGGATACCCGGAACCATCGAAACAACTGCAGGTCCTGTTTCATACAGAATAGCAACACCTGAAGGTAACAGATTGCATAAACACACTAATCAGCTTTGCTGTAGATCCACTAAGATCACTGAGGTAGTCCGAGATGAGCCAGAAAGTATTAACAATAGCGGAGAGCAGCTCAAGCGGGAAAGAACGAACAGCCGAGATATCTGACACAGTGGGAATGGAACAAGATCCAGACAAGATGGGTGCAGCGGCATCAACATCACCTCGTCCACAGAGAACAAGGGTCCCTCCAAGGTTCTTCGCGGATTTTACAAACTAGGAGGGAGGGGTGTTGTGTCTAGAGGGAGCTAGTGAAAGAACGGGAGTGTTAGGTTAGGCGGAAACGTGTGAGGTAGTGGCAGTTCGTACTCGCTCCTGTAATATGTTGTACGTGCGCGCATACGTTGTCATTTGTTAGATAGATAAGCTACTTATCAGCCTTATTCACTTTGTATCTTGTGTTGTATTAAAAGTACTCGAGCCTAATAATTGATGTTGTTAATAATCACCGATTAAACACAACAGAAACTATATAAATTAAGCTTTTATTTATTTATACAACTTTAAAACATTTACATACAAAATAATTTATGCTAAACGTTTATTTCAGCATCTCTAAACTCAATCATTTGGTCTTGCCATTCAAGAGCGCCATCCCCAGCAAAAAAATTTGCAAAACAATCCCTAATGCGCCGAGCATGCCTGGTTGACTAATTGGAATTTGTTCGTTGCTGTTGATGGTGTTCTGATGTAGACTGAAGTTGTAAAAATGCATTATTTACTAACGAACGCAACTCCTCTGGTGTAATTTCACCTTCAGGATTATCTATATGTCTGATCATACTGTGCAGAACACAAGCGCATTTAACAACAATATAAACATTTTCTGGTTTTACAGCAATTGCTGTTGTAAAAATTCTAAATTTTGACACTAAAATTCCAAACGTACATTCCACCACTTGACGAGCATAGGACAATTGATAATTATAAATGTGTTTTTTCCTGTCTAGTCTTTTTCGTGGATATAGTTTCATGACATGTTCCGTTAATCGAAAAGCTTCATCACCAATTTGTAAAGTATTGCAACCCTTAGGTTAGGGGCTGCAACCCTTAGGGTGGTCTTAGGGGTAGTTTTTTCTCTTAGACCACAATTTCGCTTCTTCGGAGGTTAACTCGATCGCTGAACCCTGCTCTTAATTTAGGGGTTGTAAAGCCTACTTTTAACACAATAAAACGCCAAAGAATATTATAACACTATATTGAAAAACAAGTATCAATTCTGCCCAATTATAATGATCATTCGCCCAAACGGCTCTATGCTTAAATTGCTATAGTTTCGTAAATAGAATTGATCGGAATTACGCTTAAAGTTTATGACATCAATTTACTTTGGAAGGAAAGAATAAACATAGCAGCCCTGGTTAATAAAATACACATAAATGACTGACCTTTGCCCAGGTGCCGTTGCTAGAACTTGGAGGGTGAATGTTAATTTGATTTATTTGCGGTACGCCCGAACTGACTTAGGTAATTTAAATATGTTCGGCTAGATTTTAGATCCCCTGGTCGGCAATCCTTGAATTTTGAGTGGCTTGTCACATGCACTAGTCACATAACGATTTGAATATAACTTTCAATTTTAACTTAGGTTATTTCGCCCGGCTCGCGGCATGGCGCCGGGACGCGATACGCCCGAAAGCGGCTTTCGCGGGTAATTAGTTTATTATCTCGCGGGATACGGGAAGACTGACTGTCCAGTTCGCGTTTCCCAAAAGGTAAGTTTCTTTCGTGAATAGCCGGGAGTTCCCGTTTTGCCAACTTGCCAAAATGGCTTTATTCTTAGCGGCTCTTGGTACTGCATGAAACCAAACTGACTCATGGGTTCTCACAGTACAGAGATTGCATGTTTGCTGGCGCAGCCCGATTCTAAGAAAATTCTGCCAGTAAGTTAATATCGAATTTCTTTGACTTCCCTGATGCAAATCAACCGTTGCTTGGATTATAACAATGTAACCTTTTACGTGCTTAGTAAATGAAATTTTGCGTTCGCAATAAATTTAATTTATGCAGGGACGGCTTTGTTTTATTCTTCCTCATGACAACTTAAAATCTATAAGATTTATAAATATAACGCAATTTCTTGCGGGTTGTTACACTACTCCCCGCTTTTTAAAAGTAGGCATGTCCTTATGGACATGTCTGCTTTTTAACAAAAAACCTTGACCTCTAAGTGAAATTAAATCTTAATGCTGATTATATTTACCCATTTTCTTTAATTTATTGCGCTAAAGTGTCTTTATGCTTCATACCGTGTTTTTGCGCTCACTAGTTTTTATTGCTCTGCTCTGTGACGCAGTTGGCTTCGCACTACACTCATTTTTATTATGATATGTCCACTAATTTTGTTTTAATACTCTGCTTTTGAAACACTCCCGCACTTCGCGTTTCACAGCTATGTTGACGTAGGGTGTCATCCTTCGACTGCAGGCTGCTGTTTTTCGGCTCGGTCTTCTTCCTTCCGATAATTTGTTTACTTCCTCCTCTGCCTTATCCTATTTTTCTACCTTCTTCATTCGTGTTGTCGCCTTTATAATTTGTATTTTATTATTCGCACCTCTTCTTTGTAAATATTTATGGTTTCATTAGTAATATTTGTTATTTATTTGTATTAACTATTTATTAATTATTATATTATTATTCGTATATCTTCGTCTTCATATTTATTTATGATTGTATTATTAATTATTAATGGTTGTTCTTGGAACTAATTCCTAATGGTAAGGAAAAGGAAGGTGCAACAGAGGCTATTGTTGCAGGCATGAAGGCCTCTAGAGTAAAGGATAATTAAGGGTTGGAAAACTGTATAAGTGGCTGATTTTATTTAATGATGAGGTGAAAATGTTATCTTCGTTCTTCGATTACTAAGGTTTGAGTCGTTGTTTTAGTTATTTGCGATATTACTTCTGCTTTCCCATGGTACATTAGCTGATCCCTTTGTCATAGTAGTCTTGTAGTAATCCCATACTATTTCTTCATAATTGGAATTTACACAATGACTGTTGTATATTCGCATGAAATTTCTGAATTTAAGCTAATTTTACTTTCCTTCCCATTTTACTGTAGCATAATAATCCTTCGTATTCCTTTGTATTGATGCAGTTACTATAACTTTTACTAAGAGTGATCGTTTTTATTGTACGATCCTTATTCGCATTTGGCGTCTTCGGTTACTTCACCTACTACGCTTCATATTGCTGTAGTGGTACCATTAATTAATATTTTTCTTATTACTTCATTATAAATTCTTATATTTTCGTATCTATGTACGCTTCGTCATTCTTCTTGTCCTTGTGCCTTAACAACGGTTCACTGACCTTCGGCTACCCTAAAGGACCTTATTAATGCATCCCGCATTCGGGTATTTTCCTGGTGCCTTAATACCGGTTCTCTGACCTTCGGCTACCTTTGAGGAACTTTAATGCATCCCATATTGGGTTATATTTCATTTAACCTCTACCAAAAATGCTTAAACTTTATATTGCTTACATTTATTTCTTTGTATGACTTAAACTTCATTGATTTTTCCTTGTTGTCCTTCTGTGGATTTGGGCAATCGGCTATGTCCTGGCTGGATACTGATGTAATGTTGTTGTTGAGGTTGTTCCTTTGTACCTTATTATCACGAACTTATACGCGCACTATTCACTTGGTATTAGTGTTAACACCGGTATGAGCATTTATTAACCTAACCGTAATTTGAATTTGTATAGGTAATTTTTCACATTACCAAATTAAATCTTATTAGTTAAAATCAATTCTTTGATTTAATCCTTAACCTTGAAACTCTAATGAGAAACATAAAACAAGTTGATAATCATTGAAAAATAAAATTAAAAAAAAATATTCATATGTTATTATATTGAAAATTAAAATTGGTTTTTATTTGCCTAAGCAACCGTTTCTCTTTTTAGCTTCGCATTCATATTATTAGTGCAAAAAGATTAATTTGCAAAGATTATCACTTAATTATAAATTTCATAATTCTTAATTAAAATCATATTTGTCATTTAAACCATTCCCACTGAAGCTCAAATGAGAAACAAAACAAATGTTTGATCCTTGGTTAATGGTATATCGTCATTCTATTGAAAATTAAAATTATTTATATTTGATAAACTAACTGTTTCTCCTTTTAGCTTAGCTGTTTATTATTAGTAATAAAGTAATTATGTTTAAAAATGTTTTAAATGATTATTTCCCATTATTCTATTTCCTTGTTATTCCTATTGCGTTAGTAAGCTTTAAAACTATTATTATTCCTACTTAAGATTAATTCCCATTATTTATTTTTCCTTACGTAACTGTACCCTGATATTTACTTTTAAAAATATTGTTGGTATTTGTTAATTGTTTTGGTACCGAATAAGAAAATTGTTTTAATATTATCGTATTAATGCTTTTTACTAACTTGACCTTGAAAAAGTTTTTACCATAGACAGTGTTTATTTATTTTTATCCCATCATTGTTAACGATCTGAGGTACTAACATCGTACTTTATATGTATTTATTACTTTATGCTTTTTCTTATTCGTTCCTTATTTTTGGACGTCTATTGGTCGCCTTTTACGACCCGCTAGACTCCTAAGCGGTGGAAATATTCTAAACCCCGTTTTCCACACAGGGAATAAACCTTGGGATATCTTTTTGTCGCCTTTTATGACACGCCAGACTCCTGGGCGGTGGGAATATTTGATCCCCGTTCCCACACAGGGAATAAAATTTGGTGTAACTTTTAGTCATTTATATTTACTTTAATTCTTTAAGAGATTATGAATCTGAAATGAAAATTATAAATTATAAATCTGGATTGAAAATGATTAATCTGGAGTGAAAATGAATTTCCCTTATCCGGGAAAAAAAATTGGGATGTCTTTTGGTCGCCTTTTACGACCCGCCAGACTCCTGGGCGTTGGGAATATTCTAACCCCGTTCCCACACAGGGAATAAAACTTGGGATATCTTTTTGTCGCCTTTTACGACACGCCAGACTCCTGGGCGGTGGGAATATTCGATCCCCGTTCCCACACAGGGAATAAAATTTTGGGATAACTTATATTTATATTTACTTGAATTCTTTATGCTTCCTTATTTATCTTTATTATTTATTGTTGCCTTAAAGATTTTTATTGGTTAATTGTATATTATAATAAAGCGTCTTCTCAAAAACATGCCTACTATTTGTGATAAAAAATATTTTTGATAGTGTACCAACTCATTTTAAATTATCAATTAATTTAGAAACCTATAAACGCAATTTAAAAAATGGATTGTGGAACAGTCTTTGGATTGTTACGCTTTACTAACAAAACTTATTGAATGATAATTTTTCGTTGTTATTTTTACCTACGTAAAATTTTTATATTTGCTTTTTATTTTATTTTTATTTTTATAAATACCAATCTTTATTTTAACATACTTACCTTAAGCTTGTGTGTGGCTAATACTGTTAATGTGTGAAATGAATATTGTATTGTTTATATATTTTGTTTATTGCTTAATAATTATTTAGTTTCTTCTTTATTGCTTATTTTTAAACTTTATATTTTAGCTTCGCAATTTCTTTTGGCAAAATTTATAATTTTAGCTTCAGAATTTATTTTGGTGAAATTGATATTTTTAGCTTCATGATTTGTTTTAGTACGGGGAGGTAGTATTAAGTTTATAATAATTTTATTTCGATTTTCTTCGTATTCTGCACTTTCTTGATTTTCTTGATTTCTTCTTCCTTTTTTCTTTGCCTAAGTTTTGTTTCTTCGATACACAAGTTTTTCACTTACCATATTTACCTGTTCCTTTATATTACTTCCTTGGAACACTTCTTAATAATTCGGTACCTTTTTACTTACCCATTTTAAATTTTCTTCCTTTATTTTCTTAGATTCTTCTTTCGAATCCCTACGTAATTTTTCTTCCTTCTTTTTCTTAGATTCTTCTTTCGAATCCCTACTTAATTCTTCTTCCTTATTTTTCTTAGATTCTTCTTTCGAATCCCTACGTAATTTTTCTTCCTTCTTTTTCTTAAGATTCTTCTTTCGAATCCCTACGTAATTTTTCTTCCTTACTTTATTTTAATATTCTTGCTGCAGGATTTATTTTTCTTCTTCTTCGCTTAGTTTTCCAACACTGTGGATAAAAATAGTGCCTACTTCATTGGCATTTCCATTTATATGCTTTCTCCTAGCATCATTACCTTTGTGAACCATGGCTTCCTTACTGAACTTTCTCCCTAGTTCCTTGTCACTTTTTCCCGTGACTTCTTCGGCATTGTTTCCAATATCCTCTTTGCGCACTAAAGAGTTTAAGATTGCGTCTAGGTGATCAGCCTTTATGACGTCCTTCTTTTTATTGGTTTTACTAGCCTACTTCCTTCCTACTGATTCTCTAGCTGCGGATCCTGTTTTCGGTTCCTTTGAGCTTTTTCTTGAGAATCTTCGAATTGTGTCACTCCGCCTCTTGTAGAATGCAAGAGCGAGTATTGTTGCTGAGTGCAACCTCCGTCTCGAACCTCTGACGATGATTGAGACCCACAATTCCCAACTTTACTTTTTATGGGTATTCCGTCGTATTTTCCTCCTACTTGGGGTTACTGGAATCCCTGAGATTTCTTAAATTTCGCATTGTGTCACTCCACCTCTTGCCGAATGCAAGAGCGAGTAATGTTGCTGAGTGCAACCTCCGTCTCGAACCTCTGACGATGATTGAGACCCACAATTCCCACTACAATTTTTATGGGTATTCCGTCTTTTTTCCCTCCTACCTGGGGCGACTGGAATCCCTGAAATCTCTTAATTTTTGTACCTGACAGCTATATTTCCTTATTTTTCTTTCTTCTAAAATATCTTCATTATAATCTTCTTGTGTATCGCTATTGTTATTTAATACCTCCTCTGTACTTATTTCATTATTAATTTAATTGTACCGCATTTTAAAATTGGTAATCATTGTTTTGGATTGGTGCAAATTGTTAATTCCCTGCCCCATACTGTCATGGTGCAGGTGGAAATTTTTTTCACCGTTTTATTATTAATTAGCCAAGCATAACTTAAAATTTTTGTTTACCTTATTGCGAGTTCTTCCCTAGTCCCGCTTTTTTTTAAATTTCCATCGTAGCTTCTGGAGTTTACCTTCGCATTAAAGTTTCTATTACTGTTAGCGCTTTTGCCTTAATATTTTGTTGGATATTGCCTACTATTATAATTGATTTTTTTTCTAACTGTGCGTACCTTTATAATTTTAAAATGTATTCTGGTGTTGTGACTTTTTTCTTGCATTCTTTCCTGAGTACTGTTATAATTTGGCAACTGCCGCAATGTAATTTAATTATTTTGATTAAACCCGCCAAGCGGCTTATAAAAATTGTGCTCTTTAGCATTTTTAAAATTGGCTGCTTTAGCATTTTTAAAATTGGCTTGTCCCTTAATATTAACATTTTCTTGATGCTTATAGAATTTTTCTGACCTAACACTATTTCAATTATTTCGTGACTTGTAGCCACTTTGCTGGTTGTTCCAATCCACGTTAAATCTGAATTTGTTGTTTCCCGCTTGTGGATCTTACCTAAGCTTCAAAAAACAGTTTTGTGCTACATGATTCTTACGACCGCAATTAAAACAAGCTTTATTTTGTGTTGTACGCCTTTTAAAAATGGTAAACCTAGCTGTTGCTTTCGTTTCCGAGTTTAATTTAAAGAAACAGTATTTCGCAATATGATTGTTGCGTTCACAATTGAAACAAACTGTATTTTGTGTTGTGCGTACTGTGAACACTGGATTATTGTTTTGAAATTTATTAGCGCTAATTTTTTTTCATAATTCTATTTGAATAGCAATTTCTTCGGCTTTCCGCTTAATAAAGGTTCTAATTATTTCATAATATTTTTGTTTACCCCTGTTCGAAATTGATTAAAAAGTAGTTCCTCGTTCTTTCCATTTTATTTTTAATTATAGCCTCAAATGCTTTGATAATGTAGCCCTTCTACGGTATTTACTTTTTGTAATGTGTGAAATTATCAGCTAAATGCCACCGATTATTTTAAAATTGGTATATATATGCACCTATGCCTGAAATTTTCCAATACTGTAATTTGTGAACTTATTTTTCGGTTACACATATAAAATAATTGCCTTTATGACTCACTAAGTTATTACTTTGTACTTGTCCTGATACCAATAATTTTTACAAGTTTTGTTTTATTTTATTTATGCGACGCCTATGTGTGCCACCCTTGGCAAAGTTTTAAACGATCTTTAGTTGCAGAAATGATGCAGGATTGTATTTATTGTGAATGTTATCCCTAATTGTTGCAGTTTATTAGCAGAAAAATTGTTTATGCTTCTTAAAATTGTTTTATTTGCCTACCAAATTTTTGAAGTCCCTTTGTTTTGTTTGCACAGTGTCGGTAATTAATATTTGTTGCTAATTTTAGAGCGTTCGAATTGTTTTAATTACTAGTACACCGTTGAATTCGAAATTATTATTGCTGTCTTGTTGCACACAGAAACCTACCAAAATTTGATGCTCCTAGAGGAAAAACGTAGAAAAAATACACAAAATCGCACAAAAATAAAATTATTTACATTTCCTAAAAGCGTAAAATTGTTAAAAGCACCTTAATTTGCGGGCGCTCGCTATAATCCTTCCGGAATGTACCTACTTCCCTTCACTTGAATAATACCTTATGGGGGTTGTAGCATTTAATTTAGCACGATTGATTTGCTGCCAAATTTTTGCAACCTATGATTTCCCTGCGTATTACCGACCGATAAAATTTCTTGCAAAATTCCTTCGTGCTGAAATTTCCACTAGGGGTAGTTTTTACGTTAGGGGGATGAAATCCGAAAGTAACTCTTGTTCTCTACCGCCCGATTGAGGGTTGGCAGATGTAAATTAGGTGTTGAAATTTTTATAAAAGTGAAAAAAAAAATTCTAAGTTTTTAAGGGTGTATTTTCGGCCTTCCTGAAGGTGCAAGGGATAAACGACCGAGTTAAAGGGGTTCTGCTGCCACCAATGTAAAGTATTGCAACCCTTAGGTTAGGGGCTGCAACCCTTAGGGTGGTCTTAGGGGTAGTTTTCCCTCTTAGACCACAATTTCGCTTCTTCGGAGGTTAACTCGATCGCTAAACCCTGCTCTTAATTTAGGGGTTGTAAAGCCTACTTTTAACACAATAAAACGCCAAAGAATATTATAACACTATATTGAAAAACAAGTATCAATTCTGCCCAATTATAATGATCATTCGCCCAAACGGCTCTATGCTTAAATTGCTATAGTTTCGTAAATAGAATTGATCGGAATTACGCTTAAAGTTTATGACATCAATTTACTTTGGAAGGAAAGAATTAACATAGCAGCCCTGGTTAATAAAATACACATAAATGACTGACCTTTGCCCAGGTGCCGTTGCTAGAACTTGGAGGGTGAATGTTAATTTTATTTATTTGCGGTACGCCCGAATTGACTTAGGTAATTTAAATATGTTCGGCTAGATTTTAGATCCCCTGGTCGGCAATCCTTGAATTTTGAGTGGCTTGTCACATGCACTAGTCACATAACGATTTGAATATAACTTTCAATTTTAACTTAGGTTATTTCGCCCGGCTCGCGGCATGGCGCCGGGACGCGATACGCCCGAAAGCGGCTTTTGCGGGTAATTAGTTTATTATCTCGCGGGATACGGGAAGACTGACTGTCCAGTTCGCGTTCCTCAAAAGGTAAGTTTCTTTCGTGAATAGCCGGGAGTTCCCGTTTTGCCAACTTGCCAAAATGGCTTTATTCTTAGCGGCTCTTGGTACTGCATGAAACCAAACTGACTCATGGGTTCTCACAGTACAGAGATTGCATGTTTGCTGGCGCAGCCCGATTCTAAGAAAATTCTGCCAGTAAGTTAATATCGAATTTCTTTGACTTCCCTGATGCAAATCAACCGTTGCTTGGATTATAACAATGTAACCTTTTACGTGCTTAGTAAATGAAATTTTGCGTTCGCAATAAATTTAATTTATGCAGGGACGGCTTTGTTTTATTCTTCCTCATGACAACTTAAAATCTATAAGATTTATAAATATAACGCAATTTCTTGCGGGTTGTTACACTACTCCCCGCTTTTTAAAAGTAGGCATGTCCTTATGGACATGTCTGCTTTTTAACAAAAAACCTTGACCTCTAAGTGAAATTAAATCTTAATGCTGATTATATTTACCCATTTTCTTTAATTTATTGCGCTAAAGTGTCTTTATGCTTCATACCGTGTTTTTGCGCTCACTAGTTTTTATTGCTCTGCTCTGTGACGCAGTTGGCTTCGCACTACACTCATTTTTATTATGATATGTCCACTAATTTTGTTTTAATACTCTGCTTTTGAAACACTCCCGCACTTCGCGTTTCACAGCTATGTTGACGTAGGGTGTCATCCTTCGACTGCAGGCTGCTGTTTTTCGGCTCGGTCTTCTTCCTTCCGATAATTTGTTTACTTCCTCCTCTGCCTTATCCTATTTTTCTACCTTCTTCATTCGTGTTGTCGCCTTTATAATTTGTATTTTATTATTCGCACCTCTTCTTTGTAAATATTTATGGTTTCATTAGTAATATTTGTTATTTATTTGTATTAACTATTTATTAATTATTATATTATTATTCGTATATCTTCGTCTTCATATTTATTTATGATTGTATTATTAATTATTAATGGTTGTTCTTGGAACTAATTCCTAATGGTAAGGAAAAGGAAGGTGCAACAGAGGCTATTGTTGCAGGCATGAAGGCCTCTAGAGTAAAGGATAATTAAGGGTTGGAAAACTGTATAAGTGGCTGATTTTATTTAATGATGAGGTGAAAATGTTATCTTCGTTCTTCGATTACTAAGGTTTGAGTCGTTGTTTTAGTTATTTGCGATATTACTTCTGCTTTCCCATGGTACATTAGCTGATCCCTTTGTCATAGTAGTCTTGTAGTAATCCCATACTATTTCTTCATAATTGGAATTTACACAATGACTGTTGTATATTCGCATGAAATTTCTGAATTTAAGCTAATTTTACTTTCCTTCCCATTTTACTGTAGCATAATAATCCTTCGTATTCCTTTGTATTGATGCAGTTACTATAACTTTTACTAAGAGTGATCGTTTTTATTGTACGATCCTTATTCGCATTTGGCGTCTTCGGTTACTTCACCTACTACGCTTCATATTGCTGTAGTGGTACCATTAATTAATATTTTTCTTATTACTTCATTATAAATTCTTATATTTTCGTATCTATGTACGCTTCGTCATTCTTCTTGTCCTTGTGCCTTAACAACGGTTCACTGACCTTCGGCTACCCTAAAGGACCTTATTAATGCATCCCGCATTCGGGTATTTTCCTGGTGCCTTAATAGCGGTTCTCTGACCTTCGGCTACCTTTGAGGAACTTTAATGCATCCCATATTGGGTTATATTTCATTTAACCTCTACCAAAAATGCTTAAACTTTATATTGCTTACATTTATTTCTTTGTATGACTTAAACTTCATTGATTTTTCCTTGTTGTCCTTCTGTGGATTTGGGCAATCGGCTATGTCCTGGCTGGATACTGATGTAATGTTGTTGTTGAGGTTGTTCCTTTGTACCTTATTATCACGAACTTATACGCGCACTATTCACTTGGTATTAGTGTTAACACCGGTATGAGCATTTATTAACCTAACCGTAATTTGAATTTGTATAGGTAATTTTTCACATTACCAAATTAAATCTTATTAGTTAAAATCAATTCTTTGATTTAATCCTTAACCTTGAAACTCTAATGAGAAACATAAAACAAGTTGATAATCATTGAAAAATAAAATTAAAAAAAAATATTCATATGTTATTATATTGAAAATTAAAATTGGTTTTTATTTGCCTAAGCAACCGTTTCTCTTTTTAGCTTCGCATTCATATTATTAGTGCAAAAAGATTAATTTGCAAAGATTATCACTTAATTATAAATTTCATAATTCTTAATTAAAATCATATTTGTCATTTAAACCATTCCCACTGAATCTCAAATGAGAAACAAAACAAATGTTTGATCCTTGGTTAATGGTATATCGTCATTCTATTGAAAATTAAAATTATTTATATTTGATAAACTAACTGTTTCTCCTTTTAGCTTAGCTGTTTATTATTAGTAATAAAGTAATTATGTTTAAAAATGTTTTAAATGATTATTTCCCATTATTCTATTTCCTTGTTATTCCTATTGCGTTAGTAAGCTTTAAAACTATTATTATTCCTACTTAAGATTAATTCCCATTATTTATTTTTCCTTACGTAACTGTACCCTGATATTTACTTTTAAAAATATTGTTAGTATTTGTTAATTGTTTTGGTACCGAATAAGAAAATTGTTTTAATATTATCGTATTAATGCTTTTTACTAACTTGACCTTGAAAAAGTTTTTACCATAGACAGTGTTTATTTATTTTTATCCCATCATTGTTAACGATCTGAGGTACTAACATCGTACTTTATATGTATTTATTACTTTATGCTTTTTCTTATTCGTTCCTTATTTTTGGACGTCTATTGGTCGCCTTTTACGACCCGCTAGACTCCTAAGCGGTGGAAATATTCTAAACCCCGTTTTCCACACAGGGAATAAACCTTGGGATATCTTTTTGTCGCCTTTTATGACACGCCAGACTCCTGGGCGGTGGGAATATTTGATCCCCGTTCCCACACAGGGAATAAAATTTGGTGTAACTTTTAGTCATTTATATTTACTTTAATTCTTTAAGAGATTATGAATCTGAAATGAAAATTATAAATTATAAATCTGGATTGAAAATGATTAATCTGGAGTGAAAATGAATTTCCCTTATCCGGGAAAAAAAATTGGGATGTCTTTTGGTCGCCTTTTACGACCCGCCAGACTCCTGGGCGTTGGGAATATTCTAACCCCGTTCCCACACAGGGAATAAAACTTGGGATATCTTTTTGTCGCCTTTTACGACACGCCAGACTCCTGGGCGGTGGGAATATTCGATCCCCGTTCCCACACAGGGAATAAAATTTTGGGATAACTTATATTTATATTTACTTGAATTCTTTATGCTTCCTTATTTATCTTTATTATTTATTGTTGCCTTAAAGATTTTTATTGGTTAATTGTATATTATAATAAAGCGTCTTCTCAAAAACATGCCTACTATTTGTGATAAAAAATATTTTTGATAGTGTACCAACTCATTTTAAATTATCAATTAATTTAGAAACCTATAAACGCAATTTAAAAAATGGATTGTGGAACAGTCTTTGGATTGTTACGCTTTACTAACAAAACTTATTGAATGATAATTTTTCGTTGTTATTTTTACCTACGTAAAATTTTTATATTTGCTTTTTATTTTATTTTTATTTTTATAAATACCAATCTTTATTTTAACATACTTACCTTAAGCTTGTGTGTGGCTAATACTGTTAATGTGTGAAATGAATATTGTATTGTTTATATATTTTGTTTATTGCTTAATAATTATTTAGTTTCTTTTTTATTGCTTATTTTTAAACTTTATATTTTAGCTTCGCAATTTCTTTTGGTAAAATTTATAATTTTAGCTTCACAATTTATTTTGGTGAAATTGATATTTTTAGCTTCATGATTTGTTTTAGTACGGGGAGGTAGTATTAAGTTTATAATAATTTTATTTCGATTTTCTTCGTATTCTGCACTTTCTTGATTTTCTTGATTTCTTCTTCCACTTTTCTTTGCCTAAGTTTTGTTTCTTCGATACACAAGTTTTTCACTTACCATATTTACCTGTTCCTTTATATTACTTCCTTGGAACACTTCTTAATAATTCGGTACCTTTTTACTTACCCATTTTAAATTTTCTTCCTTTATTTTCTTAGATTCTTCTTTCGAATCCCTACGTAATTTTTCTTCCTTCTTTTTCTTAGATTCTTCTTTCGAATCCCTACTTAATTCTTCTTCCTTATTTTTCTTAGATTCTTCTTTCGAATCCCTACGTAATTTTTCTTCCTTCTTTTTCTTAAGATTCTTCTTTCGAATCCCTACGTAATTTTTCTTCCTTACTTTATTTTAATATTCTTGCTGCAGGATTTATTTTTCTTCTTCTTCGCTTAGTTTTCCAACACTGTGGATAAAAATAGTGCCTACTTCATTGGCATTTCCATTTATATGCTTTCTCCTAGCATCATTACCTTTGTGAACCATGGCTTCCTTACTGAACTTTCTCCCTAGTTCCTTGTCACTTTTTCCCGTGACTTCTTCGGCATTGTTTCCAATATCCTCTTTGCGCACTAAAGAGTTTAAGATTGCGTCTAGGTGATCAGCCTTTATGACGTCCTTCTTTTTATTGGTTTTACTAGCCTACTTCCTTCCTACTGATTCTCTAGCTGCGGATCCTGTTTTCGGTTCCTTTGAGCTTTTTCTTGAGAATCTTCGAATTGTGTCACTCCGCCTCTTGTAGAATGCAAGAGCGAGTAATGTTGCTGAGTGCAACCTCCGTCTCGAACCTCTGACGATGATTGAGACCCACAATTCCCAACTTTACTTTTTATGGGTATTCCGTCGTATTTTCCTCCTACTTGGGGTTACTGGAATCGCTGAGATTTCTTAAATTTCGCATTGTGTCACTCCACCTCTTGCCGAATGCAAGAGCGAGTAATGTTGCTGAGTGCAACCTCCGTCTCGAACCTCTGACGATGATTGAGACCCACAATTCCCACTACAATTTTTATGGGTATTCCGTCTTTTTTCCCTCCTACCTGGGGCGACTGGAATCCCTGAAATCTCTTAATTTTTGTACCTGACAGCTATATTTCCTTATTTTTCTTTCTTCTAAAATATCTTCATTATAATCTTCTTGTGTATCGCTATTGTTATTTAATACCTCCTCTGTACTTATTTCATTATTAATTTAATTGTACCGCATTTTAAAATTGGTAATCATTGTTTTGGATTGGTGCAAATTGTTAATTCCCTGCCCCATACTGTCATGGTGCAGGTGGAAATTTTTTTCACCGTTTTATTATTAATTAGCCAAGCATAACTTAAAATTTTTGTTTACCTTATTGCGAGTTCTTCCCTAGTCCCGCTTTTTTTTAAATTTCCATCGTAGCTTCTGGAGTTTACCTTCGCATTAAAGTTTCTATTACTGTTAGCGCTTTTGCCTTAATATTTTGTTGGATATTGCCTACTATTATAATTGATTTTTTTTCTAACTGTGCGTACCTTTATAATTTTAAAATGTATTCTAGTGTTGTGACTTTTTTCTTGCATTCTTTCCTGAGTACTGTTATAATTTGGCAACTGCCGCAATGTAATTTAATTATTTTGATTAAACCCGCCAAGCGGCTTATAAAAATTGTGCGCTTTAGCATTTTTAAAATTGGCTTGTCCCTTAATATTAACATTTTCTTGATGCTTATAGAATTTTTCTGACCTAACACTATTTCAATTATTTCGTGACTTGTAGCCACTTTGCTGGTTGTTCCAATCCACGTTAAATCTGAATTTGTTGTTTCCCGCTTGTGGATCTTACCTAAGCTTCAAAAAACAGTTTTGTGCTACATGATTCTTACGACCGCAATTAAAACAAGCTTTATTTTGTGTTGTACGCCTTTTAAAAATGGTAAACCTAGCTGTTGCTTTCGTTTCCGAGTTTAATTTAAAGAAACAGTATTTCGCAATATGATTGTTGCGTTCACAATTGAAACAAACTGTATTTTGTGTTGTGCGTACTGTGAACACTGGATTATTGTTTTGAAATTTATTAGCGCTAATTTTTTTTCATAATTCTATTTGAATAGCAATTTCTTCGGCTTTCCGCTTAATAAAGGTTCTAATTATTTCATAATATTTTTGTTTACCCCTGTTCGAAATTGATTAAAAAGTAGTTCCTCGTTCTTTCCATTTTATTTTTAATTATAGCCTCAAATGCTTTGATAATGTAGCCCTTCTACGGTATTTACTTTTTGTAATGTGTGAAATTATCAGCTAAATGCCACCGATTATTTTAAAATTGGTATATATATGCACCTATGCGTGAAATTTTCCAATACTGTAATTTGTGAACTTATTTTTCGGTTACACATATAAAATAATTGCCTTTATGACTCACTAAGTTATTACTTTGTACTTGTCCTGATACCAATAATTTTTACAAGTTTTGTTTTATTTTATTTATGCGACGCCTATGTGTGCCACCCTTGGCAAAGTTTTAAACGATCTTTAGTTGCAGAAATGATGCAGGATTGTATTTATTGTGAATGTTATCCCTAATTGTTGCAGTTTATTAGCAGAAAAATTGTTTATGCTTCTTAAAATTGTTTTATTTGCATACCAAATTTTTGAAGTCCCTTTGTTTTGTTTGCACAGTGTCGGTAATTAATATTTGTTGCTAATTTTAGAGCGTTCGAATTGTTTTAATTACTAGTACACCGTTGAATTCGAAATTATTATTGCTGTCTTGTTGCACACAGAAACCTACCAAAATTTGATGCTCCTAGAGGAAAAACGTAGAAAAAATACACAAAATCGCACAAAAATAAAATTATTTACATTTCCTAAAAGCGTAAAATTGTTAAAAGCACCTTAATTTGCGGGCGCTCGCTATAATCCTTCCGGAATGTACCTACTTCCCTTCACTTGAATAATACCTTATGGGGGTTGTAGCATTTAATTTAGCACGATTGATTTGCTGCCAAATTTTTGCAACCTATGATTTCCCTGCGTATTACCGACCGATAAAATTTCTTGCAAAATTCCTTCGTGCTGAAATTTCCACTAGGGGTAGTTTTTACGTTAGGGGGATGAAATCCGAAAGTAACTCTTGTTCTCTACCGCCCGATTGAGGGTTGGCAGATGTAAATTAGGTGTTGAAATTTTTATAAAAGTGAAAAAAAAAATTCTAAGTTTTTAAGGGTGTATTTTCGGCCTTCCTGAAGGTGCAAGGGATAAACGACCGAGTTAAAGGGGTTCTGCTGCCACCAATGTAAAGTATTGCAACCCTTAGGTTAGGGGCTGCAACCCTTAGGGTGGTCTTAGGGGTAGTTTTCCCTCTTAGACCACAATTTCGCTTCTTCGGAGGTTAACTCGATCGCTAAACCCTGCTCTTAATTTAGGGGTTGTAAAGCCTACTTTTAACACAATAAAACGCCAAAGAATATTATAACACTATATTGAAAAACAAGTATCAATTCTGCCCAATTATAATGATCATTCGCCCAAACGGCTCTATGCTTAAATTGCTATAGTTTCGTAAATAGAATTGATCGGAATTACGCTTAAAGTTTATGACATCAATTTACTTTGGAAGGAAAGAATTAACATAGCAGCCCTGGTTAATAAAATACACATAAATGACTGACCTTTGCCCAGGTGCCGTTGCTAGAACTTAGAGGGTGAATGTTAATTTTATTTATTTGCGGTACGCCCGAATTGACTTAGGTAATTTAAATATGTTCGGCTAGATTTTAGATCCCCTGGTCGGCAATCCTTGAATTTTGAGTGGCTTGTCACATGCACTAGTCACATAACGATTTGAATATAACTTTCAATTTTAACTTAGGTTATTTCGCCCGGCTCGCGGCATGGCGCCGGGACGCGATACGCCCGAAAGCGGCTTTTGCGGGTAATTAGTTTATTATCTCGCGGGATACGGGAAGACTGACTGTCCAGTTCGCGTTCCTCAAAAGGTAAGTTTCTTTCGTGAATAGCCGGGAGTTCTCGTTTTGCCAACTTGCCAAAATGGCTTTATTCTTAGCGGCTCTTGGTACTGCATGAAACCAAACTGACTCATGGGTTCTCACAGTACAGAGATTGCATGTTTGCTGGCGCAGCCCGATTCTAAGAAAATTCTGCCAGTAAGTTAATATCGAATTTCTTTGACTTCTCGGATGCAAATCAACCGTTGCTTGGATTATAACAATGTAAACTTTTACGTGCTTAGTAAATGAAATTTTGCGTTCGCAATAAATTTAATTTATGCAGGGACGGCTTTGTTTTATTCTTCCTCATGACAACTTAAAATCTATAAGATTTATAAATATAATGCAATTTCTTGCGGGTTGTTACAAATTATAACATACGGTAATGGTTCTCCATTTTCTTGTATCGATTTATGCTTTGGCAAATCTAATAATATGTCCTGTTTCAATAATTTGCTAAATCTAGAATTTTCCAATACCCCACCATCACTATTTCTGCCGTAAGATCCAACATCAATCATTAAGAATTTGTAATTAGAATCTACAAGCGCTAAAAGAATTATCGAATGAAAAGATTTATAATTAAAATATTGAGATCCACCATTATGCGGTTTTTGAATTCTAATGTGTTTTCCATCTAAAGCAGCTATACAAATGGGAAAATATTTTTTCTTTTCGAAGCCTTCAGCTATACTTATCCAATCGTCTTGTTTAGGAAATACTAAATATTCCTTTGAAAGGATGTTATATAATAATTCCAGCATCTGCATAATGATCACAGACATATGGTTTGGGCTTAATTCTAAATCTGTACGATGATGACGCAAAGCTTTCCCCATTTGCTACAAACCTAAATAATAATATTAGTCATAATAATTTACCATTTCTATAGTAGAGCTTACCGTAGAGAGATGGCTAATCTTTCTTCGGAAGAAATACTCTTGCTATAGTTCGTATTTCCAATTTCAAACAAAGGTTTAATTTTTGAGGTTAAAACATTGTAACAATCTTGTGACACTCTGTAGTCATTTTGGAATCTTGCAGCAGTTGTGGCGCAAGTACATGATATTCACTCATTGGTTCTCGATGCAAATAAATATCTCGAACCCATACTGATTTCCGTTGTTTTATGCAATCACACCACATTTTGTACAAAATAACGACGTCTTCATCGCTTGAGCTGGTTTCCATTATCGCTGTTATTGTTTGAGATCCAATAGTTACTATAAAAGCTATTACAACAATACAGAATTTTGAGTTTGGACGTGTTTGATTGAGATTAACCTTAGCGGACGATGGATGCTAACCGATGCTGTCAGATGTTGGCTTATATTTCAAGCAATCGTAACCGATCGATTGCGAACGCTTCCTACCCTGTCAGAGTCCTGATTTTATTGCAACCCAGACGGCTAAAACCTTGGATCGGTCCTGACGATACTCCCCAAAATAAATCGTTTTGTATTGTATCGCTTACTGAAATACCGGTACAAAATATCGAGTATCGGAAGACAAACTACCGGTACTTCAAAATATCGGATCGTACCGCACATCCCTAAAAGGGTCGACGTTAAACCAATCAGTACAACTTTATATTAAAACCTTGTATAATTAAAATAATATAACTGTTATATATGGGATTTTTATGTAACTCATAAACTTAGAAATATTTTTCGTATTGTGCTGAACCATATATAATTAGCGTAGAGTGCTGCAATATTCCCATTTATCTAAACAGAATTGTTTTGTTAAATTGAAGAAATTGTATAAATAATGTAACTGATGTTTGTAGGTACATGATTGTTTCATAGAATTTGCAATTTTTAGTTCTTATACTGTCGATTCTTCAGTTACATAATGAATACGAAATTTGATAATCAAAAGAACAATGTCGCCGTATTGACATTTAAAAATGATAACCATTTTTTGTAAACAATTTTTACTTCATTTGAACTTTGCAATGAATAATTACTTTCGTGCATGTACTTACTTGTAAATGAACTAATCTAAGACACTGATTTTGTTTTCCATAGAAAACCTAACATTTTTACGATCGCACGTTATCAATATATTACGTAAATACAAGATTCTTGGGGGCAGTGGTGGGGGAGAGGTGGTAATTATAGTTACGCCACTGTCTGTGAAGCATACTGGTGTTCACATGTCAAGTTTTAAACATTTAAATGAACTGAAGACATTATTATTATTAATCACAATCTTATAGTTGGCAAACGCCTGACGAATCTTTCAATTATGATAACACGTTTTTATTTAAATGTCATTCAATTTTCAATATTACTTATAGATCGTATTATCATAGATTTAACTTAAAGCACTTTTTTATACAGTTCCAAGAGTGTACCCAGTTTTTCACGATGGTTCCGTCGCCGAAAAGAAAGCGTACCACAAGTTCGGTTAATTCCACTATTATCTGGGAAGAAATGAGTATGGTATGGATAATCCGTCTAGAAGACTGGTGGCCTGGATTAGTAATTACATCCACATTTAATAAAAGAACTGCCCAACGAAGTTATTCAGTATTCAGCTTTGGAGAGCATTGTGTTTTGCAGGTAAGTTAATTATTTAATTTTTAAAACTAACAAGAAGTTTGGAATCATTTTTTAGTGATTTTGAATTTCTTGGCGTTATCTAACAGCCCTCAACAGTTGGAATTAAAAGTTTTAGATTAGTCTTAGGGATGCGTACGATATATCGATGCTTTGGCGTCGATTTTATTTTAATTTCAATGTATCACAAGAAATCCATGTAACTGTCGCATTTATTTATGAGAAAAATGCGAAACTTTTAGCTTTAATTACTACATGAGGTAACATCCTTGGGTTATTTTAAGCAAAAAGTTTCTTTGAACTTATGGCCGGAAATGCTTTGTTATGGTGTTACAGGGTGTTTACTGATTTTCACTCATATACGCTGCACCCCCATGGTTTAAACATTAGTTATTGTTTTGTGGTTTAACCATTCAAGGACTGCCCCTTGTTTGGATGATGTCAAACAGACACCCATAAACAACTCTCAGCAGACGAGTAGGAGGTGTTAAAGAATTTGGTTATATTTGAATAATATGCGTTTTATGGAATTTATTGTGTATATAATGCATCAAGATAAAAAAAAATAGTAATAAAATTTCCTTTTGTATCCTACTTTGGAGACTACCTGTAGAAATATCCATGTGGTAGATATTTATTGCGGTAAAGTGCAAACTGGCAAAAACTAGAGGCGAATTCTTTTGAATGGTCAGGTCAAGTTATCGCACCGCATAAGCAGGTACACAAAGTAAGCAGACCGTTTTCACCATAAAATACAAATATGCGTTGAGCCAAAACCAAACAAGCCAAAACAAACCAACCAGTGGCGTAGCGTAGAGTATATTTTAGACTATTAAATAAATGTACACTTTCACATTATGTAAAAACATCATATTCACTTGTTCCAGACATATGTACTTGTTACATCTCCTGCACGAGTGCCTTCTCCGCCGGCCCTTTGTGCGCCGCTAGTCTTCACAACTTTTTTTTGGTTTTTGTGAGCAGTCCATTGTTTTTACGTGTTTTAGACATTGGTGATTGGTTTAGTTTTAGATTTTGGCGTAGATCCTTCTTTGGTTGCAGGTTTTGATTCTTTTTCCCTGGCGTATTTTTTGTCAGAGTGAAAACAAGCTCTTTTAAAAAATGTATTTTTGTTTTCTTAGTAAAGTTTAACATATTACAAAAGCATTAATGGCTGCTATAACAATAATGGGAAAATGCAAAAGATAGGTAGTAAAAATCTGTACAGGGGTTTACATGGAACTTCCGTCTCGCAAATTATATCTATTTGCAAATAATTAAACATTACAGTCGTTGGTATTCGAACTTGGACTTCCAGGTTTGCTCCGAGACCTACCAAACCGAATTTGATTCCTAATATTGTAGCAGTACAGAGTTTAGCTACTATAAAGAATACAGTTGAATAATCACAAAAGCCTGATGGTTAGGCAATTTAAAGCACTTAAGAGAAATGCAGGTTGCATACTCTTACAATAGACCTCTTTGAATTATTTAGGTGGCTATTGAAAATATTTTTGAGATTAATAATAAAAGAGAAATCATTTCCTGTTTTGAATAAGAAACAGATAGAAGCTTTGTGGCGTCAGCAGAAAAAGCCAAGCTAATAATAGAATTCTAGCTTAAAAGGATAAACTTTGCGATTGTACGGTTTTAATTAGTAAATTTTACAGAATACTAAGAAATAATGATTTTTCAGGCAAATAGGATTAATCCATTGGGCAGTTTCTCACTAGAAAAGCGGTTATTAGTTAATTGGTAGGTAGGAAGTAAGGTAATTCATACAAATCTTAATTATAAGTATCTTTGATGTAGCTTTTTGGCCTCCCCTCTGGTCCTTGCTCTTTGGAGACAGCTAGCCATTATGATAGGGTGGAACGGTATCCTCCAGGTTATGGAAAGGAATAACCGGAAACGGAGGACCATATTAGAATCTTGTTTATTATTAATAAATTAAACCTCACCAAAGAGAGCCACTTTATTGGTTTGGCAATGGGGGTCGTTCCAGTTACATGAAATTCAACTCTATAGGAAACGCAGCGATAGCAGGTACCATGGATTATTATTTTTAACCATAGGTTAGTCCTAAAAACTTTAGGAATATTTAAATGATGTTCAGTTAATTCATAACATAAAATATGTCAGGTTACTACCAGATAAGGGCATAGGCCATAGTATTAACAGTTAATGACTTCATAATAATGTAATACGACAATTAATTACCTTCTTAGGACCAGGCTAAACAAGTCGGGTTATAATTTTATAAACGTCAAATCATAAGGGGTTTAATGTTATAAAGCAGGCATCTATCAAATAACTGGCATTTCTTATAATTTGGAAATGTGAATTGAGTTAATCGTGAAACCCATTAACAACATTAATTAAAACTATAAATAGGTTAAGAGGGTATAAAGAGCTCTTTAGATTTATCTTACCTGAAAGTGGTTAAATGTAAGCAAAATATAGCAAACCTTCTATGAAACTATAACTTGTTTAATCGATGAACTCGAAATATTGGTAACTTTAATTCGATATTTCTTTAAAAAAGTAGTCAGTAAAAATTGCCATACTGGCTAACCACTCATCATATTAAGCTCTCATTTGACGGTATATGATCCTTGAATTATAAGATTGATTGTAAATTTATATATAAAAGAAAAAATGAACAATTTAAAATAAAATTGATGGCGCCCCAGTACTTCTTGTTTAATGAACAACTAAGACCTTTATGCGAAAGTGAAGTAAACTAAAATCCTACACTTATCATACCTTTATCGCAGCCGAGGATTGTAGCTAGTCAGAGATGTGTGAGCCTTCTAAGGTAGGTTACAATAGTTGGAACAATATTGATAGTCGCTTTAACCGCTAGACCACGACGGCAGAGCAGTTGAATATCTTCAGGCTCTATACCCGGGTGTCAACGAATTTAATTAGACAAGTCATAACTTCTCGTAGTATTAGGTGTATCAAATGAGATTTGGTATACTCGTAGGTAAATGGTATAGGGAGAGGATAGGTATTATGCAGCTTGGCTATCCATGGCACACTTGACAACAGAAAATAAATGATTATCCAGTATTTTGCTTAGAAATATTTAATTTATGAGCTTATTTTTAATCCAATCACAAATAAATTAGTATTGTTAGATTCACCAAAATATCCTCTTTTCGGAAAGTGTTTGTCAAAACAGGGTCGCCATTTGAAAATAAATCGTTAGACACGAAAATGTGATTATTGTCAACTTGTCTTATTCCTATCTATCATACTAATCACTAAAACTTTGCGATTGTAATTTTCTGACATCACCTGAGGTCCTTAGATTAGTTTGCGTCCAATCATGGCCACCTAGATGCAATACTAAAAGTGGCTCTAAAAAAATGAAGTAGGCTTAAAAATGTTTAAAATGTCACATTCTGATCGAGAATTGTCTCAGGAATCCAAAAATGTAAAAATATACAAAGTGTTCCATTTGAAAATTCAAAACCGGAGCCATTTCTGGTGAAACCGGAAGTGACCAGAAAGTAAAAAATATGCGAAAACTCTCCTCCCCCTATACCATTTACCCATACCAAATTTCATTTTGATATACTTAATACTCTAGAAGTTATGACTTGTCTAATAAAATTGTTGACACCCTGTATAAGGGGCGTGTTGAAAGCATATTCGGTTTCGAACCAGGTAGACAAATAATCCGCATGTGTAATTTCGTTTTTCTCTAACAAGTATTTTTTGAGCTATAACGCCAACAGGCAGGAGGACAGAGACAGATGAAATTAAGAAAACATGTTTTTTCTACATGCTAATAGAAAGTTGGTTTTTTATAACATTTGGAAGCATAGAAAATGTTACATTTCATTTATGCAAAGATCGTTGCTATGGAAATGCTGCTGTAAACAACACCTTCTGTGCGACGATGTGAATCGAGACACAGAAAGTAAAACATTTTCTGTTCATCTTTAAACACTTTGACAAATTGACAGTTAATAATTTTTGACAAATTGACAGTTAATAATTTTTGACAAAACAAGCTTATTCAAAGCAAATGTATTGGGCTTTACTTGTTTTGGATAATTTTTGAAGTACTGTTAAGCAGTTTTTAAACTCATTTAATTAAACTCGTAAAAAATGTGTATAATGAGCATAGATAGTTATTTGCTGATCTCTCGGTGATGACTCAGTGCAGTAAATTCTACTTTCTATGCTTATTACTAAAATAACTATTTTGTCATCTAGGGACTCTGAAAAGTGAAGATCTAAATAAATCTTGGAATACAATACAATATTTTGCTTGTCTTTTAGACAAGGGAAATAAAAATGTATTTGTCATTTCAATACAGAATCAGTACCATATGTTAGAATATTGGCGGAAAGTACTGATGATCTTTTCATATTTTTTTTCAAAATATAAAAATTGAGAGCCTCGAGGATATCTTTCTCAACACTCATAAAGCTTTCTAATCACTTTTGAAAAAGGCTTGCCCATAACCGAGATTTGATTATTTTTAATTTATTTAGCTCCCATTCATAAGAAACCTGTATGCAGTTAAGCGTTAATATACAGGGTGTTATGGAAGTCCACCTAATAATTTTAACCAGCGATAGAGCTGATCAAACTAAACCACTTTTATATTTACCGTTTTTCTTTCAAGCGTATATTTTAGCAACCATTTATACTCCCTACATTTGACGAGCCGTTTAGTAAGCAAATGTATGTTTAACACAATTACACTAAAACTGCAAAGCTCTTATCTCACAAAAGCATGCCGTTAATAACTTACCTATCTCAAGTAATACCTAATAAAGTAATAAGTAATAACTGTTAACCAGATGTTAACTAAAAGTTTTATCAGTATCTATGCTGTTTTTGATGGTATCCATTTCAAAGAATTTGTTTTGTGTTTTGTGCCATTAAACTAAAATATAATTCCATAAGCATAAGTAAAACTATTTTGAGTTTTAATTAGGTTTTATAGGTGTTTTCGAGAAAATAATATAGGAATAAGTTATTCAGTTTCATGAGATCTCTGTGTGGTTAAATTTATTATGTGGACTTCCTTAACACCCTGCATATTGGTATTTTACAAATACATTTTTAAATGCTGCAGACTCTGCATATTGTAGTCTACGAGTAGCAACAGGCCAGGCAGTTATTCTATTCTGCTCCTTGCATTTTCTGGATTTCTGTTTTTTTCAAGCCTTTCTTCAGGTTTTTCTACCTCATCTGATTCTGATTCACATTCATATTAGTTTCTTCATCATTATCCTCATTAAGCGTGTGAATAAAAGTATCACTTCTTCTGATCCTTGTTTGAAAATGTACCTATGAAACAACTCGCTGAAGTGGCCAGTTTAAAAAGGCATAAAAAAAGAATTGGTAGAGCACAAGACGAATTCAAAAATATTAAAAAAACTGTGGTCTTCGAACGAATTAACTTGGAAAAGAAAAGTTAGTCGTTATAATACCAATAATGTGAAAAGTGCGGTGTTATAGGCTATGGTACTAAATTGTGGTCCTTGAACAAAAAGCAAGTGAAACAACTTCAAACTTCTATTAGCAAGTACTTAAGAAGAATTTTCGAGATATATTGGCGCAACAAACTCTCAAGCAGAGAATTATGAGAAAGAACAAGTCAAGAACCAATTGTGAAAACAATCAATAAAAGGAAATGGAAGTGGAAAGGCCATATTCTGCACAAGCCAAACACATATATTACCAAACAAGCCCTTAAGTATACGATCAAAGGAAAATGATAATAGAAGTGTCCAGATAGAACATGGAAAGCAATTGGTAGTCAGTATATGTACTGAGAATAAGCAAGACTAACCCACCCAACAATCGAGCAACTTAAAAAATAAGAGACGAACATAGCACAAGGATAGCAACCTTGCTGTTATTATCAATGCTCTATGCAAGGAGTCAACAAGACTGACAAACAACAACAAAACAAAAGTGGCCAGTTTTGTAAGCTGTTCTTCTGTAGGAAATCTTTCTTCCTCAAATTTGGAAAAATGACTTGACGTATTACAAACATGCAATCAATAGTTTTTGAAAATCTTTCATTTTGAGTATTATTCTAGAGCACGGGTGGCGAACCAATGGCACGCGTGCCATTGATGGCACGCGGAAAAATAATTTGGGCACGGCCTTAATTAAGAAATTTAGGTACCTCATCGAAACAATTGATTTTTTCGTCTACATTTGAGGTTATAGTAACAAAGTTCATTGTGAACAAGGCTACCGGTGCCGAAACGGCAACAGACTGCGCAACAGAGATAAGTAGATTTTGCGCGAATTTCTGAGCGAACGGATGGGAGTGAGCTAGCGCGGGCGACGCGGAGGGACGGCGAGAGTGGCGCTGTTAAGCTTAGTTTGTAGTTCGGATGCAGTATTTGAAATAACTAGTTGGATTTTACTTCAAGCATTTATTTTGTAAGTTCTCCCCTGGATCGTTAGGCAGCCTTATTCACATTTATTTTTAAATATTGAATAAATTTCCCTCTGCGTATCTAGGCAACCCTATTTTCATCTTGTGATAACATTTTTAAGCAAATTACAGCTATGTTGCTATCAATTTAGACCACTCTGCATTCCAATAGTTTTTCTGGTGGTCCTTTTCCAATTTTTGGGAGATTTTGATAACCTGAGTTGAATTGCGCGTGGTAGTATTTCTCGACGTTTTCCATCCCAGCCTTCACTTAATAAGTTGGTTGCCCCTCGGCTTCGTGCTTCACCAGCTTAATTATAGCTTGGTTCATTTGTGAGGCAGAATTTGGAAGCAACGAAAGCCCACTGAACGTTAGGATAATTGTTTATGGTTGCAATCCTTGCGTTCACTACGCTCTTGCGAAATTTTGGGGCCCACTTTCGTTGTTTGCACGGCACTCCAGGCTGTCCGCCACCTCCAGGTTAGTCTTCTTCAGCTCCCGCCTTTTAGCTCGGTTATGTACCTAGGAATATATATTTTTAGCCTATTTCTACCTGGCATTATTTGATGGCACGTCATGGCCTCATTAAACATTTCTTTAGAAAAAATGGCACGTAGATCAATAAAGGTTCGCCACCCCTGTTCTAGAGCAACCTTGATAGCATAGGCCCCGGTTTTTGCTACGTAGAGGTTCACTTTTGATCAGTCCCGCGCATGACGTCAGCTTGGGAGCAAGCTGTAATTACTAACTGCCCGGGATGCAGAAAAGCGCCGTGTGCGAATGGGTTAATAAACAAAAATAGTTAATAAATAAAATGGTTGTTGGAAAACACAAGTCTCTTTTACCTTTCCAAAAGGGTATTATTTTAAGCAACCGCTCCTTAACACATTTTTTTATATTTTTACCTTCGCGATAAGTATAACATCGATTATTTAATAACATACAAACTCAATCAGGATGTAATGGAAAACTTGTTTCCTACATTCGAGGTATGGGTGTCACCAATGATTACCCGTATCCACTTTAAATCAAGTACAGAATTTTGTGGTACGTACTGGGACGACATTCATTGTCTATATTTACAATGAACAAAAATTCCGAAGAGGATACCCAGTCTTGTTTAACCGCAGAGTTTTTTGCAAATACCATTGAACCTTCAGAATTACAAAACAAGAATGTGGATGATGACTTAGATATTTATAAAGATAGCACCCTGGTAGCAGATTATACCTTTGTTGAACCAGATTATGAATCCGAAGTTATGTTTCCTTAATCTGAAGTACCTACTTTCCATGAAACTCCATTTGAAAATACTTTAAACGCCTTTAATTCAAATTAACTTTCTCAGACAATTTTAATTAATTAAATATGTTCCCGTATGAAATAATTGTTTGTAAGGCGCAAACTGGAATATATATTAGATTAAGTCATATAAATAAAAATATAAGTTTTTCTAACTGTAAACAAAAATTGCAGAAGAAATTGTCTAAACTGACAAATGTAAAAAAATGGTGGACAATAAAAATTAAAAAACTTGCTTATTGCTTTGGTAGTTGTTGCACAACTAAATGTGCAAAATAAATTTACTTGCCTTATTTTTTCTATTTTTATTTGCGAATGTTACTACTTCTAACTATAAGTCTTGTTGTATTTACTATGTCAGCAATTAAAAAGTTGGAGACTTAATTTTCTCATTACGTATTTTATTAACAAAACATCGTAGATATCTGTGCTAATAAATTAAATAAGGCAGTTTTATTAACCATCAAAATATTCTCAACTTTTGTATTTGCATTTACTCTCCAACTTTAATAATAACAGCTATAGCGATTAATTACGAGAATTTTACCAATGTAGTGTGGCAAATCTGCTCCCAAGCTGAGGTCACAGTGTGCGACAAGGATAGCAATACATATGCGTGCGAGCACACCATATAATCCTAACACCACGTGTGATACCAAATGTCGGTATGAGGGCATTGTACCCACATGTTGCACTCCTCGTGTTCTTCAGAATTGTGTTCCCTGCGGTGGATTCCCATTGCCTTGGTTTGAGTTCAAGTAAATGTGTATAGAATATATGTCTTGTTACTAAACATTAGTCGACCACTCCATTAATAGAATCGTTTCGTATTGTAACCAGACTATTAATTACTTCTCTTGGTCAGATACCGACCTCTGACAATAGATGGATTTTTGAAAATCTTTTACGCTGCTCGGGTTAGAACCTAACCTGAATAGGAGACTGATCTTCTTTAGTACCTCTTCTAAACAGTATGGAAATGTCTAAGCCTCTAAGCAATTGCCTCATAAACTTTTTTCATTTATTTTTTTCTGAAGAAACCTAATTATATAAAGAGTGGGAGCTTCAAAGTTTTATGCCAGTTCAGCATCAACTGCTATTCATGGCAGAGTTAGTTTTTAGTTTTTTATCACACTGACATCACTATGCACTAGAGTCATAGTATTCAGAACCAAGGGAGTAAAGTACTACTTATCATGAAGTAATGAGTTTAGTTCAAAGGAAGTTTTGGATGTAATTCACTCACTGTCACTATTTAGTAGATCAACTGGCAGTTTACGTTTTAGTCTAATGTGCACTGATTTTTGTGCCAAGTTATAATAGTTCCCACTATCGCACTGGTTAATATTATTGTAAAATTTTTTAGTTGTTTGAGTAATAAACTGTTGAATTGTGGGGATGTCCGTCTCTTTGTGTAACTGAGAGTTTCAAATACACCACTCAGCTTTGGTAATTATTCGCAGAACTTTATTTTGTAGTACCTGAATTTTATTGAGATTGGTTTTTGATGTGGCACTCCATATACTGCAACCATAAGTGAGTATAGGTCTTATTAAGGACGTGTACATTAAAATCTCGCATTCTGTTCTGGGAGATGATTTTTTATTAATGATCGGGTATAGCATACTCAATCTGGCATATGATTCCGATAATTTTTTATTAATGTGAAGGCTCCATTTTAGTTTTCTATCGAAGTATATGCCAAAATAGCGCACTGCGCTGTTCTTTGGGTTCCATTGAATAGGAGTGTCATTGATGAGTAGATTTGAGGGGGTCTAGTGGTCTTCGGCGAGTAAAGATTTTAGCTTCGCATTTATTTGCGTTTATAGTGAGCTTCCATTTGCTATACCATATGTTAAGTTGGTTTAGAGTTTCTTGTAGGTTATTGGCTGCGTTTTTAATATCCTGATCTTGGGTTATTATCACTGTGTCATCAGCATACATAGCGATGCTTGAATTGTGGGGAGTGGGAATATCGGACATGTATACATTAAATAATATAGGGCCCAGGATTGATCCCTGTGGAACACCAGCTAGTATTTGACGCATGGTAGAAGTGTAGGAGTTGACTCGAACCTGAAAGATCCTATCAGATAGAAAGGAGACAATTATCTTCAACAGATGTGAGGGAGTGTTTATCGTTATCATTTTGTAAACAAGCCCATCGATCCAGATCCGATCAAACGCCTGAGCTACATCCACAAATGCAATGAGCATGTGCATTTTGTGCTCAAAGCCGTTTTCTATGATTTCCGAGAGTCTCAGAACCTGATGGATGGCTGAGTGAGAGTTCTGGAATCCGAACTGTAATCTCGGAATAATGCTGTTTGTCTTCAAGTGATCATTTAACCGTGTGTGTATTGCTCGCTCCAGTAATTTAGATAATGTGGATAACAGGCTGATTGGTTGATAATTCGCAGGGTTGTTATGAGGTTTCCCCGGTTTAGGTATCAGTAGTACAGTCAGACCTCGCCGTTCGCGGGGGTTACGTTCCAGAAGAATGCCGCAAAGCGCAAAACCGCGATGGGCAAGTAAACACATAAATGATAAAAACGGGGTTAGGTTCCATTAACTAGATTTATTTATACTATGCAACTTCAAAAAATTTTAGCAGACACACTCGACAAGACAGTAAAGCTTGAACTAAAATTCCATACGTAACATAAGTCTGCCACTTGAATCTAGCGCTTGAATGTCCATATGTTTATTCAAGTTATAATTTTACAATTTATTTCAGGTTCGATTTGGTAATAAGAGATTCAAAGAAATAGGCTCGATAAGTTTGTTTACAAGTTTGTGATAAATAATGTTATTTAGCTGTTCATGACATAAACCGCATACGTCTGCTTTATTTACTTACGGCCGGTCTTATAAAGGTCACTAACTTGACGTTAACTTTAAATCGCTGTTAAAATGAACAAAAGCTCATCAAAACATCGGCGCTTATGACATATTATACATTAGTAAACAAATTTTTATGCGCTTTTGTTTATTTTAACAGCGAATTAAAATTAACGTCAGATTAGTGGCCTTTATAAGACCAGCCGTTAGTGTGTAAAAGTTGAAACAGTTAACGTTGGCAATTCCATCCGCGAACGACAAAACAAATATCGAATGGCAAAGAAAAGGGAGCACAAAGGTACCCCGTGTAAAATCAAATCAGCGAACCGCAAAGCCGCGAACGGCGAGGTCTGACTGTATTACTGCTCGTTTCCAAGCAATTGGAAAATATTCTCCTTAGCATAGAATTTTGGCTTAGACCGCGTAGTATTTGAATATGAACATCCAGCATTTTCTGGCTTAATGTGCCTTGCACCTTGTGAAGTCGAGCAAAAACCCGCGCGATGGCCATGCTCTTTGATGGCTCGTGTTGTTTGAGTATCTTGAGAACGAGGATACTTAGGCAGATTTGGCCGTTTTGCTGTTTGTGCATCCATATTCACTAACGTTTCGCAAGACCTTGCAGCTTGCATCATCAGAGTGAAAGTGTGACTTTGATCACTCTGCAACCCCAGTTCGTGTGTTTGCAGTATAGGTCTCTAGCCAAGAGCGTAGGAAGAGGACTATCAAAAATCTGATTTAGTTCTTTTAGGTTAAGCTGCCTGTTGGGTGGTTTGTAAGCTGAGACGATTCGAAGTTTAGAATTATTATTTAGAGTTAGAGTGATGGCAGTAGCTTCTAAGTGAAGGACACCTTCTAGTTCTATTTGTGAAGCAACTAGTGTTTTCCTAATGATTATTGTGCTATCTCCCCAGCCTACTTCTGTGGTTCGGTCTTTCCGGTGTATAATATACCCTGGAATTGTAAATTTTTTGTTTAATAGTAGGTGGGTTTCTGTAACGCATGCGATGCCAATTTTGTGTCTAGCCAGAAATGATATAAATATTGATTGTTGCTTTTTAATGCCATTGGCGTTCCAGTTTAGTAGGGTTAGCTTGTCTATACTATGGGTCTGATTATTTACTGCCATTTTGAAACAGCATTGGGATTAGTGAGATGACAAAGTTTTTAATTTGTTCAAGGTAAGGAGAGATAAGTTGAATAATAGATTGTAGAATATTGGTCATAGAGGAGTTGGCGTTTGTTGACTGTTGATCGTTTTGGTTTTGAGCACTAGTTTTAGGAGTATGGGGGTTAGATCTTAAGATTGATGCATATGTTGCATTGGATGTGATTTTTCCAGTTATAGTTGCGTTAGGATTTGTGGGTCGCACTACCGGAAAGGATTTAATATATGGACAGCCTCTATAGTTGGCAGTGTGGTTTCCGCCACAGTTAACACATTTGGGAGCTCCAGACTCCTTGGATTTAGTGCATTGTGAGCAGTGGTGGTGCTCCATGCATTTCATGCAGCGTGGGGATAAGTGGCAGTAATTTTTAGTGTGCCCTACCAGCTGGCAATTTGTGCACTGTGGTATATCACTATTCTTGCGGCGGGGCTCTACGACTACTACACAGTGTAGCATTCTGTTCAGATTAAAGATATCATTCTTTTTCTCAGTTTTGTTTAGTTCGACAGCAACTATTGGCATTGGGACATTTTTGTGATTTAAAAGTTGTGTGATTTTGATTATCAAGTACTTTAAGTTGATTAACTCAGTTTTAACCTCTTCCTCAGTTATGGAGATAGGGACATTACGTATGATTGCAGAAATATTAGCGATTTCAGGGTTACGATACGGGTAATATTTTACTTTATGTGTATCATAAAATTTTGTTAGTTTCCTGTAATCATCTATGCAATTTAAGGTAATCTTTAGTTCTTTACCTTTATAACTCGTGACAAAGTCTTCTGTAATTGTAGATTTAATATCGGAAATGATGTTTTGGTAGTTAGTAACATTTGGTATGAATATTGGAGGGATTTTTATTTTTTCAGTAGGATTAGCTGTGGTGGGAGTTTGTGGAGAATTTTCCCCTTCCTCGGGGATTAGAGTGAAGTATTTATTTTGCCTAAGTAACATGTCAGAGTTAAATAAATACCGTTTGTTAAAATCTATCTTCCGGTGAGGTTAGAGGACTTTTAAGGCTCTTTCTTTCCTTATCCGTTGGGTCTTGATTTTCTATTTCCATATCTGCAGAACTTGGGGGTACCTTGCTCCCTTTGTAGATCAAATTCGGAGATTTCAGTATAGTTTTATTTGTATCACTCATGATTAAGAATGTGCATTTGTAACCGTTAAACGATTTAGTTAAGGTGTATTAAAGTTGAAAACGTGACTTGATTGTCTGTGTTGATACTGTCTACACTGCAATCAGCTGATTGCAGCGTATTGAGATCACTCGTTCCACTCTTATTGTTTATGTTCGTATGGAATGTTTCACTAAATGTTAATATAAATAAGTATTTAACTTACTCAGCTGTTAGCTGATTAAACGCCCGGGGCTGTTGATAATACTGCGGTTAATGCTCACACACAAAGTAAAATTCGAGAAAAAAGTAAAAATATATCAAATATGTGATGTTCTGTGTTGTATATCCTTTATTTTGAGGAGTCGTTATTTTCAGTATCGTGTGGCATCGTCGACTGTTTGTCTCCACTTTTGACGAGTTTGGGCCGTATCTATGGCTTGTTTGAGTTTCAAGCCAGTTAGCTGCTTTACTTGGTCCATCTATCTAGTTATCCCTTGTATTACCAGTTTATCCAGCTCTCCATCATTATTTCTCATATGTTCAAAATATTTTAAAATCTTACTTTAATTTTACTGGATAGTGGTTTTTGTATGTGGAGTTGTAGAATGGATGCATTTATGCATGTAACAGTCCATGGTATTTGTAACATACGATGCCAACAAAACATCTCAAAGGCAACAATTCTGCGACGATTACTTCTTTTTATCATCCATACCTCGAAGCATATATAATGATTGGAAAGATTATCGCTTCTACAAGACGGATTTTAGTATGCTGCATTATTTGCATGTCTTTTCGTACTTGGTGTAGACTATCCATCGCTTTTTTGCCATTTGTATGTGCCTTCTTATTTTCGGTTTTGTATTTTCGCTGTTAGTAATTAGTGAGCTAACATATATAAAAATAACAAAATACGTGCTATATGGTATTAAACTGTCTTATTTCCTTTCTTTATGTGGCGTTGTGATGTAGTTCTTCCATTTGGATATAATTGTATATAGTATATGTACAAAATATTGTCACTGTAATTATTAATTACTAATGTTGTGTTGCAGCTAACCAGAAACATTATGGTATCCTTCAAGGATAATTACCAATCGATCGTCAATGATAGAGACATACATCAGGGCATATGGTTAAAGGCAGTAATAGAAGCATTAAGGGTATGTAAACCTTACATTTTTGTAGTTCTGCAGTAAATACTCAAAACCCTTCATTAACTCTTTCGTTGCTGGAGCCGGAATATTCTGCAAATTGCTGATTGCCTAATTATGCGGGAGACGTTTTATTATGATGCAAGGTTTTTTAATGCATTCGGTTGATGCTAAAGCAGGTAGCGGGGATTTAAAGATGTGCTGTTTATGCTGCACTATTAGAGTATTTAGTCACGTTGTATTCTTGTTTGTGAACAGTTTTAGAGCTTCTGAGACTTTTTACTGCAATGGCGCGGAAATATTTGATGGACGCCAAGTTGGAGAAATGTTTATACAAAAGTGGACCAGAAGATAACAAATTTGAATCTTATAGTACCTCTAGTGAATCTGAAAACGACTAAAAAGATAATTTTGGGAATAATTTGAGCAATGGATTTGATTGGAAAAAAATTAATTTTTACCCCACAGTTTACTTTTTTAAAAAGTGGACCTAGGTTGTATGGATTCGAAAATAAGTGATAATCTTTCAATTTAAGATTACTTGAAATTTGTTTTCTCTCACGACTTTATGATGATTATTGTGAAGGAAACATAGATCCCGACAAAATGTACTATTTTCTTGCATTAACTCTTCTGATGCCACAAACAGAGAAAATGAAGCTTACCAATTGTTCGACCAAGGATTATTGTTTGGCAACTTCATTGTTTGGTCAGCTAAGGTGAACCAGGTTCACACGCACTTTTACCTCAAGGTGCTACATCCATGTCACAGATGCATATACCGGGTGTCCATTTTCAAACTGGAACATAGGGATTTAACGTTGATTTTAGCAGTTTCATGGATTCCTGCTCGCCAATTCAAGCTACAGAAAATATTTTGGTATCAATGGAAAGAGAAAATTATTGGGCACCTAATGATATAAAAAATTAAATTATTTTTGCCAATTTTTTTTGAAAAATACCTCTCACTCTACGCAAACTAACCGCACTTAATATGTTTTAACGCTAAAAACTCTCTCTTTGTTCGAGTAATCGTTCATTTTATAAAGTAAAAACTACTGAACTAACTCTGAATGTCATCAAATGACAAATTAATTTGAGTATAGCTGTCAACTTTTTTCAAGTCGAGGCAACTCATATTTAAAAAACATGAAAACTTTGATGAATATTTTTCAATGAAAATTGACAAAAGTAGTTTACTTTTTGATACCATTAAATGCGCAATAATTTTCTCTTTCCATTGATACCAAAACATTTGCTGTAGGTTGAATTGGCGAGCAAGAATCCGCAAAACTGTTAAAACAATATTAAAGCCCTGTGTTCCAGTTTGAAAGTGGACACCCGGTATGTGTTGACAGCATTGTTGTTACTCAACCTCATAGACTAATCTTCAGAGGAGAATTATTTTAATGATATCCCAACGTCGAATAGTCACTTGACACTGTACCGATCCAGTGGATTGGGTAAAGAGTTCTGCCTATTTTCAGATTCGAACTTAGGACTTGTTTATTGTAAGCCTGGCACTCTCCGCGCTACTGCGTCATCAAGATGGTTGGTTTCTAATGATATTGATAAAACAAACAAAGACGAGGGAATGTGAAAAAGTGGCGCATTACTTCCGTCATAATTGGAATAAAGCATCTTAAAGGGCTTGAATTGCTTTTTTATGTTAAAATATACATATCTGAAAAACAGTTGAATTTAGGGTTATGAAGTTACATATCAAAAGAAAGTTTGTTAAAAGGGCTTTCCAAAAATATAAAAATATATAGGGTGTTCCATTTTTAAAAAATATGTAATTAGTCGTACTTACAAAAGTTATTGCACAACTCCCCACATTTTTCTTCATATATATATAATCAAAAAACCTGCATACCCAGAAGGGTGTAAGGTTACACTTAAATTCTTTCACAATAGCAATTTACAGTCTTATATTTCACTAAACATTTCTGACACATAAACACAATAATTCATTCAGTTCGATATAAATTTTTTCCACGTGTTTCTGTCTGCTGTTCACCTTTGGCCTCTGTCCATGATTTTCCTTTCTTCTTCAGTACTTTTTCGATTGTAGCATCCCAAGTTTGTTTCGGTCTTCCTCTCTTCCTTGTACCTATTGCTTTGGATTCTCAGATGCTCCGTGTCTGCGCTTTTTCCTCCATCCTTTGTAGGTGTCCCCACCATCCCAGCTTTCTTCTTTCAATAAAGTCTTCTACAGGTTCAATCTTTAGTTTCTCTCTAGTTACTTCATTTCTAATTCTATCACGCTTGGTTATACATTTTACTCTTCTCAAATATTTCATCTCCACTGCCCTTATGTTACTTCTATTTTGGTCAGATGGCACCCATGGTAAGAATTGGTCTGAATATTGCCCTGTACACTTTTATCTTCGTTTCTCTTGATACTTCTTTTCTATTGATAAGGTCTTTACTCAGTGCATGATACACTTTGTTGCCTGACTCTATTCTTCTATTTATATCTATGCTTTGTTCTCCTGTTTCTTCTATAGTTACTCCCAGGTATTGGAAGTTGCTCTTTTGTTCTATCTTTTCTTCATCTACTTTGATCTTTACTTTTTTCTTTTCATTTGTTACTACCAGTATTTTAGTTTTTGACTTATTCATCTTCATTCCATTTTGGCTTAATACTTCATTCCACACCTTCAAATTTTCTTCAAGGGCCTTCTCATTTTCTGCTATTAATGCTACATCGTCTGCAATTGCACATTCAGATATAACAACCTTCTCCATCTTCCTGTATCCCACAACCAGGGGTTCGTATTAAATGGTCATTGAAGATAATGAAAACTAGTGGACTGAGACATCCACCCTGTCTAACTCCTTCATTTGTGTGGAATATTTCCAACTCTGCATTCTTGTCTCTTTGTACATACATTTCGTGATGCTGATTAATTTCTCATTTATGTTTTTCTCTCTTAAGCACTCCCATATTTTGGTTCTCGGTACTCTGTCCAATGCCTTCTTCATATCCATAAATACTAAGTAAATTGTTTTTGATCTTGCCAAAGTTCTATTTATAATCTCTTTAATTGTAAATACATGGTCCTGTATACTTTTCCCCTTCCTAAACCCACTTTGTACTTGTAATAACTTTGATTCCACTTCTTTCCTTAGTCTCACTTCTATGATTTTTTCAAGGGTCTTCATTGGGGTACTCAGTAGGGTTATACCCCTGTAATTTTGGCATTTCATTGCATCTCCCTTTTTGTATATTGGCAAAATTAATCCAATTTCCCATTCTCTAGGTATTTTCTCTTCATGCCAGACTTTATTAATTATTTTTAATAGTATTTGTAATCCATTCTCCCTTATGTTCTTAATCATTTCTGTTGTGATTCTGTCATTGCCAGGTGCCTTCCCATTTTTCATTCCTTTTATCACTGTCACTAGTTCTTCTTTAGTAATTCCCGTCTCATCTTTTCTTTGCTCTGTTGTATTTATTGTTTCATTTACGGTTTCTTCGGATTTTTCACTTACGTGTTCTGTTTCTATTTCAAGCAGTTCTTGGAAGTATTCTTTCCATCGTTGCATAACTACGGTTTCACTTCTTAATATTTCTCCTTTTTAGTTTTTTTATTGCGACTACAGCTGTATCCTTTTTTTTCTTAGGTTTTTTAGAACTTTGAAGAATAGTTTCTGATTTCCTTTACTATCTTTTTCTAGTTTTTCTCCGAACACTTTCCATGTCTGCTGTTTTGATTCTCTAACTAATTTTTTAACTTTAGTTCTTGGTTCTTTGTATTTTTCATAATTATTTTCTGTTCTGCTGTTTATGTAGATTATTAGATGTCGCTTATCTAGCTTTTCTATTCCGCTCTCTTTCTTTTTAGTTTCTGATACTATCAGCATTTCAACCCCGGCTCTTTCAAATTCATCAGTTAACTCCATTTCTTTTCCTCTCATGCCCCTAATATTCCATGTTCCTATTTTTCTTTTTTGTAGCTTTTCGTATCCTTGTCCATTGCCTCTGTTGTTGCCTTTATTTCCGTCCTTATCCTTCATAGTTAGTTTTTTGTCCTATTAGTTCTTGTTATTTTACGTAACTGAGCATTTGGTAATCTTTCACTAGCTGATCTTTTAACCCTCCAGTACTCGTTCAAAATTGTAAGACATCAGTACCCGCACCGGTCTCGCAGTCCGACACCCTCTGCCACCTCCATAAAAATAATGAGATATCTTATGGCATTAGTTTCTTGTTCACTAATGTCTTCATAATCAGATATTTCCTGTTCAGTGTCACTGTTCATTTCCCTAGTTTCCAATAAATTATCTTCGTCAGACGATCGCACATCATCATAAAACGCATTGTCGACATCCTCCTCCGCTATTATATCTCGCATCGTCTGTTCTAGTCGCGCCTGTTCTTTCTCATAAAATCTGTCATGACTATAATAATGTTTTAGTATAACAGTGTTACTAAAAATGCCGAAAATACTTCCTTCTCCTCACATTAGTCGTATATCAAAGGTAAAAATAAAAACAACTCGGGTATCCGCTTCGGTCTCTGAAACCGAAATTATAAATAACTTTTAAACCACTGCACGCACGAACTCAAAACTGCATACGGATCTTCAATGGCAATATATAGGAAGGTAGTGAAATGGGCGGTAAACTAACGCTAGAACATTAAGTAATATACTGCATCATGTGTTTGCTCGGTCTCACAGACCGTAAACGGGTACTGAAGGGTTAAAATGTGTGTGTTGTTCCTTTGCTTTTCTCATTCCTGTCAGGAGTTGTTTTACATGTTCTTCATCAGCTCTTCCATATATTTCGCTGTTTATTATTAATTTACTATACTTTATCTGTGCTTTTTGTCCTTTTCGTTTTGCTTCTTTCATCAATAGAATTAATTGTTTCCGGTCTTCTTGCACTTCTTTGAGGTAATCTTTGTTTATCCATATATTTGTATTCTTGAAATTCTTGGCCTTCTTAATTATTTCCATTGAGTTTAATTAAAATTGGTCTTGTTGCCATTTCTTTGAATATTTATATTCTTTGGTAGTCTTCTAGATCCTTTTTGTTTATTGAATTCAGCTCCTATAGTACTCAAAACCGTTGCTATTTTTTCTAGTATTATATTTTCTTCTTCCTCTTTTTCATCTGTCACCCCCATTATCACTACATTTTTCTTTCTTAACTCTCTTTCGAGAAATTCAATCCTATTGCCTTGATTTTCGACTTTTTCTTTTAGCTGTGCATTTTCCCATTTCATTCCAGTTATATCAGTAGCTATTTGCTCCAGCTTCGCATCAATTCCATCTAGCCTGCTCATACTTTGGTTACATAAATCTTCAAATTTCTCCATTATACCTGGTCAAGTGTATGTATGCCACTATGTACTCTCTTACGTAGAATGGGTTGCATATCTTGAAAAATTTATGCGTGGTTCTGTTTAGTACTTAAATATTTCCTTATCTATTGATTGCATGCAGCTTTCATCCTTATTCACAATGTCTTCTAACCTCAAATCCAGCTACTTTATATCCAATTTACTCACCGAACTGGTGAAATATGCTAAATTCTCATTCAATCCAGATGTCAAACTATCTCTTTTCACTGTTCTGCTGAGTTCTTGTATTTAGATTGACTCGATGCGGTCTTACTGCTTAAAGCTCCACACAGAACAGAGCTCAATGCCCTTGCAGTGGGAATGCTAACAACAAGGCTGACAATGATACTATACTCCAATTTGTTGTTTTTAGTACCTGTAGTTCCATTACTACGTCCCACTATCTATTTTTGCACTTTCATTTTTGCTCTTGTTTTTAACGTTTGTGTTCAGTATCAGTATTTCAGTTTGCGTGCTTCCCATCATAGGACCATTTCAGCCTTTGCGAGTAGAAGAAACTGTCTTATTCCATAATTTAGATTTGTAGTTCAAAGTTTATTTTCTTCCTGTATTCTTCCTTTCGTACTTACAAAAGTTATTGCACAACTCCCTACATTTTTCTTCTTCATATTTTTGTAAATGCATATGTGTGCAAATTTTTCTGAAAATGTTTTGAACATTATGAAGAATTAGGTACATTATCACTAATTGAAATATCAGGTACACCATACGTGACCAAACAATTTGTGAACTTTTGTGGAAGTTTCTCTGAGGATCCAGTGGTGTATTATGGCAGAAGCCTGAGAAGACCGAGCTTCTAGCTGTTACTCAATAACTTTGGTCAGCTGCAGATTGTTGCCGGTTATGTACAAAACGAAGAGCGCCTGATGCCTTTAACATAGATTGGCACTAAGATTGAGTAGAGATTATTATCACCGTTAGCCAGAATCTGACTTAAACTGCACTGCCTGGCGAAAGCGGCCTCGAGTTGAACAAACATTTTACCTACTTCTTTACAGAAAAGTTCTCCGAACAATTAACTACGGTTGCAAGTTGACAGTTCTAATAAGTAACTCTAAAGTCTAGAAATGTTTGGGTCCCTATCCCTAATATTTAAATCCTGTGATTTATGTACAATAATTTGGCATGTATTTGACATTTACACCTTTAGGTATTCAACTTAATGATAGAAATAAAACTGTAACCGGTTCTGGCTATTTTAATTTAATTTAAAATGATTAAAATGCGGGCTACAATTGCCGGAATGATACCGGCTCCGGATAGCTCAGAAAAGCCAAAGTACCAATTAATAACCTCAAGTTTGTTACCCAAGAAAGAAAGACAGAATAACCTTTAGAGGCGTATAATAAGTTTAGCTAGATACATATCAAATTAAATTGTATTCAAAAGACAGGAAATAAAAATATAACAATGTTTGTAACTCAATCAGATCTCTTCTAATAGTGGATTTCGTTCGCTCAGATTCGGGCCCTGTCAGTCACTTATGGACCAGGCTATGTATAGAGTAGTTCTACTGGCTCGTAGGCGGATCGGCGAGTCTGAAGGCTGCAATGACATTTGTTAGCGAGACCCGCAAGTGACAGCGGTACGTAAACATGAAATTCGGATTTGAACTTTTAATCGTGCAAAAGTGCAGGCAATGTAATATTAAATAACGTGTATACCTGGTGCTGTTAGTGTTATCGCGGTCTGCAGGTGTGCTGAACGTGGCAGGCTGGTGGGCGGCCGGACCGAGGATATCTGTTTATCTTCTTCAGAACCTTGGAAATCCAGGTGAGCGGTGTTGTAATTAAATTAAGTTCGGGCCTTGCAAGCGGCAATCGCCGGGAAAATGTAAATTTTGGCCGCGGCTCGCCGCTAACGTGCGGCCCGAAATGGCCCAAAAATGGGATTTTCGAAATTGTTAATGCAGCCTCGCCTGGATGTCTTGCTTTTGTTGCGGCTACCTACAAGCTGGATTTTCTGAGGCAAACTTTAGGCCGCTCTCGCGTTGCGTCGTCCCGGTCGTAATTAATGGTTTTAAAGCCGGCTAATTAGGCGTTTTGATTAGTGAGAATTAGCTACTCGGATCTAAAGTGTCCGCTGGGTGGACGGGACCTGGTGAATTATTTGAGGTGGTCTGATCGGCAAAATCAGCGGGTAGTTTGGCAAGTTTCTTACCGGATAGCGCACACCGGCACCCTCCTGGTGAGGCGGAACAAGCGGGTAGTTTGACAGGTTTCTTACCGGATAGCACACAACGGCACTCTCCTGGTGAGAAGGAACAGACGGGTAGTTTGGCAGGTTTCACACCGGATAGCACACAACGGCACGCTCCTGGTGAGAAGGGACAGGCGGGTAGTTTGGCAGGTTTCTCACCGGATAGCACACAACGGCACCCTCCTGGTGCAACTAGGTGAGGGAGAAGGACCAGGGAAATTCTAGGAAAATTCTGTCTTGTACTGGCTTCGTTTTCTCTTTATATACCCTGGGCTGGTGTAATCAGCGGTTCGAGCCGGTTTGTTGGAGTAGGGGTTCCTTTCTTTAGGTGCGCGGAAGAATCACTGCGTCTGTCCGCGGTGACGTCGCTTATCGTCTTCTGTGCGGTCCAACGATGTAGCGCTCCGGTTCTTAACGTGATTTACGCCATATATATATTTAATTTCAAAATCGCGTTCTCGCTGGGCCAAACATTACACAACATACAAGCAATATGAGATAACCAAATTAACTTACAATAAGGAATATGAAAATCGGAATCCCGGAAAAACTAACCAGCCTCGTGAAAATGACAATATCTCAAACTACAAACAGAGTAAGAAAACAAGGAAAACTCTCTAACCAATTTGAAGTTGAAAAAGGATTGAGGCAAGGCGCCCCCTATCCTCAACATTATTCAACTTAGTATTAGAAAGATGTATAAGAAAAATAGACACAAATCCAGGAGGAAACATATATAACAGAAGCTGCCAATACCTAGCATTCGCAGATGATGTAGTGATCATAGCACGAACAGAACAAGCATTAAGGACAGCATATCGGGAACTAGAAAAAGAGGCCAAGAAAGCAGGATTAATAGTAAACGATGGAAAAACCAAATACATGCTGAACACAAGAAATATAAGAAGAGAACAAAACAATATACAAATAGATAATCACACAATACAGGAAGTCTCGGAATTTAAATAACTAGGAAGCACAATTACAAACAATAACGAAACAAGCGAAGAAATAAAAACAAGAATAGCAGCTGGAAACAAAAGCTTCTATGCGCTCAAAAACATATTTAAATCCAGAAATACATCAAGAAACATCAAAAAAAGAATATGCAAAACTATTGTTAAACCAATAGTAACATATGGAAGCGAAACGTGGGTGCTAAAAATGGAAGATCAAAAAAATCTATGCATCTTTGAAAGAAAAATACTAAGACGAATATACGGACCAATAAAAGAAGGAGAAGAATGGAGAACAAGGATGAATCACGAGCTAAAATACCTATACGAAGACCCAGACATAGTAACGACAATAAAGACACAAAGACTGAAATGGCTGGGACACTTAGCAAGAATGGAAAACAATAGAGCGCCAAAAATGGCATACGAAAGAAAACCAGAGGGTAGGAGGAAGCGAGGACGGCCAAGAAAAAGGTGGAGCAAAGACGTAGAAAATGACTTAAAAAAACTGGGAATAAGAACTTGGAGAAGAAAGGCCCTAGACAGAGAAGAATGGAAAAAGGTCATTGAGCAGGCCAAGGTCCTACAAGGACCGTAGCGCCCAAAGAAGAAGAAGAAGAAGGAATATGAAATAACCGAAACAACGTAATTATACGAAATATAAATAGAAAATAAAGATTTCACTAAAATGTTAGTTGCAAATTAGAAATAGTTTGATCGTATTTGCACATGTTTTTACTGTTATTTCACAGATTACGTCTTCTTTTGGGGTGTACCTCTATTATGCGACCCAATCGCCATTGTAATGATGGGATGTTTTCTTCTCGGAGAATGACAATATTTCCTGGTTTTATGGATGTTGTTTGGTTTTCTTGACTTTTCCTTACTTACAATTAACTTAAATATTCTGAGGACCATCGTTTCCGAAAATGTTAGCTTAATTGTTGTACTACACGTTGCCAACGTGACGATGTATTTGTATTAACAGCAGTAATGTCTGGAGTAGGGTGTTTTGGAGTGTTCTGAGACAAGGTCAGGTCAAGGTTGCCACCCCCCACCACTCGACCCGCCACCTCCCACCACCATAAATATTAAGGTCAAGGCTAAGTGTTGGCGGGACGTGGCGGGTCGAGTGGTGGGGGGTGGCAACCTTGACCTGACCTTGCCTCAGAACACTCCAAAGAAAAAATATTTAAAGTCAAGGACTTCAGCTTTTAAGTTCAAGGACCTCTGCTTTTAAGTTCAAGGCTAAATCGTATTTGGATGGTTACCTTGACTTAACCTTGTTCCAAACCCTTTCAAACAAGAACCTCCACGAACTGCGGGGTTGTGAGATTCATATTGTTGAAATGATGCTCACTCGTTGGCGTAGAAGAATGTACTTGTGAAGACGGCTAAAGGAACAACGACAATGAATAAAACGAAAAAAAGTGTTATAAATTCATTTATTAAGTATAAATACATTAATTAGGAATTGTCAAGTCTAGTGCACTAATTCTTTGTAAGGCATCACTTATGTTAAGTTGATCCGCAACCAAAAATTGTTTGACCTCTTCTAACTCGTTTTGTAATTGTTGCAACTTTTTACACATCTTCGCAAAGACGCAATGTTCGGACCAGCGCAAATGTTCCTCTAGAGGATCATCTTCCGGTACCCATTTGTGGATACGAATTTCACAACAAAAGCACTGCACTTCATCGCTGTCTTGAAGGTAGAAAATCCAACCCGTGCAAGCGAGGCTGCAGGTATGACACCAGTCCAGTTTTTGTAGGTCTGGATGCGGTGCTCGTATCGGCGGAGGTATGGCAGAAATACTTCGAGACACACGGTTAAATGAAAACTAGCGACTGTTACTCTGTAAGGTTGTGACACGCTTATATAGTTGGTAATCCAGAATGAGAGGGGGGAATAGCTGTTCAAGGCTGACCGGGCGACTCCACTAGGATGGGAGCCTTGAGATGAAATTCCACATACATAACAGGAATGTCGTTGTCTGCTTTAAATTTCAGCACGTCACCCCTTTTCAAGGTCTTTCCAGTCAACTCTGTAGCGCTAAGATGGCTATCATTCAAAATAATTGTAGGAATTGCAGGATTCGTATTGACAGAAGATATAACAGCCTCAGCGAATTGAACTGTATAGTTTAATTTACCAGATAGTAGAATATACCAGCCTTCAGGGTTAACTCCTAAACTTGTAAAGTGTATGTCCTTTTCATAGTAAAAATCCGCCAAGTTCTCGAAAAGAAACAGTTGAGGAGGAGGATCAGTGGAATGATCTGAGGGATGGCCAAGGCGATGCCTTCCAAATTTATCCAGCGGCATTATAGTTTACTCTAACGCTTCTACGCACACTCGATTCGCTTAACTGCTACTTCGTTGAAATGCTATTTCTAACTGACCAATTTTGCCCCCCACCACTAGTTTTGGTAATCCTCCTACTTGACCGTGACCGTGGGCAACCTTGTAACTCCCTTCTACCACTACCTTCGAAAAGTAGATAAAAAAGAGCAGGCAGGAGTAGGAATCGCAGAACATCTTCTTATTCAGTGCAACTAAGAATGGAAACCATTACCAAAGTTCTTGGCTTAGTGAAGAGCGGGCAAGCAGTGTTCGATGGTGTCACGAAGTTTAAACCGCAACAGTGTCCAGTGTTCCTTGGCAGTAGTACATATAGATTAAATAATTCACAGACTAAGTTTGTATGTGTGGGTCTACAAACCAGCGGTGGATTTGTACCAGTAATACAAATACGTGGAAATCACAATAATTGGGTTCAGCTGCTGGAACCCGAGTGGGGAATCCTGTTAGAAAATGAGGGAATTATAACAAATTATTTTTATTCCGGAGCTGGACAGTGGCCACCGCTTCAGTTGGGACCCATACTCCTATCATTCACAACGATTCAAGAGGTGAAGGTGTTACGCATACAGGGTCAGGACGGATCGGATGTTTACCTGGGGAGAGAAACTGTGGAAGAGCTGTACAGAGTTCGCACTCTAATTGGACGAAAACTAGCACAATTGAAGAACTTAAAGTTTCCTCAATTTTATTCAACAGCAATAACGCGAGCGCTAACTCAACCTGGGAATTATATTCAAAATCTACAGGTTACGTTACAAAACTTTGACGAATTGTCGGAGAAGGCTCTGTGTCTGTACGAACTGCTGACGTTTGCTAGCGACAGTGTTAGGTGTGATATTGAACTAGAAGCAATTGGGCAGCAACTGTCGTCGTAATGTGGATGTGTTACTCGGAGGCTGCTCGAGCGCCAGCTACAGATGTGCGCAGCGCCATAGGAAATCTGCAAGGTTTGTGTGAGGACTTAGCATTCGACGCAGGACATTAAGTTGTGTATGGTATGGGGCGGAGCGGATATACTGATGAAGAGTTGCACATGAGAGAAAGATATATGAAAATGGTGCAGAAGTATGTCAATTGTTTCTAAATAATGTGATAAATCGAAGGCACTTTGTAAATCTGATGGAAGGTCTCGGGTTACATCATGAGCTAAGTGAAGTAAACAAATTTATAGAAGAAGAAGAAGATGAAGCAAAAACTAAAGAAGAAACTAGAGCGAAAGAAACTAAAGAAGAAAATGTTACTAGTTAAGCTAGTATTAAAAATTTTTATATATTTTTGCACACAGTGAGAAATAAAAAATTATTTATTATATCATTATATTATAGTATGTAATGTTTATTTGTTAGAGTTTTTTACTGAACAAACTACTACTTATACGTACAATGCTCTGACGAGAGCGGTCAAGCAGGTGTAACTCTTCTGCGCAAGTTTTATCATGGAGAGTGGGGGGGGGGGGTAGTATTACTTTGCCGTCCAGCTAGTTATCCGACCATAACTTCGTTGTGTCCTGACAAGTATGAGTGCGCCAGTACCTTTAGCCGTTCAGCTAGTTCTCTGAGGCAACATGAAATTGGTTATTGATATTCAAGGATTCAAAACAACCGACAAGAATTTCACTCCAAAGGAATTTGCTGCTTACGATGGAACCAGGAACACACGTTTTAATGTGAATAACATTTTGAACACTTGTAACATTGTTTAATTCGGTAACTAGATTTTAAAAGCCGACTTTTAAATTTTTTTTGTTAACAATGAATTTCAAATTTAATAACTTTAATCGAATATTACTTAAAAGGGGTGGTAGTAGTAAAATAATTTTTCCTACAAAACTTTCTTCTTTTTTAACGATCTTTTCAACAATATGTTTTTCGACTTATGGTGCCATTTAAAATTTTGGAGTTCTGGACATTGTGGTCAAAACTACTCGTGATGCTGACTTTTTCGAGAAATAATAATATCACCATTCGATTCTTTAGTATGACTTTTATAATAATTTTTTTTATCCCAACTCTCTACGACTCACGGTTCTTTAAAAAAAAATACTGATACGGATGGTCTCATTCACCCTGTATATAATCATTACTTAATGGGATAATAAAACCACATTTAAATTTTATTGTGTTTTTTTTATTTTCAAACAATATAATCTAACCATGTACAATCTAATGATCTACAAAGGCTGAATAGCGTTCTACGTATACTTTATCCCTATGTTTTGAGCTGAAGACGTTCCTCAATACCTCTTCCACATTAAGGATCCTCCGCTGGAACCTCATCTTATCCATAGCTTCTTGTTGCCAGAGTCCCCTCCGAGCTTCTTTATACGCATACGCCCACGAATGCAGATTGTACATCTGATTCTTCGAGTCGTCAAACTGCACACTCTTCTTCATTTTCCTTCTTTTCACAAATTTGTTCGTTCAGACCGATACTAGTCAACAGATGGGCAGGCGGGCATCACCATAACTCGTATACGATTTTCTTCACACATTTACGTTCTAATCTATAATTTTTTAAATACTCCTCAAGGGGCTCCATCACATTGTACGTAAAAAAATCAAACGCGTCTGGGAGTCGTAGTTTTGTACTAGTTGTAGTAAAGTCCCGATGTCCATCCAGCGTAACGGTACCAAACAATAGAAATAACTGCAAAAATTTCTCGTAATATTCGTCTAGGTAGGTAGGGAATACGTAGGTGTTATCGTCAGCTTCCATGTTACAACCAGACTGTCACGATTTTGCAGCCGCACCGTTTTTGTACATTTTTTCTTTTTGGTGGTAGGAGGTTCTAGAGTTTGACTTTGAAATCAAGGTCGAGTGGTGGGAGGTGTTAAGAGTTCGTTCTTAAAAATGATGTGACCTTAAAAATCACCTTAGCCTTTAACAATGACCTTAAACTCAAGGTCAAATTTTTCGCCGAAGGTCATCTCTGTTTTTCATTAAATAGTTTAAGGACTCGGTGGTCTAATGGTATGACGCCTGGGGAGCATTATATGCATTAAAAGGGAATTCTAGACACTGCGCCTCAGGAGATCTGGGTTCGAATCCTAGTCGAGTCAATTTTTTTAATATTATATTTTTTCAATAATCAGAAAGTAGACGGCAGTAGGAGTACAATGCAAAAAAAAGACCTGCTTCAGGGTATTACAATTGTTTTACTGCTTTTGTCACTGCGTTGTACGTAAAAACTCGATCATGAAGAACGAGACAATACGCGGTTGTGTTGGCTAGCACGTTTGTGGAAGTTTTAAATTCAACTCGAAAAACTACATCGTTCACATGGAGGTAGTCCTTTTGATGGGAGCAGTCGATTACAACAATGGGTGCTTTGTCGACAAACTCATTGGGCGTGAACCAAGGCTCGTCAGTCTTGTTATAATAGGACGATTGAAACTTGGAGTACATGTCGTATAATGTGGTGTAATGATTCAGACCATAATTGTTATTTAAATTATCACAGGGGAAACGTTCGGTGTTGAGATAAACTCTAAAATTTGTAAGATTAATTTTGTCGAAATGACTATTGTCCTTAGAGATGAGCCCCGAACGTTTCGTCTGAAAACCTACGATGACATATCTGGGGGTTTGTAATTTGGTGGTTGTTGCAATGGCATGAGAATGTTGAGTCACGGCATTAACGCCTGGTATGATATGAAGTTGCCAGCTGTGAAACGCTACTTGTGTGTCGATATTTTTGTCAATGTATTTGGTTAGAGATAATTCTTGAGCAAGATCTGGAGTGACATGTGGAACTTTTCAATACAGCTTGTCAATCGTAACTTTAGCAGTCTCTCCTACGGTAGCACTGAATACGGCGTCGGCATCGGTATTGCTGCGAATCAGGACAAGTTCTTGTCGGATGTTAAGTATGACTTTTCCATAATATTCGGCAAAGCCTAGCAGCATTCTCAACGGTATGCAGGCACTGAAGTTGCCCTGTGCATCGGTAATGTGAGTATTGGCGGCGTACAACCAGCCAGAATTTTGAAGCTTTTTAACATCATCAGAACTGTAGGACACATATCCCTTAAGAGTAGATGTAATACCAGGTTTGGTAACAAAATCGACAACGACACCATTGATTTCGTATCGGATTTCGCTAAATAAGTGAGCCAACCCATTGTTAAGAAATTTAGCCGTCGTAACTTCACCGGTTGCTTTCCGTAATTTTCCCTCTATGCTCAAACCTGGTAGAGTTGACATATCTTCAGGAATTGGAATTCGAATTTCATCGTTATAGTCGAAACGGTTTGTATACGGTTGATGGGTGTGCAACTGATTGCTAACGATGGAGTTGTCAACGAGGACACGTTCCCCAATATTTAGAATACTCATGGCAGCACTTTAAAACCCAACGATCGCAAGAAGTCTCTGTTTGCCGTTGTTAACTGCTCGGCGGACGAAGCTGAACTGATTTTACAAGGCTGTGGACAACGTCTCTTATACGAACTGGGCTGGACATGGTAGGGTGAAGGGTTGAATCGAAAACCCATTATAACTTCCTTAAATGCAATGTTACCATGACGGTTTCTTTACTAAAACTGATCAGTCTGGTCCAGTATTTTAACAGTTAGGTTAGTGATCTGTCTCGTGCTGATTGGTAGGTAAATGACAGGGTTAGGTGTTTCCACTATTTTGTACCCAGGAGGCACTATGGGGAAGAATTGATAAACGATGTGGCCAGGCTTACTATTTTTATAGGAACCGATAGAGATATTGCAGTGGATAAGGATGGAGTTAATGGCAAAATTTTCGTAACATGTTCATCTGCATGCCACATATTTGCATCATAAATTTTGCTGTCAAATTCCAACATGTCTCGGATAGTATTGTCACACCTAAAGTCGATTGGAACGTTCGATTTTATTTTGGTTTTTAAGGTGCTGTTGTTTCTGCGTAGCAGCACCCGCCCATTACCTCCGCTAAACTCAAGTTGGTTATGCAGAAAGTTGGCAATGTCCGTAATTTCGTATGCACCCTCAGGTATAGTAATGTGAGGTAGTCCGACGAGATGAAATTTATTGTTGGGAGGTCTAATGTTAGCAATAGTATGGTAGGTTTCGAAACTTAACAACCTCAAAACATATTCGCTACCGTTGTCTAAGAAAATAGGGGGGTCAAAATTCGCAGTAAGGATGGATGAATCACCTGTCAGAGTGAATATACTAGACATGATGAAGCGCAACACTTAAACTGCCGACAAAAGCGGTTTCGCAAAGTTATATAGGAATTTGAGACACAGGTGACCGCATGTGTATGACATGAGTCGTTGATATCTATTAGAATTATACGTGATCGTGTTATTGCCACCATCACTACGAAAGTATTTCACTAATTCGGTTGGAGGTTGTAAGCGACCGATGCTATCGAAATACAGAACAAAGGTATCCACTTTTACGTAAGCCGTCCAATGAGTGCCAGGTTCAACATCATCCTCCAAGTTAGTGACACCACATTCTCGTTTACGAATCTTGATAGGCGGGGCATCCCGCATAAATATTCCCCTAAAGTGTGGAATTTCTAGGCGTTTAATGTAGTCTAATATCGATGTTGGTTAACGAGCGGCGCGGTAGCTTCAACGGTAGTTTTTTGACTGATATGGTCGTAGATATAACCCTTTTCCACAAGCAATGGATTCCATAGCTTTGTTATGTCGCTCCTTTTCCTGGAGATTCTTTTTAGCAGCCTTTGAGTCTCCCACTGCTTTAGCGACTGCTGCAGCACCACCTCAGAGGGATCCCAATGCTCCTAATGCAGCAAGTATGGGTACAAGCGGCAATATGCCTCTTCTCTTCGGAAGAGGTAGTACTCTTGACCGCTTCCGCCTTCTCCTCCTCCTTCTTTTCAAAGCTCCTCCTGAATGCGAGCGGATTGTGATACCGACCCGTTTGGAATGCGTTCGCTGTGTACGCTTCCGTTTCACACCCATTCCGACTTTCGTCTTTCCTTTCATAATTCCAGTCACAGCAAGGGCTGCAGCTCTTTCCCCAAGAGTAGAGCCTTTTGCTTTAACATGTTCCCAAGCTTTCTCTGCTAGAACTTTATCTACCGCGTGACGTGTCGAATGATCGCTAGATTGTGAGTATGCGATGTCGTGTTGCTTGCAGGCCTCGTCCAGAGGATTCCTTCCTCGATCGCCTCGAGAAAGACGTTTTTTAAGTCTTTATTTATTTATTTATTTATAATTTCTTTATTTCAAGTAAAGTTCTTACAATAAATACCTTAACAGTACTACAAGAAACCTGAGGTGAAATAGCGTCAATGAAGTGTAAGCATACATTGTACATAGTTACGTATTGAAATAGTCTTGTAGATTGTAAGGCTCCAGGTCCGTTAAAAGCTTTTTGGTTTTTACTTTAAATTCTTTATAGTTCTGTATTGTTTTTAGATTAGTAGGTAGTTTGTTGAATATTTTAATGCACATGTAGGATGGGTGTCTTTCTGTTAGGGTTAGTCTATGAATGGGATAAACCATATCTAAAGTTCTGGTTTTGTATGTGCTATTAGTGTTGTTAGATAGAAACTGTTCTTTATTTCTATGAAGATATAAGAGGCATTCATGCAGATATAAACCAAAAACTGTTAGGAGACCTGAATTCTTAAATCTTTCTCTACATGAATCCCTAGGTTTCATATTGTGTATTAACCTAACTGCTCTCTTTTGAGCAATGAAAATTGATTGTGTGGAGCTGCTAACGCCCCAAAAAATAATACCATATCTGATAAGTGATTCGAAGTTTGCATAGTAGATTATTTTTTAGCCTTATCATTTACATAAGTACATATAGTTCTTAATGCAAAGCAAATATTATTTAACTTTTTTAATAAATAATCGATATGTGATGTTTATTTTAAAAATTCGTTAATGATTATTCCTAAAAATCGGGTATTTTCGACAGTATGAAAGTTTTTATTATCGATGTTAATGAGAGGTTTTTCTTCTGAGGTGTTGGTTCTGAATACCATGGTGTTTGTTTTGTTTTCATTTATTACTAGATTGTTACTAAGAAACCATTCTTTAGTCTGTAGATACAAGTTTTCCCCTTTCTCAATCAGATCCCGATGACCATCCCCCGCAATCAACAGAGTGGTGTCATCGGCAAAATTTGTAATTGCCGACTGCCCCCCTCCACCGACCACGTAGGACAAGTCATTTATCATTATAAGGAACAAAATTGGCCCCAAAATGCTCCCTTGGGGAACTCCCACCTGACTTTCCAACAATTCAGACGTTGCGGAAATGCCATCCTTTACAACAGACACGCATTGCCAGCGATTCGAAAGGTATGAGGCAAGCCAACTCAGAGCATTTCTGACTATACCGTATCTTTCAAGTTTTTTTAATAAGTATTTTCTGTTCAGACAATCAAAGGCTTTTGATAGATCGTTAAATATGCCTGCAGAAAATTTATTTTCTTCTAGAAATTTTAAAATATGTAGCGTAAATTGATAGATTGCAGTTTGAGTGGATTTGCCCTCTATGTACCCGTGTTGTGAAGAACTAAATAAATTACATTCGTGAAAATATTTTAATATTTGAGTTGACATAGCTAGTTCAAAAAGCTTAGAAAAACTATTTAGTAGACTAATAGGTCTGTAACTTTCTAGATTCTCTGGATCTCCTTTTTTAAATAGTGGTTTTATTAGAGAAATTTTTAATTGTGTTGGGAAAATGCCATATTTAAAGGAGTTATTTATTATGTAGCAAATTACTGATTTTATGAAAGGTATACTGCGTTTAACAATAGTCACAGGAATCTCATCCACGCCACTACTGAATTTGTTTTTTAGTTTTTTTGATAGATTGATGATATCATTTGGTGTTAGAGGTGTTAGGTAAAATGAAGCATTATTAGAGATATTATTGCAGTTAAAATTTGCTGCGACAGTGTTGGTTTTAAAAAGATTGGGAATGAGATTTATTAAATATTTGTTGTAATCATTTGCTATTGTTTCAGGAGATCCAGGTATCTTGCAGTCATTATTTTTTTTTGAGTTTCCCTTAATTTCATTGCACACAGTCCACATCGCTCTATTTTTATTGTCTGAAGAAACAATTTTTTTTATTATAGTTTTCTTTTCGAGTTTGAATTAATAGTTCATCGTATTTTTTCTTTTGGATTTTATACATATCTTTAAAATGAGAGTCCCTGTTTCTTAACATTAATAAAAAATCTAGCGATTGTTTGCAAGTTACTAATTCTGGATTATTGTATAAATTATTTATTTTTTATTTATTTTTCATTACTTTTTTGGGAAAGTGAATGTTAAACAATTCCAAAAAAACATTGAGGAAGCAATCCCATTGTTCATTAACTTTTGAATTTTCAAAATAGTAAATCAAATTCCATGTTTGTTCTCTTAAATTGCTAAGAAACTCTAGTATTGCTTCCTCTTTATACATTCTAACATTTTTATTTGTAGCATTTTTGTTTGTTTTTAGATTAAAGCAAATTTTTTGGGCCATATGATCTGAAACATGATTTGAAATTACATAGTTCTTTACGGGACATTCAACCTGAGATTCAACATTACTAAATATATTATCTATACAACTATTTGTGTTATTAGTTACTTTTGTATCGTCTTTTATGTGTTTATATATACCGAAAGTCGGGTACCAGGTCCGCGAAACTTATACCCTGGTATGTGTAGTTCAAAGGGTAATTTGTCAATAAGGGTATTCAGGAAACCGCGACCTTTCCACTTGGCGGTTGGGTGATGACTGGTTTGTTTGCACTTAGTAGCTTTCATCTTAAAGACTTACACACGACTGATGTTCTTCAAACGGAATTAACAAATATAACGAGAACGCACGGCGGGTAGAGCGCAGTTTTCTTCCGAGCAAAAATGATGAAAAACGTCAAAATTGTGAAGCAAGGGCGTTCCTTGCCGGTAGTAAATCACACAATAAATTCCATATCCGAGACTTACAGAAAGCACAGCGCTTTACTGGGTAAAGGATGTAAACGATGTGTGGTCATAGGTCGATCCGGATCTGGGAAAACCAACCTCATAATCAGTTTACTAGTGCATCGAAATGGGTTGCGATTCGCAAACCTTTATATATATTCGAAAACACTCGATCAACCCAAATATAATTATCTGGGAGCAGCCTTTCAACCATTGAGAGACATTGGATTCTTCGAATATAGTAACGATTGTGAGGTGATCAAACCCCAGGAAGCAAAAGAACATTCCGTGATAGTTTTGGACGACGTAGCTTGCGAGACGCAAAGCATAATTCGAGATTATTTTTGTTTCGGACGTCACCGAAACATAGATTGTTTTTATCTATGTCAGACGTATTCATCTATTCCTAAGCAGCTCATAAGAGATAATGCAAATCTCGTCATCATATTCCAACAAGACAACACCAATCTGAAGCACATTTACGACGATCATGTCAACACGGACATGTCATTCGACAAGTTTAAAGCATTGTGCTCTTATTGTTGGAATGAGGATCACGGATTTTTAGTGATCGATAAAGAAAGCGAAACCAACGTGGGACGATATAGAAAAGGTTTCGACAATTACAATTCTAATGACAAAATTCAACCACCCAAAAGACAAGGCGACATGGAGACGTCCAGCAGGAGAAATAGAGAACAAAATCAAACACATTTTGGCCACTAAAAAATAAGCTAGAGGACAATGGACTTACAATACCACACAACAATGGAAGAAATCTGCTGGTTAGAAATTAAGAAATATATAACTGAAGCAACAAAAGAAGTGCTAGGACAAAAACCCCACAAAGGAAAGACAAAGAATGGTACGACAATCAACGTCAAGAAATAAGAAAACAAAAACAACTAGATTGAAATGGATAAGTACTAAAGAAAAACAGGACTGGAGGAGCTACAAACTAGTAAGGAATAGAGCAAACGTAATATACAAGAAAAATAGAAATGACTGGATAGACAAAACATGAGAAGATATTGAAAAATATAAACAAAAGAAAAATTTAAAAGAAATTTACCAAAAGATGAAGGCGAGCAGAAATAAACCACGGGGTAAAATGAGAAGAATAAAAAATGGAAACAGTAAAACAGAATACAAACTCCAGGAGATGGGAAAAATATAGAAAGAATACTACACCAAAGCAATAAATGAGGACATGGAAAAGCAAGGAGGGGAAGATGAAGAAGATTTAATCACAAAAAAACATCAGGAAGAGGAGGAGGAGGAAGAAGAAATAACATGCTCCATAGAACTGAAAATCCAACAAGAAATAAGAAGAGTATGTAATGGTAAGGCACCAGGAGAAAATAGAATTGACACTGAGGTACTGAAACATGGAGCGAGAAAACTACATAAATAAATACACCAACTGATAAAACAAATATAGGAACAAAATAGGATATCGAAGGAATGGAACACCGGAATTATGATACCCATATACAAAAAAGGGTACAAGGAAAGCTGTGCAAATTACAGGGAATACAATAACGTTACCAAATGGCACGTATAAAATATTACAAAGTTCTTGTGAATATAACAGAGAACTGCATGTAATCTTCATAGATTTTAGAAGCACATTCGACACAGTAAACAGACCAAAAGTGTTAGAAGTACTAATAGCACTGAGTTCCACGAAAACTGAAAAAGCTACCACTAGAAATGTACCTAAAAAATACAAAAGTGAAAGTGTGAGTTGAAGGATTAACAACGGAGGAATTTAATGTAAGCAAAGGGACTCTATCTCCCCAACACTCCTTAACCTGGTGCTGGAAGGAATTATACGAAGAGCAAGTCTGAATAAGAACATTGTAACAAATCGGATATAAGTAATAGCTTATGTGGATGACGTGGCAATAATAGCATACACATAAGCAAAACTACTAAAAGCGATAACATGATTAGACAGAGAGGCACAGAAATAAATGAAGGAAAAACGAAATTTATGGAATGGGGGAAAGAAACAAGATATGGGCAAATATTTAAACACTCAAAATCACAATTTTGAAAAAATATCAACGGTTAGCTATCTAGGGGTAACAATAAAAAAAACAGGGAAAGAAAGTGTCAGAGAAAGAATACTAAGAGGAAATTAAGCATATGAAATAAACAAAACATTGAAAAGCATGGCCTACAATAAGAGGAAGAAGAAGAAGATCAGTACCTAAATGAACAAAAGTTAACACATGTAAGACGGGTCATAATATATGCAACGGTAACAACATTAATAAACAAAAAAGAAGATCTATGGCTGGAACAAAAAATGTTAAGAACAATACTTGGACCAAATATAACAATTGAGAGAGAAAACAGACCAAAAAGGAACAGGCAAATAGAAAAAGAACTAGGAGGAGATAACATAGTCTGATACCTATATAAAAGCCCAGCGTCTAGAATGTACGGGACGTATAATGAAAAGGGCATCTACAGAAATGATCACAAGGATAACAAGCTGAATCCCACTTGGATAAAGAAATAAAGGAAGACCTAGGAAGAGATGGCAGGAGAAACTAGACGAGGATGTAAAAGCAATGAAAGGGATAGATTGGAAAACGAAATGCATGAACAGAAAAAAGTGTAACCAAATAACGAATGCAGGCAGGACACATAAGCTATAAAAATTAAAGGAAAGAGGAGTAATGCACCTCAAAATGGATTGAAAGCGCACATGAGAGCTTACTAAAATCCTAAGGGATTGAGCGTCACTGATTGATTGATTGAAGATAAATTTAATATTTATTTCATTAGACTTTCTTTAGGTTATTTGGATTTCTTGTTTGTGTATTATTAAAAAGATACCATCTACATAACCTGTCTTAATTATCTATAATTAATATAAACAATATCAGGTTAGTAATAAATTATTAACAAAAAATTCTAGACATACGGCTTACACATTGTTATGATATACTGATCACAGGCGAGAAGAACTTATCTCTCTCTCAAACCACAACTGCCTGCACACTGTAGCACATGCAATGTATCCAGTTGGGTGAAATTTATTTTATCTGCTGTACTAGTAAATTAATAAGTTCCATTGGTACTTTCTGTAACCACCCACACTACTCAAAACATAACAGAAGTGTTATTAATTATAGTCCCATCTCATGCAAACCAGTTGAACAGATAGGATAATGATACGTGTACAGTGAGTGCTTGTAAACTGATTATACTCAGATTTAAGCATCAATTTGCATGGGATGGACTACTTATACTTAAAATGCGGAGACTACTGAATATGGGAAATCAAATTTTGCAGAAACTTTATTAACCTAGAATCTTATTGAAGAGTATTTTATGTACCTACCTATATTATTGATATGTATTTCAGGAAATTTCCCATACATCCACAGAATCATTTGAAGAACTACATAAATGGGCTACTAACGAGCTGTTTAGCGTTGAGGACAGATTAAATGGTATGTATTGTATGATAAGGTAAATCTGTTGCCGAATTATTAATTGTAAGAATAAATACAATGTATAATGAAGAGAAATTTTTGGTGTTTTTGCATAAGAATCTTCTTTGCCCACTTTGGCATTCATATCCCCCATCACTATTTTGAAATCAAATCTTGGGGTGTTTGTATATAATTCTTGCAACTCTTCGTAGAATTCAAATTTCTTTTCTTCATCTGTTTCCTCTGTTGGAGCATGGATGTTTATCATGCTTACCTTTCTGTGGTCGCCTCTCAATCTCATGTAACTTATTCTCGCATTTATGACTTTATAATCTAATATAGCATTTTTTATTGATTCTTTTATCAATAAACCTGTCCCTAATCTGTTTTCTTGCCTACCTCCATTAAAAAATATATAATTATCTAACTTACATGACTTTATTTCCTTCATATTTGTTTCTTGAACCGCCAACAGATCTATTTTATAATCACTAATCGTACAAATTAATTGTTTTAGAGCGCCGTCTTTATTTATTCCCTGTACATTACTAGATCCTACTACCAAGCACTTATTGTTAGCCATTTTTAAGTTTCTCACGATTATTCTGCTACTTTGACTTTCACTATTTATTAATCTCTTTTTCTTTTCGTTGTTTCTTTTATCTTGTCGTTTTCCTTTTTCCATTGCCTTCTTCGTCATCGTGTTTTCGTCCTGCTTCATTTCCTTTGCTACTTGTTTTCTAAGTTTTTTGATATTCTTTGTGTACTGGGGTCCCATCCGTATTTTTCCCCTTCTATCCAGATTTTTTGATAACCAACCTTAACTGACTTTCCTTTTTCCCTTTCATCTCTGGCAACACTGCGTAATTCGGCCTGAATTCTTCTTTCTTCGAATGTTTGGTTGTTCTCCATAAATATTTTCGTACCCTTTAACATACTTGTCTTTTCCATTATCTTCTTTTTATTTTCACATGAGTTTAATTCAACTGACTTTAAAAGCAAAATTGAGAGATTTTTTTGTTATTCATCCATCAAAATTTGCCAAAATGTTGGTAAAGTTACTGTGGCATCCACATAACATCTATTTCTGATAAACTGTGGTTACACTGATGATTTTGAAGGCTTTCACGGCTATTATCAGTATGTATCAAACAACTTTCGGGGTTGGACCTTCCCATTATTGAAATTAAAGAACTCAACGTTTTGCCCACTAAGTATAAGGGGCTTCATCAGGAAATAGACAAAAGAATACAGTATCTCAATGTGTAAACGACGCCATAGGCGAAACTCTTGCAAGTGAAGTGGATAGAAGAGCATGGTAACTCAATGTGTAAACCACGCCACAGGCGAAACTCTTCTCTGTACACGTTGAGTTACCGTTCTCTTTTGCCTTTCTCCTGATGAAGCCTTTTACGAAAGTGGGCGAAACGTTGAGTTTTTCGATCTCAGTAATGACACGGTTCAATAGTTTGTTACAATAGAAATAAATTTGATGCAACTGATTAATTATTAATTGCAATCGAAAAATTCAACAAAGGATAGATATCCATTAAGTTTCTAATAGAAACAGAGTTTTACAACAGCTATGTAGTCCTATATAATTACTAAGCATGCACCACTGGTGTAACATTTAAGTACTGTAAGAAATAAAATTGCTGTTGCAATTATATTCCAAATAGGAAATGCAATGTTGCCTTTATTAAATTTTAAATTCAAACGACGCTATCAACAACTGTTTCATTTGTCACAATTTTGTTTTTATGGTTAGAACATCTCATTTCAGTTCTTCAAGATACACATTTTTGTTAATTTAATCCTTTGTAGTTTGTAATATTATAAATATCTAATGAAAATATTCATCTTATGTGTGCAATTAGACCTAGCAAAGATATAGTTGTACTACACAGTAAATGTTTTAGAAATACCCAAGTGGATTAAAACCATAATACATCAAAATAATATTAAATCCGTGCAAGCAAACCGCAAGATGATAAAAGATGATGAGCATCCAGAAGATGTATCTCTTGATAAAAAGGGTAAGCATTTAAATATGTATTAATTACTTGTATTAAATTACAGGCAGCACCCTTGCTTAAGCGATTTTGTAGAATCTATGTTGAAATCAAAAGAACATATATTATCAGCTTTGTAGAATTTTTAACAAAAAGGAAGGGTAAAAAATGCAATGTATGCTTTAGATCAGCTAACCTTTGGTCGCAACCCAAATTTGGAAGCTGAAAAAGCCCTGCTGCCTTTCGTAACGACTTATTTATGTGAGGCAGGGTTTTCTTATCTGACAAATAGATTGGATTCACAACATGACATGTGGTATGATCTATCAATAAACATAAAACTACGCATAGGCGATATTCCGATATTCGTAGTTATTTGGTGCATATTAGTAGCATTTCCATTTGCTTCTTCCAACGATCCCAATTACTTGCACGTTCTAGCTTGATTGTGGGGATTTTTGATATATCCGTAGCTCGCCCAAGATAATTCAATAAATGCATTTGTTAGCAATTATATTCTTGCTTTGATGTCACAAAAGTACGTCACTTCGTTACATGCACTTTTTGTTGTGTTTGAGTTTAAAACAAAACGCACATGCACTACTACAATTAGAGTTAATTTTGTATTAGCCTTAAGTCGTTAACACTGGATACTTAAACTTTGTTTTAATTTAAGTGCTGAAGTAGCGTACTGCACCCATAACCTATTGAGAATCTTTTATTACTGACTTAATAATACATTAATTTAATCTGTTTTTAACTATTTTAGACATATTAGAGCTACTTCAGTACAAAGTAACGACTTGAATACAAATTAGCAACAAGTAAAAGTTAATGTTTATTTTTCACAACAAATTCATCTCGAGAAGTTGACCTGTAATAAATTCTGCTCTTGGATTCACAGATAACAGAGTTAATTATATAACTACGCCAAACCTGCAACACCCTGTACAATATTATTACTATGTTATTTCCATTTTTTTAAACTATATCGTAGAGCAGGCCCTGTTTCTTATAATTTAATGGTGTACAATAGTAGATTTTACCACAAGATTGTTTCCTTATTTCTGTCATTATCAAAGTTAAAATCAAAATGTTCATGACTTTCCGATAGTTTGTCACTACTAGTATTCGATACAACATCAACAGAAGGAACATATACGCTTTCAGAATCAGAAAATGGCTCATTAATACTGCCTGTGATTTCTTCAGTAACTGCAATCGCTTCATTTAGCTCAACCTGAGGTGACTGAGCTTTTTGCAGCATTCAAAGATTCATTTAAATTAATTTGTGCTCTTGACTGAATAGGAACAATACAGTCATCGCTTGTCTTAATTGATGACTCTAATGGTCTTACTAAAGCAACGGGTTTCGAAGATGCTAAATAATATCCTGTAGAAAAACGAATGGTCATGGTAAATATTTACTCGCTAAAATGTGGGTATTCATTAACCAAAGCAATTTTATCTTATATCATTATATGTTGGTTGGCAAATTTCCTTGCTTAGCAAATCCCATGTTAGATTATACTTGTACGTGCTTAATTGTTTTAAATACAGGCAGACCTCGCCGTTCACGGCTTTGCGGTTTGCTGATTTGTTTTACGCGGGACACTTTTATGCTCTTTTTTCTTTGTCGTTCACGGATTGCTTTGCCGTTCGCAGATGAAATTGACGTGTTTCAAGTTTCACACTCTAACGGCCGGTCTTATAAAGGTCACTAATCTGACGTTAACTTTAATTTGCTGTTAAAATAAACAAAAGCTCATAAAAATTTGTTTAGTAATGAATGATATGTCATAAACGCCAACGTTTTGATGTGCTTTTGTTTATTTTAGCAGCGATTTAAAGTTAACGTCAGATTAGTGACCTTTATAAACAGATGTATGCGGTTTATGTCATAAACACCTAAATACCATTATTTATCACTAACTTGTACATACACTTATCGAGCCTATTTCTTTGAATCTCTTATTACCAAATCGGACCTGAAATAAATTGTAAAATTATAACTTGAATAATCAAATGGACATTCGAGCTCTAGATTCAAGTGGCAGACTGTTGTATGTATGTATGCATGGAATTTTAGTTCAAGCTTTACTGTCTTCTCGAGCGTTTCTGCCGAAAATTCGATTGAGTTTAATTTTTAAAACATGGAAAACCATGTCGTCAAAGTGTAAAGTTTTTTTCTATCTAGTTAATGGAACCTAACCCCGTTTTTATCATTTATGTGTTTACTTGTGCATCACGGTTTTGCGCTTCGCTGCATTCTTTTGGAACGTAACCGCCGCGAATGGCGAGGTCTGCCTGTAAAAACAATTTTTTGATTACTGTTGAGAGTGGAAATTTGATATTTTAGGCAGTGAGCTGCAATTGATATCGTGAATATTCAATACAAAAATAATGAGGAAGTTATGCCGAGGCTATTTAATATACCGTCCAGTAAATCGCTTGATAAAGGTGTGACCTTTGTTTGAATCCTTGCCTGGGTTTTTCTTAAATTATATTTTTATTAATACTGTAAAATCAACAGCTAGTGCATTTTTTGTAAAAAGGGTGGAGGTTTTGAAACTAAAAATTATTTAAATATCAAAGAGAAATTAAAAAAAAAAATTTTAAGGTATTCGCACTGTATATGTGGGTTCCAAAATATGCTCTTTTTCGTCAAGAGTAAAAACCTGAGCCATGTGCAAAATATTAGTTTTATTTAACTAAAAGTTCTTGAGTTAATATAAAAATAGATTTTAATTTTTGTAAGGTGGTCACCCTGTTTTGTGCCAAGTAGACATATAATAGGCATGCAAAATATTGTCATCCTTCAACAAATAGTTTTAGAGTAATACCGCCAACAAACGGACAGACAGACAAGAAATTTATGGTAGTTTATGACTGTTTTTGAAGATGCGATGCATTATCAGCGTAGTAACTTTATAATTGCTCTTTGCCGTTAAAAAATCAGTGTGATGTACCTATACATAAAGTTGTGGTTACTTATTAGCTTACTTTGTATAGCTGTATCTCTTTGGTCATGTTCTTTTTGTTGACTCATTAATAGAGATATCTAAATCTTCTAATAATTTACTGTCTTCTCACTAGTGACTGCTTTGCTATTGACACTATTCACTTTGACTTTGTGTCCATTCTGTTAAAAATTAAAAAGGAGTTGTTTTCTGGAAACGCTGAGAATTTTTATACAAGCTTACGAATTAAAAATGTACGATAAGTAGAAGACAAATCTGCTAAAATAAATCAGCAATTTAGCAGGGCAAAAAATATTTGGCCATGTTAATATTTTCTGACAAGATTTTCAAAGTTTATAAATGATGATAACATGGAAGCCCTTCCTGAAATTAATAAATGACATAAAATAAGTAAACAGCACCACCTAATTTTAAAAGGGAAGGTGTTAAGCTTTAAAAAAAATTGTGCTATTTGTCTTTTAATATAAAAGGAAATATCGAGGAAAATGTCAAAATATTTATCAGCAAGGCTTTTACAGAAATTCTTTCCACACAGACATTTTCTATGGAAAATCCATATTACGCTAGGACCACTCTGTAATTTAAGCCTAGCTACGCCCCTTCTCCACCCTGAAATTGTTACTTCTTTTTGGAAAAACCCTTATATTATTACTTCAGTTAAACCGTGTATCCCAGGGCGGACAAAATATAGTCCATGGGCTCTTATACATGGAAATCAGCATAATTTGGGGTCATGATAAATGATTTTTTCACAGCAATTATATTACAGTACAAGGATTGCTAAAAATGCAAATTTATACGTATCGACTATGATGTATTATACCATGCCGGAAGCTGTTTTCAAATACCAACAGGAATTCAAACAGCCGTGGTAATTTGACTATACCATAATGGTAATTCTGACTAAAATTTAAATAAATTAAGGGGATCAAGATAAACTACCAATATCTCCGTGCACACTTACTGACTACATTTACACTGTCCTCTAACACTGGTGTTACAACATCGGTTGTTGTTAACACCGGTGTAAATTGTCGTATAAACGGGGTTCAACGCCGGTTTACTAATGCTACACCACTTCGTCCACAGCCGTGACGTTAGTAAGCTGGTGTAAAATGTACGTGTAAATGGAGACTTTCGACTTACACCAGTTTTGAAACAGGACTGCCAACATATGTAAAAGACGGTTGGTTGTTCTGAGTCGCGGTTGCAACCATACCAACGTCACTCTGTTGAATTGTATCAGCTGTGTGTACTAAACAAGAATATTTTTATGCGGTTATGTTTATAATTTCATAATACCAGACAGCGTCTGACAGAGTGACAGATGGAAAATCTTGAAGCAGTTGGTCACACTGCGACGAGGTTTTAGCTAACACCACGCTAACATGGACGTACACGTTAATGCCTGTATAACACCCCTTGTGTAAACGCACGTTTTACACGAGTTTTAATAACAACTGTTTAAATAACACCAGCGTTAAATTACCGTGTAAATGTAGTCACTGCTAATAGACACTAGGGTAGATGTACATAATTAGTAGGTACTTATTTTTAGAACTGCCTAAATATGATAAACTTGTTACATTTATGACACACTTCTATCAGCAAACGACTTTACATCAGTAAAACTGAAACAGAATAACGTTGATGCAAAATGTAAGATGCATTGGAAAATTTGGGCTGACATGCACTTTACCATACCTGCGGAAGTATTTTTTATAATAATTCTGGCATATACAATCTCTATACCAGGCGTGTCAAACTGAGGGTCTCCCGAGGGCTATGTGGGTACATTTGTGTAGTCATGAGGGCCGCACACGACAGCTACAGTGTTCTTTGTGCGGGCCGCAGGCGTGCTTGCAAAGGGCCGCATGCAGCCCACGGGTCGCATGTTTGACATGCCTGCTCTATACCACTTTGATAGTTTATGCATTTTTGTGACATCAACGTCACAATTTTGGTTGATGCCTGCAGTTCTGAAAAAATAAAGAGTGTGTGTAAAAGGGCTGGACTTCATAAGGAAATTTCTATTGCATATACATGACTTTCCTACTGACCTAATTCTACTTTCAAGGATTTTTATGTCACGTTTGGCTTTCATAGCATTAACAGTGCCAGGAAGTGCGAGTGATAACCTTTGTTCTGCGCGATACGAGCGAGGCAGTTTTAGATAAAACCATTGGTAATATAAAGTTATTTATTCACATTATTATTTCTCATCTTCAAATCAATCTTTGAGAACCCCTCCGGGGGGAGGGGTTCACTTTATGAATAAGCAAATCTTAAAGCGAGGTAGCTCTGTTATCTCGCCGCCAACCATTGAACCCAACAAAAAATACCTCTTTGAACCAGAAAACCTAATTCCGAAAAATAAATTTTTCGTGTCGAACGAACAGTTAGAAAATTCAGGTAAAGTGATATATCAAGGCAAACACGCTGCGGCTATCAACTCGATGGACACCTCCGAGGCCGCGCCGTTGACACAAACACAAGATAACTCAGAACCGAAAATAAAAATCCCCCCGATTTATCTGCATACCAAAATACCAAGAAATCGTCGCCGATCTCAAGGAAAAAACTAAAAACGAATTTACAACGGTAACTAGAAATACCCAATTACGTGTTAACCTAACAACCATTGAAGACTACAGAGTGATGACCAAACATTACAATGAGACGAAGCTAAGCTATCATACTTTTAAAGATCCTGAAGTCAATAATCTCTCCGTGATAATACGAAATATTCCTGTTTCAATGACGGAAACCGAGATAAAAAATGAATTAACAACTCAGAAATTCCCAGTAATTAGAGTAGCCCGATTCTATAACAAAAGCAGATACCCTATCTCAATATGTGCAGTAGATCTTAACAATACTCCTGAAGGAAGAAAAATATTCGGATTAAATAAACTCGAATACAGCATAATAGAAGTCGAGTTACGAAGAAAACCTAAAGAAATTTCCCAATGCAAAAAGTGCCAGCTATACGGGCATACCCGCAATTACTGCCGATCGCAAGAAAGATGTGTCAAGTGTACTGGTCATCATTTATACACCCAATGCCCCAAACGTCCCGGAAGAAGACCCCCAGTGCGTCAATTGCCTAGACAAACACCCTGCAAACTACAAAGGATGCAGCTACTACCTAAAGATAAGTAGGAAACCAACACCTAATCCCAGCTTCCGAACCCCAGATAAATCATACTCCGAAGCAGTAACACACAGACAAGAAAGTACGCAAAACGATCCACCCTTAGGACGTAATCGACACGGACTGAAACTTAACATCCACGCATCTCAAGACAAACAAGAACCAACTGACTTCGTCACTACCCTCATTACAAAAATAGTCGAGCTACTCGTACCGCACATCGACAAACTCATGCCATTTCTCACAACCCTAATTCCAACATTGATCAATAATGGATCAAAATAAGGACCCTTTAATCACTAATTTAACAATGACTAATTGGAACTCCAATGGCCTAAAAAATCAACGCTTAAGCTTTATAGAATTTCTAACCCGACATAATATTGATATTGCCTGTGTCACCGAAACTCACTTCATCCCCACAGAAAAATTCCGAAGCCCTGGATACGAGGTATATCGCAATGATAGAGAAGCAGACATTGCTTCTGGAGGAGTTGCAATCGTAATTAAAAAGAAATTAAACCATCACCTCCTTCATATGGACACCCTCAAAAACATAGAAGCAATTTCCATAAAACTAACTATGAAAAATAATAGCGCTCTCATAATCACGTCAGCATAAAAATCACCGAACAAACGGCTCCTTGCAGACGAAATTGAAAAACTTTTCAACAGTAATGAATCGACGCTCCTACTGGGCGACCTAAACTCGAAGAATACAATTTGGGGCTGCCGGGTGAACAACCCCAATGGAACCAAATTACATGAAATATTGACTCATCAAGGTATCCTGCTTTCAGCACCTCCAGAGTACACTTATTATCCGAATAGAGCTGACCACCAACCCGACATCTTAGACGTTATTCTACGTTATTCTACACAAACACATATGTGACCCTATACTCCAAACAGTAACTACGGAATTAGTTTCTGATCACCTACCAGTAATCATCTCAATGTCCAACACCTCTCAAATAACACCTCCTCCTATCAAACTTGCTTACGGTCAAACAAACTGGGAAACATTTAAACTGACCCTTGACCAAAAACTGAGGGGGATGAACCGAATTGAGTCGACCAATGAACTAGACCGCTCGGTCCAACTTTATACGATCGCAATACAAGAAAGCATCCAAGAATCCACAAAAACGTGGAAACATAGGAAAGTTCCTGATCATCTTCGGACCCCCAGCTCTATAATTGAGATGATTCAACAGAAGAATCGTTACAGAAGAGACTGGCAAAGAACTAGATTGCCATACTTGAAAACTCTGTATAACCGGCTCAACCACTTAGTTAAACAAGAACTAGATAACCTAAGAATTCGGCGATACTCTTCCTACCTTGAAGAAATACACCCCCGAGATCCCTCCATGTGGTTGGCCACCAAGAGACTGCTACGAAAATCGAACGTCATATATCCTCTATCAGATAATAATACTACTTACTCCTCCGACATAAATAAATCAAACCTCATAGCAACACATCTTGAGCAGGTGTTTGTACCCAACCCAGGGGAATATGATGAACACCTCGAACACCAAGTTTCTAACGCAATTGCTAACTTCTCTCTACAAGAAAACTCGACAATAGCCCCAGCATCAACCCAAGAGCTCACATCTTACATAGCACGATTACCCAACCGTAAAGCACCGGGCCCAGACCTGATAACTAACGAAATCCTAAAGCAATTAACAAAGAAGGCTGTCGCATATCTAACTACACTCTGTAATGCCTCCCTTAGACTGGGCCACTACCCGACTCAATGGAGAACTGCAACCATACTCCCTATCTATAAAGCCGCCAAACCAAAGGATAGCCCAGATAGTTACAGGCCGATCAGTCTCTTATCATCTTTAGCCAAACTCCTTGAAAAAGTGATACTTACCAGAATCCAAGACATAATAATGGAAAAGGACATTATTCCCACACACCAATTCGGGTTTCGCACACATCACTCAACCACCCATCAACTGCTCAGGATAAGCGAAACAATAGAAAAAGGGTTTGAAGATAAAAAATACACTGCCAGTATTTTCTTGGACCTGGAAAAAGCCTTTGACAAGGTTTGGCACGAAGGGCTAATCTATAAAATGAAGGGTGCACGTCCAAAAGGAGCCAAGTCCATATATTAGGTATTTGGGACTGGTGCTGCCATCTACTAGGGTTTCCAATGTAGTATCTTGTCATATAAGTGAAAACGTCCAGAAGGAGCCTTGTCCCATAATATTTTAAATGTTGGTTTAGTAGCACACGTCCGAAAGGGTCTAAGTCACGTGTATACGCGTTCAGAAAGAGCTAAGTCCATATGGTTTGCATGCACGGCACTTTTATTGTGCAATACCACTGAGATTGTTCCCGGCAGTGTTGTGGGTGTTCTTTGCTGTTTTAAGTGTTTTTTATTGTTTACACCTCCACATTAAAAATAAAGTTCAAGTTAAGCATGGAGGGAAACGATAGTAGTGGTAATAATAGCGAGTGGGAACAATTAAGAGTTACAAGTGAATCGAAAAAGAGGAAAAGTTACGGTAGGATGAGTGAGGTTATGAAAAGGATTAGGTTGCAAAGTCACGAGCTAGGAAAAAATTGTAACTGCAGAAAGAAGTGTTTTGAAAATGTTCCTGAACAAGCTAGAAATAGAATAATTAAGAACTTTAACACACTTTCATCAAACAATGAACAAAATTCTTACCTCACTAGCTTAATAAGCGTTTTACCTGTTCGTCGAAGAAGACCCAGGAACAACGAAGAAGAGGCAAACCTTAGGAGTTCTTCTTTCGCTTACAGGGTACGCTTTAATATCGAAAATTGTTTTAAGGAAGTTGTCGTGTGCAGGCAAGCCTTTATGTCCATTCATGGAATAAAAAAGAAAAAGCTCTCGTATATACAAAATTCTCTGAAATTAACCGGAATGTTTCCCAAAGATAAAAGGTGCGAAAACAAGAATCATCCTAGAAAATTCCAGCCCCATGTTCTGAGATTTGTTTGCGATCACATTAAATCCTTCAAAGGCAGAAAAAGTCATTACAGTATGAAAGATAGTAAGAGAATATACGTACCTGAAGAGTTAAACATAAAGAAAATGTTCAAAATGTTTTGTGAGATGCACCCAGATGTCAATGTATCGTACGAATCTTACAGGAGAATTTTTAATACAAAATTCAACATATCATTCGGATATCCAAGGACCGACACTTGCAGTATATGCGATGAATTTATGATAAAGGTAAAAAGTCTCCAATCCGATATTTCGGAACCAGAAACTACAGTCGATGATAAGGAAACCTTACAAAAGGAAATTAACGAACTTTCTATTAAAAATGAACTACATAAAAGAAAGGCTGAGGTATTTTATAACAGAAAGAGAGTTGCAAAAAGAAATAGCCAAAAATCTGAAACTGAGGAAGCTGTTTGCTTTGACTTTGGAAAGAATCTTTGTGTTCCAAACATTTCAACAAGTGATGTTTATTTCAAAAGCCAACTAAATGTTTACGCGTTTAATATTCACATTCTCTCCACTGCACAAAGCGTGTTTTATATTTATCCAGAAACCGTTGGAAAGAAGGGAAGCGATGATGTATGTTCTATGCTTCATAACTTTTTCTATAATTTTTTGGACCCGAAAGTTAAAAATCTAGTTATGTTTTGTGATTCTTGCGGAGGACAAAACAAAAACTACACAATGTTTAGATTTTTGCATAATGTAGTCCACAACCAACGCAGATTCAATAACATCAAAATAATTTTTCCTATTCGTGGGCATTCATACATGGAGCCGGACAAGAATATGGGCTTAATAAATACAGCTCAAAGAGCAGAAATTCCTGCAGACTGGATAGACATAATAAGGCAGGCTCGTTCAAAACCATCCCCTTTTGATGTTGTAGATGTCAAACAGTCACTTTTTAGGACATGGACAAAATTGTTCAATTCAAATTCAGAATATGTGAAAAAATGCCCTTTTGCTTCTAGACCAGTCCGTGAACTGGAAATTCGTCAGGAACATCCCAGATTTCTTTACTATAGAACCACCTATAACGGAGCATGGGAAGCAGCCATTGTCAAAGATAAGCGGAAGATAAAGAAGGGGCCTATATTGCTGCAGAACGAATTTACACTTCCACAGTACTCTTATTCAGGTAAATTCTTCTGCTTTGCATAAAAAATATCTTACCTTACCTAATTCTCTTTCAGGCCCTATTCCGATAGCGATGAAAAAATTTCTGCATCTGCAACATCTGAAAAAGTTTTGCTGTATTGGAGCACAGAAATTATTTGATAACCTGCCAAAGAAATAATATTACCCAGATATAACGATTTCATTAAGTTAAAGTAGTAATATAAGTTTTGGCTATTTACATGATAAGTGGTTATGTTAGTTTTGAGGACTTAGCTCCTTTTGATCGTTAATATTTTGTAGTTGAATCAAGTTTTATTTTTTTGTGTTCGATATTAGTAAACTAACCAGGATTATTTTATGTTTTTATTTAAAGTATATGTAGTTAAATCCGTTTAATATGTGAATTCTACATTAATAAATAAATAATAAAGATAAGCCGTTTTGAACTTTCTTTTTCCGTTTACACGGAAACAAAATTTTGTGACTAAGCTCCTTTTGGACCTGTACCCTTCAAATGATAGTGTAAGAAATACCGGTCTACCTAACAAAGATCATCTACTCCTACCTGTCTAATAGAACATACCGTGTCAGGATTAATACAACAACCTCCAATAGTAAATCCATAAAAGCCGGAGTCCCCCAAGGGAGTATATTAGGACCAACATTATTCAATCTTTATAACAACACAACACTCGCCATGTACGCGGAAGACACGGCGCTTATAAGTCAGAACCACAATGCTGAAATAGCCATAGAACATCTACAACACTCTCTCAACTCTACGCTAGAATGGTTCAACAAGTGGAAGATAAAAATCAACCCACGTAAATCGCAAGCAAAAATATTCACTTTTAAACGCTACGTGCCCTTACCTACTCTCAAAATATACAACAATGAGATCCAATGGATCCCTAAGGATTCAGCAGTTAAGTACTTAGGAGTATATTTGGACTCTCGCTTAACGTGGGGATTTCACATCAACCACAAACTAAACGAATGTTACACCAGACTGGGAATGCTTTACCCACTCATGAACCGCAACTCACATCTTCGAACGGAGTGCTCTGTTCTTCTCTATAAAGCAATCCTCCGGCCAATGCTCACCTATGCCTGCCCTGCATGGAGTAATACGTCGAAGACTAACATCAATAAACTACAGACTATGCAAAATAAAGTGCTTCGAATCGCAATAAAGTGTCCGTGGTTTGTGCGTAACACCCAAATTCATCACGAACTAAATGTCCCACCTATATCTGAATTCATCAATAAACTTACGAAGAAGTTCTTTCAAAACTTAGTTTTATGTGAAAGTGCTAATAAACTAGAACTGGGACAAAAAGGTATCCATAAACGTCTCAAAAGAAAACTGCCGCAGGACTTAGTTTAAGATTTAAATTCATAGCCTTAAGATTCCAATATACACATATAGACTCTTAGATTGACATGGCTCATACCCATCAGTAGCTTACAAGACACGATGTAAAAAAAAAAAAAGACTCCTTTCTAATGCCACAAATGGTTATAATGCACAGATGATGTCATAAATATGTGGGTACATGTATGTATGTGTGTGTGCGCACCTGTGTGTCTGTATGTAAACACGATAGCTCAAAAACCCTATAAGCTATGTTGATTAAACTTGGGTAGAGGCCGACAACCAAACGTAGTACTTCTGAACAGGTAGCCGTATTTGTTCATATAGACTAGGACCTTAAATACAACCATTTAGCTGAAACAAAGTATAAACATTAGTCACTAGTAAGACTCAATATATATGTTCTGATACCTTAATATATACAATAGACAGTAATGTTATATGTCAATATGACCCACTGTTATTAATCACAGTTACTTACAGTAATTCCAATATCAACAAGGAATCATCATGGCAATGTGGCATCGACTCAAAATTGGGAGGTTGGAAGTGTGGTGTGGGTTAAATTTGAACGCAAATGGTGGCCTGCAATGATTATCCAATTATTAAACCCAAATGCTGACATAAGCAAACTTAAATGTCTTATATTTTGGTTTGGTGATAGACAAATATCGAAGGTAAATATGATAAGTATTTTCTGTTTTTTACTTTTTCAGTTAATTATCATATTTTCAAATATTCACGCCAACAAATTCACCAATTCTGATAGTAATATATTATTTTCTATGAATGAATTTGATATAAACGCATGAACAAAATTGAATTGTGCAGAATTACGAGTTTTTCTTTGGTTGTTGCTGTGCACAATGAAGACGTAAGAGGCATTTTTGCTACGGACGGGATGGCTAGAGAAATAATTATAGTGGCTGTCTGAAGAACGTTTTCTGATGTTATTAACTAGGTACCTACTCTATGTTTTGACAGTTTGAATGACAGAAGAAAGAAAAAGGAAAATTCTGTTGCAGCTATAAACAAATTTATTATACTTTTATATGAAAAGCTTCAAAATCATATACAATTGGGGCTCTTAACATGTTGACAAAATGTTGTAGGTTTTAGAGGAAGGTGCAGTATTAAAATGTAGGTTTGACAGTCGAAAAAAATTAAAGAACCTGGCCAGTCAGTTGTCAGACTTGCAAAACAGTTATATAATTCTAACTGAAATATAACTGCTGTAAATTGATTTTCTTTGGGGAAACTAGCTAAATACTTGCTGACAAATAAAAGTACATTCTGTGGAGTTCTAAAAACATTAAACATAAATACATTCAGAGTTTTTACCTATGCGCACTGGGAATCAATTTATGGATTGCAAGAAATAAAACTGCAATTTTATTATCAACAATGCACCAGTAAAATCAGCGTCAATGCAGTGGATTGAATTGATAAAAAGTGTGCTAAATACAGTTGCAGTTGGAAGTACTTCATGGCAACTTTTTAAAAGACTTAATATTTATAGTGCAAATGTCAGATTCAGATTTTAGAGTAGAGCATTAATCGAGTGAAATGTTTCCTCCTTTGATTCAACAGCATGGATTCAATTCATTTCAGCTGTAAACTTTTTTTCTTTTTGTTGTCTGAGTTGTCTGAAAAATTGTAAGCAATTTTTTCAGGTATCTGCTACACTTATTATACCATTTCAAGATAACTATGAGAGAATATTTACAAGTGCTAAAAGAACTGGAGAATTGTGGCTACGAGCAGTGGAAGGAGCTTTGATGGTATGTTAATATTTTTAAATGAAATTTTTGTGTCATATCCGAAGTTAAAATTCCAGGAATTAGCAAATACATCTGATTTAACATTCTATGAACTGAAACAATGGGCCAACAGTGGTTTTCGAGGTGCTGAAAATAGATCAAATAGTAAGTAATCTTTTTAATCATTTAAAAATTTGGAAACTTTAATTTTGCATATTGATGTTCACACTGATAGAAATATAGGTTTGCCAAATGTATTTCTGACAAAGCTAGGATAATAGCTTAGAGTTTTATTAAAAATTTAGATAAACAAGAAATACTGTTAATTTGTTCAAAATATTAGTTGTAAAAACAAATACAGCAAGGATATACTGTTTGTCTAGTATATGCCTGCCATAAAATGACTAGTTAAGAGAGCTTGGGTGAAATTAGGCACTAGTTAATACCTAGATAATGAATTTCTCAAATTAGCAAAAATTTATTTCTACAGCATATTGCAGAATAATGTCGCATAACTTCTACTGGAACTAATGAACAATTAACCAAATACAGGGTGGCTGAAAAATATGTAATATGCTATATATCTATGTAAATATCGTGGTTACCAAAAAATTTCAGTTATAGGTTGCGTAGTATTTAGTTTTCATCACAAGCCAATGTTTAAATATAATTTTTTTGAACGATTCAAAACTTTAGAATGCTTACCAAAGTAAATTTTTGAGAGAAAAACGCGAAAAAGTGCTAGTAAGTTTATCTAGACCTAATAAAAAAATTACAAGTTGTTCAAATTGCAAACTTTTACTGTTCTCTGCATTTATCAATATCCATTGCAGTATTATTAAAATTTCAATACAATGTTCTTCAAATAAATGAGTTATTTCAAGTTTTCTTACTCTGAAAGCTTGTTACAAGAGAAGCCTTGTTTACGACAGGTAACAAACCTAAAAAGGTACTCAATATAGCTGAAGGGGGAGAGGGCTAAAAGAATAGGCTTTGACACACAGGAATTTTTTTTTGTAATGTTACAGTTTTTATTTAACTCTGTGTTACTTACTGTAAACAAATCTTTAAATCTTCAAATTTAATTTTAATAACGTGAAAATCTAAAAAGAATTTTTAATGTTGGTTTATTTTTTCAATTAATACAAATTTTGAAACACTAAGCTGCTCTAGTAATTGCATTAATTTCAAATAAACATATAGGTATTTTGCTCATCTAAAGTGTATGTACACTTGCAATCATTGAAAATGAACCGGAGTATGCATTTCAAATTGACTTAACCGACGTTTTTGCAATTGCGTGCAACGTTATTTTATTATTACGATGGTAGGGAGTTAGAACAACACGATTCTACTTTAGAGACAAGGGGAATTCAGAAAACTTAATCAACTACTGTAATGTTAGTTGCATAGCCCTGTTCATTTTCAATGATTCTTTGTGTATTTGTAATATAGGTATTGCTATATCTTAATAAAACAGATGAAAGTAAAATCAGAAGAAAAACATATATAACATACTTATACCCTATTCACAGAGTTGAGTCAGTAAAGATAAACAAATGCGTGCGAACACGGTTGAAGCAGGTGCACACGATTGCGACTTGGGTGGACAAAATTTAGAGTTTACAAGCATTTGCAGATGATACATAGGCAGCTGTAGAGTTGCCATCTGTAAATTCACTAAACCAGGACAAAGAGCTTTAAAACTTCGTACTTTTCAGGTTAACACCCGTAAATTTTTCTCAACGTCAATGTCAATTACTTGATGCCCAAAAAAGTTGATACAAAATCAAATAAAAGATTAAATAGTTAATAGAAATTTGAATTCTTATTAACTACGTATTTAAAATTACGTGCCTTTCTATGTTACTCAGTGGAGTCCTGTTGTTTCGTTTTTTAGGAAGAGGCAAAACACCTGCTGCTTCAATCACAGAATCAGTTGAACTTTCTATTGCTGAGAGGTATAATATCTTTTAAATTACAAAAACTACTAAAATCAATAGTATGTTGCAAGTGGACACACTACCATAAACAATATAGCAAGCAAGCATCAGTGTGTGAACTCAGCCAAGACACTGCAAGCAACGGACCAATCGTATCACTAGCATGCATCTATCACGCAGCGCCAATATTTATTTACCTCTACTGCCTCTGTGAATGCGGTATACATATTTATACAAAATGTACCAATTTGAAGTGTAGCAAATAATAGATTTAAAAATTTAAAATACTGATAATTAATTATTATAAAATATAAAGTAAAATATTTGGTTAGTAAAACAACTATATTATGCAACTTCAAAGTGAAAAATACCAAATTATGCCAAATCTATCACGCCTTTGTGTAAACATATGTATAGGTACTTGGAAAAAAAGTAAACAATGTTTTAGTAGTAAGTTTTTATAAAAAGTTATTGTATATTAAAAATCTGATTGAAGTAATGGTAATGTATTGATCGTAAAAAAAAGTTTACTGATCGTAGAAAGAAGTGTATTCGTCATTTTGTTTAAATATTTTGAAAAATGTCATAAGACCTATAGTTTACCACATCAATCGCTGTACATTTTTTAATATCAATCTAATTGACCAAATTGTTTACTAGTTAATATTTTTTCTAAATGTAATTAATTTGTAATTTTAGAAATACCACCCTGGATAATAACTCTATTAAAAGGCAGTTCTGTGGCAAAGAGCTTTCAAAAAACCATTGAAGCACTAGATGACGATAAAATACCAAATCGTCAAGAAGCGCAAGATGAAAATATTCTGTCAACCAAATGCGAAGGTAAACAATTTATATTTGAGATGTAATATAATTGACACCTACAGTATGTCTACTATAAAAAGTTCTTTATTTTGTTTTTGTTTTGGGAGAGTAGTTAAGAATTTACAAAAAGTAATTACAGCAAGTGCTCGATAACGTCAACACCAGATAATGAAAACATCGCACTAATGTAAACACAAAATTCATACTATAGGATCAAACAGAACTCCCAATAATGTAAACAACCTGTACAGTTTGATAATGTAAATAGTTCTTGGCGATGGTTAGTTGCTGATTTATGTAGGGATTCCCCTCTGCAACACAAATTATTCGTCGATTTATGTAGAGAATTCCCCCCTGCGACACAGCTGAGTCGATCGGATGGGTGTTTATGATGCGTTTGCATTTCATTTTAGTCATTGTTGAACATAGGCGCTAATTTATGCACAATAAAATATCAGCTTATTTTTCTTCTCATTAAAAATGTGTATTACTCAAAATATGTTTTGTTTTTTATTGTGTTATTAAACGTTTGTTTTAATAAGGGGTTTATTAATAAAATCACGCTCGCTAAAGTAAACATTTCGACAATGTGAACACACTTCCTTTAAATTAGTTCACGTTATTGAGTGTCTGCTGTAGTTTGTATAAAGTGAACATACATAAATATGTATTGCACTTTATCTGGAGTTGCCTCAATATTTGTCATTATTAGAATAAAAATTTGTTTCACTAGTTATTTGGAAAATTTGGAAAAAAATCATAATTGTGTTATTTTTCTGTACTGTACTAGTTATTGCATTACAGTCAGTCCTCCACATTCGCAGAGGTTACGGGCCTAGCACCCCTAAGAATGTGGAAAAACCACGAATATCTTTAAGCTCTCCAAACTTTTAACTCCTAACATTGTTGACCATGTTCAACACAAAGAATTACTTTTTCTAATGAAGTGCATGTATATCTTCACGATATTAAATTATAAAATAGATAAATAATACCTACGGGGTGAAAGTATGAGTGTGTGTTTAGGAAATAGGCAACACAATAGACTTACCATAGGATGCTGCGATACCTAACTTAATGTAAGGTTTATATAATTCCCTTTTGCATAAATATTAAGTTAGTTGCAGCATCATATTGTAAGGATATAGGATTGCCTATTTTCTAAGCGCAGACTAGTACCTATTCTCCTATGACTGGTTATATTTTATCTATTATGACTCTTCTTTTTTTAGTTTTCTCATTTTCTAGTGTATGGTTGTGGTCTGGGATTTTTTGCAGTTGGCTGCAAAAAGATCCCATATAATAATTATTGGTGATAAACTCGTGTATAATCAATTCAGTTAAGGTTCGACTGTATATGTAACTAAAACAGATATTTCAATTTAGATTTGTCTTTATAAAACTTCCATCTATTTCTGAAGAGTTTAATAGAGCTTGTTGGTTATATGAAATTAACAGCTGAATATTAGTAGTTACGATAATAAATTTAAGGCACAAATTAAGTACCTGTATTAAGTATATAAGTATATAAATGTAACTCATATATTTGAAATTATTATATATTAAAAGGTCCTTCAGAACAGCAGAATCAGAATGAAGTAGCTAATAAACGTTCTGTGTACCAAAAAGGTAAGATATTTTCTTCATAAAACATAATGCTTATGCAATTATTATTTTAGAGAAAGGGAAACATATTAATACTTTTCTCATTTACTCAACTGGAGATTGGGAAGTTGGCAGCATAGTGTGGGCAGAATATTTACGAAAATGGTGGCCTGCCATGATTATCGGATCACTTACTAAAACAAAATATGTGGTGTTTTGGTTTGGCAGCAAGGAGATATCAAAGGTAGTCTTATGTAATATTATGATATAAATAACATTTTTTATATGTCCTTATTAGTATATGTTTTTCAATACTAGCTATTATTCCTATTTTTAAGAATTTAGAAAAAAAAATTATTTCACAATTTTTACTGCTTTAAATTGGAATTTCAATCAGAATGAAAATGACTTTGCTTTTCATTCTAGTCTAAACTGTTAACACACCTCCAACTAGCTCAACGGTGGCGGTGATAAAAATGGCGGCAGTCGAAGGAGGGAGGAGGCGTTACCCTCTGCTAAACAGTTGATTAATCGGAGAAAAATTTATTATAGTTATTTTTAGTGATGGGCATAACCGGACAATTTTCATAACCGAATTATTTGCATTCGAATCATATTAATAACCGATTGAATATTTGAATAATCATTCGAATCAATTTTGGCTCTCGATTCGTTTCGATTAAGTCAGCCGGTTTGCCGGTTGGCGGTTCACCGTCATCTGCATCGGCATCGTAACTTGCAGATAGCATATAAATGATTTTTATTTGATTTCTAAGGAGTTTAAACCATTGAGAATAGCTATATCAATACTAATCATAAAGAAATTATAAATATGCGAATACAAAGTGTCTATTGAATCTATTTTTAGTTCCTAAAATTCTCTAGTAGCCACCCTTCCCTTTTCGCTTGCACATCATACCGGTATATTTTAGAATCCATAATTTATCTACGTTCAGCCTTCCAAGGTTCTAAGGACGCACACTTAAAATTTTCAACATCGAAATCCACTTCTTGTCCCGACTGCTCCGTTATTTTATTAAATTAAATCTTAAGTTTTTTACGATATTGGAAAATCTTATTTTGCTTTCTGTTTATCCCTTATTAGGCATAATCAATCGCGTTTCGAAGCAAAAACTTAGGCCGTTATATATTAATACCAACACAGCTTCGGCAAATCTCACACTCAGCAGAACGTTATCTTTAATAGGAACGGCCCCTTAAATTTAACTCGTCGACTGGGAGTCTCAAATGTCTTAATAACATCAACAAGCAGCCGCGAGCTTCACTTGGGTCAATCAAGTACATACGTAGAAAAGGTTATATGAGTTATGAATGACGTATACTGTATACTTAGATCTCGTTTTCTCGCACGACCCAGATGTTAAGGTTGATAATGCCATAGATCGACTAATTGAAAATAGTTATCACCATCTAGCCTACTTAATACAAATTCCTGTCAATTCGCCAACCAATAATTTAAATAGTGAGGTAACATATTATGACTTTAAAAATGCAGATTTCAGTTCATTGAATTATTTCTTGGCAGCTATTGATTGGGATCACGTTGTAAGTAAGAATAATATTAATTTAGCGCTTCAACAATTCTATGATGTATTGTATTCAGGAATTAATTTGTTTGTACTAGTTAGATCTTATAAGCCCTCAACATTTCCAATCTGGTTTTCAGGAGAACTAAAGAGCCTGATCATCAAAAAGAAAAGAGCTCACAGAAATTTTAAGCTTAGTAATAGTAATGAGGACTATGTCATATTTGCTAACTTACGCTCTCAATGTAAAACATTATCTTTACAATGCTATAAGTCTTTTATGCAAAATATTGAGAATCGTCTCTATGTATGTCGATCCTGCTTCATTTTGGAAGCATATTGATAAATTGAAAAGAACTTATGGGTATCCAGTTCACATGTTTTTCAAGAACGCGACTGGTCATTCAGGTCATGATTCTGTAAATCTCTTTGCAGAGTTTTTTTCTGATGTGTATAAAGCAGATAACCTGGATTTGCAGATTCCAGATTACAAAAACACAGTGCATGTGATAATTTCTTGGTTCCTTCTTTTAGCGTTACTGAAGTATTTGATGCCATTTCCAAGCTACCAGATAAAATCTCTACTGGACCTGATGGAATACCGTCTCTACTATTAAAAAATTGTAGTTGTACTTTATCCAAACCCATTCAGACTATTTTTAAGTTATCACTACATTACTCCTATATTTAAGTCAGGTAATCGTGAAGATGTTAGCAACTATAGAGGCATATGTATACAATCAACCATTCCTAAAATGCTAAATAAATTGATAACCAATTATTTGTCTACCCAATTAAAAAATACTATAATTCAGGAGCAACATGGTTTTTGTCCCTATAAATCAACTACTACAAACCTATTAATATACACCAATTACCTGTTAAATGCCCTGGAAAGCAGATCTCAGGTTGATAGTATTTATACTGACTTTTCCAAGGCGTTTGACAGGGTTAGTCATGGTCTTTTAGTTAAAAAGATGCTTGACATGGGGGTAAATGCTGACTTGGTTCAGTGGCTGCACAGTTTCTTGACCGATCGCTTCCAATGTGTTCGCATTAATAATTTCTTATCGCCAGTCTTCCCGGTACTGTCCGGAGTACCGCAAGGGTCTCATTGTGGACAATTACTCTTTAATATTTTTGTGAATGATATAGATAGGTACATTACAAACTCCAATTTTCTACTATTTGCTGACGACTTAAAGATTTTCCGGGAAATTAATGGTTCCGATGATGTTTATCTTTTACAGTTGGACATTAATAGCTTTCTTAAATGGTGCTCAGTTAATCAATTGGATATCAATGTTGCTAAATGTTTTTCTATGAGCTTTACTAGGGGCCAAACTAACTTATCAGAATACTCATTTAACGATGAAGTTTTGAGAAAGGTTGACGTAGTGAGGGATCTTGGAATCTTACTAGATAAGAACCTGCGCTTTAGTGGACATATCGAGAAAATTACCAACTTGGCTTCAAGAAATCTGGGTTTTATAACAAGGAATAGTAGACAGTTTTCACCAGATATACTTAGAACACTTTTTTGCACTCTGGTACGTCCTTCCCTTGAATACGGATCAATTATTTTGGCACCACATTATAAAATACACATTGATAAGATTGAACGCATTCAAAATAAGTTCTTAAGAATATACGCTTACCGCAAGGGCTATGACCTAACTCTAATCAATTACCCTCAGCTTCGCCAAGAATTAAACCTGACTTCTCTTCTCTCACGTAGGAAGTCTATAGACTTGTTTCCTATTTAAATTAGTTAATGGAATGATTGATTCTCCTATATTACTAAATCTGATTGATTTTAATACCAATGTCAGACTACGTAACCCACCACTATTTCGTATTCCTTTTCATCAAACAAACTACGGAATAAATAATCCCTCTACCAGAATGCAGAGAAACTACATTGAGTGTCAGACTGAGTTGGACATTTTTTCTGAGAGCTTTTTTCATTTAAAAACCACGTGAACAATTTGCAGAATGTTTAATATATTTGTTTTCCTAATTATCACAAAACTTTTGTTATTAACACGTATTTGTTGTTGTGTATATTAAAAGTAAATTTTTCATTTTAATGTAAATGATGTATGCCGTTAATAAATAAATAAATAAACTAAATTTCTGCGTATGTATGGTATAGGTACCTACCAACGTCCTTCATTGTAAGTCAACAGTTATACGGGGAGGATTAGCTTAACCATCTGTGGGATTATGCATTTCTTTTATATTTCCTGATACGTAGTTTTGTACAAAATACGTAGAGTATCTTTGCAGATGCTAATTGGGTTGCCCACGGTTGGGTTTGCGGAAAGTTCGTTCCCCACATTTCGTTCCCCACATTTCGTACCCCACATTTCGTTTCGGGGATATTTCGTCTCCCCACATCTCGTACCCGGAAACTTCGTTCCCGAGCGACCTGAATTTGTCTCCTAGATTACACGGTTTTGAAAAACGAGTATAGCGATCGGAATGCAGTTGGAAAAATTAAAGATATTTTAATTAATTTATTTATTATAATAAACTGATAAGAACTATATACAGTATGTCCCCGGATTGAGTTTACAAGGGGGAACTAACTTTTATTTTTAGTTTTACCAAAGAGCATATGCTCTTTCGAAGAGCATATGCTCTTTGATTTTACATAAAAATTTTATAGGAATTATAATTCCTGCTTGGTTTGTAGAGAATTTTAAGAAAATTTTCAGTTTTTCAAAAACAAGTCGGCCTTGACAGTTAAGCAAAAATTATTTTCTTTTCAGGTAAACTATCCTTTTTGTTCATGATACGGCAAAATATTACTAAGAAAAGTTGTTCAGAATGAGAAATTATGGCCCTATAAAAAATATTAGGAAGACACGTACTTAGATTAAACCGGCATTTTTAATAAATACAATTTATTTTGTTCTTATCATAAATAAATTAATTAAAATATCTTTCATTTTCTAACTGTATACCGATCGCTGCACTCGTTTTTCAACGCTAGGAGACAAATTGAGCTCGCTCGGGAACGAAGTTTCCGGGTACGAGATGTGGGGAGACGAAATATCCCGGGAGCGAAATGTGGGGTACGAAATGTGGGAAACGAAATATGGGGAACGAACTTTCCGTATCCCCCCACAAATAGTCTACGAATTTTACTCCAGTACCTTCTCCCCTTAATCTGTTAATGACACTCCTGAAAGTCTTCTTATTTTCCGAAAATTTGCAATCTTAAATTTGAGGAATTTTTAATTAGTGTTTGTTGTATAATGCCTGTTGTGATTACCTTAATTGCCTTAAGAAACTATTTTCTAAATAGTTTCTTAAGGTTCCTCAAATTTGCGTTATAAAGCGACTGAATATTTTCGAATTATCATTTTCTTACGTTTGCTCGGGTTGTAAACATGGAAATAATTCCATCTAACAACGGTGGAGAAAAAGTAGGTCATGGTGGATATAAGTATGTGTTCCACCGTGAGTGCAAACAGTTCTTTCGTTGGCGATGCTTCAAAGCTAATACGCTTAAGGCAAGTAACAAATGACGAAATAAATTAGAAAATACAAAATTGTTGTATAATTCCACAAATGTATTATAAAAAGTGACATCTCACTTATTTTTAGATTTGTCGATTCTTTTCAACTGTTTTGTTCTAATTTACTGAAAAACTTTCTTGGTCTTTAATCTTATTCATTATTTTACAATTTCAGTGCACAGGTGCTTTAAAAACAACTCTAGCCAAGTCTGATCCCATTAAAATAAAAGGCCATAATCATCCAACAGACAGTAGGGCTGTAGAGGTGACAAAAATCGTACAAGACATGAAAACTAAAGCATAAGACACTCTGGCTACACCTTTACAGTTCAGAACATCGACGACATGGTTCGTGCAAGAATGCCTTTAGAAGATACGATGAAAAGGGCTCTGAGAAACCAAAAGTCAAATGGGGCTCCGCTACAGGTGAATTCATTGAGAGACTATCAAAGCGGTCATCGGGGAACATGTAAACATCACACGCTGTTTCTACCACTTTACCCAAAGTACACACAGCAAAATCCAATAGTTGGGACGTGAAGTTCTATACAGGGAAAACGAGGACATGAATTTGTTTTGCGGCATGTTGGATGGTTTCGCCTTCCTCCCTATTGCCGAAGTCCCCAATGGTATGACTACTGAAAACGCTAATACCATCACAGTTAGATGATTTAGTTGATTACTTTGACTCCACGTGTCAGGCACATTTCGGCGAGTTGGAGGCAATGCAGAGCACATGCTGAGACTACAAAATATTCCACCTATGTTTCCGCCAACCCTATGGAACGTGCGAGAGGCCACCATAAACGATCAAGACCGGACCAATAGATTCTTGAATCTCGTAGGACATGAACATCCAGGTATTTGGACACTCGTTGAAAAAATGCGACAAGAAGTTGCAACAGATGAAACCAAACTGTTGCAACACCAAAATAGAGTGCATTCAAAGAGTAAAAAAGGAAACAGTTCGAAAAAATGCAACAATGTTTAAAAAACGTATGTATTCAACATGTAAATGGAGAAAACAATAATGAAACTTTTTTACATGCCATAGGACATACTATTAGATTTCAAGTGTATGAATAACTTAGGTTTTTATTGTAAAATATTAGTTTTTACTTTAGTTTTTTTGTGACTATTTATAATAAGCTTGTATTTTATTTAGTAGTTAATAACTATTAATAAACATAAATTCTTAACTTTAAATTTTATTTCTTGCCTAACTATTTTAGAACAAGTGTATTTAGGTGCTTGAATCATTCCAATTTTTTCTTCGCAGCATTTTTTCCACGGATAGTTTTTGCGGCACTTTCTTCGGTGGACACTTTTTTCCGCGGCACTTTTTTGTCGGCACGTTTTTCTAGATCCACACAAGCAATGCCCGTCAGAGATAAATTCAAACATTATTTTGCTTCTCCCAAAAATTCGGTTCACTGGCAAAATACTGTTGTACAAAGAGGCCGAAAAAATATGTAGTACTTGTTAGTTACCCCATACCAGCACTTGTATTGTATAAATAAATACATTTATAAATATATTTATTTTCATTATTACAGCCCGAATTTTCAGGCACTATAGCATTTTAAAATTTGCAAGAAAAATGGCATTAAAAATCTTGTAAATAGACATTATGTATTGTTTAAGTGGCTTCGTTGCCCATTTCTAATATAAATAGCAGATTATAACAACAAAATTATTCCTTGTGGGAATTACAATTTATTGCAAGGTCTTTCTGTAGTTTTTCCGCGATTTATGCTTGCCTGCTATCAGACAATATATTTCTAATTGTGAAAACGATCTTTCCACATCCGCTGAAGCAACTTTGTAATTCACATTATTTTAAATTGTAGCTATTGTCTAAAAGAATGTTGGCAATCCCAATGACCTATGATTAATCAAATATCCTGTCTGGTTAGAAACACATAAACCCCCCTGTAAAGATAATCATTTGCCAGACGTCAAACGAAACATTTTGCAAGCCACAATGCAGGTGGGAAATTTTAACGTTAAACTGCGTTATGAGTTTGTAGTTAATTTCTATGAAAATGAGGCAGTTATTTTAAATTTAAGACGAAATAGGTATTTCTAAGTAAAATAAACATTTATGGTGAAAATAGTTAATATAGGCCTGTCAGAATATATTCGGCTAGTTCCAACTGCTTTCGGAAAACTTCATAAACTCTGTTCCGGTCACTTGAGTAGCAAAGTACAGGTTACAGAAAGTAGATTGGGACGCGGTAAAAATTGGAACTAATGTTGGAATCTAGTAATTTTCAAGTTTCGTATTGGTAACATTTTTACATCTATCATATTGACATTAAATTGTTAACCTTATTTAAGCTAAATGACACAATAAATCAGAGGCGTACGCAACATTGCGGTATGGTATATTATCAGTTCTTGAATGTTAATAGGATTGCGGAAATAATGATGTACGTTGAACAACCAGGCTGTGCTAAACCTTCTATCCCAGCAACAGCAATTTCCACACTTTAAAACACAAAGAATCTGTCATATGACGTTAGTCACTGCGCAAACGAAATCCCTCTACCCACCGTTACTGTTTACTTGTCATTTAAAATATAACATAACTTTGTATGTTTTTGACAACTTTCCACATATTGCCAATTCATCAAATATGATCACAGCGCCTTTCATGACCTACCTTGACACCCAATCTACTTTCTGTGACGCTATAAAGTGCAGTGCGCATTGTTTTAATAATGGTTACAGGCCAATCACCAACTAAAGATGCATAAAGGACAAACTATTAAAGTTAAAACAGTAATCCATTTGAAATTGCCAATAAAATTCAAAAATTACATACTGATTCAGTTCACCATAATACTGGCCAAGGCCATCGCATTCATGATCAACTTCCATTATTGGTATGTAGATACTAGTTAGAAAATATATTCTTTGTCAACAGGTTTCTCTATTCAAAACAGATATAATCGAGAATACAACTGAAAAAAATTAGAATTGCAAGGTATGTACAATGTATAATCTGTAACCTCATTTAACTTGCGGTGTAGAGGCTGGTGCTTTATGCGCTGGCATCTGGCGGTACAATGCTCAACTTGCCCCGGATCCAGGATACAGAGTTGGAGCGCGCCTTTGGTGCTTGTGCGGCATCCATTGTGTGAGGTGTGTGTCTTGGCGATGTGTTAACCTTGTTACTCTATTTCTTAGGTCTGTGGTTCTGAGTAGAGCCGAAGCCTACCGATAGTACAAGCCTCCCTCTAGAACCCCACTACCACCGTGACGTCACAACTGACGATGGACCGGGCGGTTCGGCGGGCGACGGTACGTCACGCGTTAAAACTGTTGTACGGTGCACGTGGCTATTGCTGTCGGTAATTTACATAATAATTATCATAATCATATCAACTGTAACTTCTGCTATCATGATTATTTTGTTATTAGAAATACGTCAGTTTCATTGTACCTTACGTAAATTAATGTAAAAGGTGTGTATAGTTTTGTTTTCCCTAGATCTGCCATTTAATTGCAATACTTTTTAGAATTATAATTATGCCGTCCTGTTGTTGTGTTCCGGAGTGCAAGATCAATTACAGGCCAACTGAAAAAGTTACTGTCTTTCCGAAGGATGATTTAATGAAACAAAAATGGTTAAATTGTATTCACAGAAAATTATGGTGTAAAAGATTCTTCTCGAATTTTTATAAAACATTTTGCAGAAAACTTTATTATTCGAGAAGATAAAGCTACTAGACCCGATGGTTCTATATTAATTGTGCCAAGAAGTCAAGTAAAATTATCCAGTGATGCGTATTCCACATTGTTTGCAAATCAACCATCGTACATGTCAACCGTTTTACCGAAAAAAAATAAAATCACCTAGTACTAGACGAGAAGAAATTGAGAAACGGCAGAAACAAGAAAATGAACTTAAAAAGGAGAAAGATAAAATTTCCAGCTTTGAATCATTTAAGTCAAACGTCTCAAATGTGTTAATAAATTCAAACATTAGTGATTTCAACCTCAAAATTTTTGAAACAAAAGCTTTTATTTTTAAATTAACTGAAGACGATCCCCTGATACCTTCCATTCAGAAGTCGATTCTGATAAAAGACAATTTGTCTACGGAAGTGTTTTATAAGAATATACCTATTGATAACGATAATATTAAACACATTTTGGGAAAAACAAAAAATGTGACTTGTGGTCCCGTTTAAAGACATTACTAGATTACCTAAATAATTTTAACGTGAGTGCTACAAATGAAGACAAATTAAAACATGTGTCGACGATTTTGAGCGAAGTAGAATTGGAGATAAAGTGCCCTGAAAAAACTGATAAAATTAAATTTTTCCGCGAACAAATTAATTTAGTAGAATCGAAGCAAGTGCGATATTCTGTCGATACATTAATATGGAGTAGTTGTATATTGTATTCGTTTCCAGGAGCATACAAGTTACTAGAAAAATTAAAAATTACTTACACTTCCGTCTCCTAAATATTTAAAACAATTGCTTCTGAAATTGGGTACAAAAAATTCGGGAAAATATGAAAGTCACGGTAAGTATTTAGAAGATAAACTAAAATTTGTAAAGTCGAACGAAAAATACGTCACTTTAATGTTGGATGAAATATATATCAAGAAGAACATTTCGTACAAAGGTGGAAAAATCGAGGGTTTCACTTTTAATGAAGCTTCCGTTAATGAAAACAAAAGTGCTGCTTCAACTGTTCAGGCGTTTATGATTTCTTTGCTATTTTCTAAGAACAAAGATATTGTAGGATTGTTCCCCATAGCAACACTGAAATATCAGTTTCTTCACGAGTTAACATTAAAAGTTCTAGAAACCTTAACAAAAATTGGATATCAAGTGATTTGCATAATATCTGACAATAATAATGTAAACAGGAAAGCGTTTGAAGAATTGTGTGGTGGAACTTTAAATACCTTTTTTCTAAACCCTTACAATGACAATCAAAAAGTTTTTATACTCTTTGACACTGTTCATTTATTTAAGTCAATCAGAAATAACTGGCTTAACCAACGAGATCCTAAACAATCGTTTATTTTACCGGACATACCTGACAATTTGTACGCAACCAGTCCTGCAACTGCTAGTTCTAATAAAAATTGTGCATGCGTCAGTGATTTAAAACAATTATTTCTTGCTGAAGAAAATAGTGTCTTAACCCGTAACCACAGACGTGAGGTCAAATTGACGGAAACAGATTGTAAAAAATTCCTGTTTTTTCCCACCCCTGTTAGATATGCGCCTGTGCGTTTCAGTACCTTTCTAGCTCTCAGTATAAAGTCGTCTGCCAAAGTGGTGTGTTGCTGGTGTGATTAGTTATTTGTTTATCGAGTGTTAAAAATTTTTAGAGGTCAAAAAGACGTCAGGTCTGTAGATACGTGACAATTTTTGTTTTAGCAACAAATTGATTTGCGTGTTTTATCTAGGTTGTAAGAATGAGTAAGGACGAACAGCCTGGACCATCAAAGAGGATAAAGTATGCAGATAAAGATTACGAGGAAACATTGCTGAAATGGATAGAAGAGGTTAGTTCTGGCGAAAGTGACGTAGAATCCGATGCTGATTATGCTACAAGCGATCATGATACCGAGTCTGAAATAGAAGCAGAAGCAGATTTTGAGGCTAATAAAACTGAAGATGAAGACGTACAGCCTGAGAAACCAGATCCTGCTCACAAAACAAATTATTTTCGTGGTAAAAATCGCTACAAATGGTCTAAGGTATCTGGATATTCTAAAAACACGCGTACCGTCGATCACAATATTGTCATAAAATGTCCAGGATTGAAAAATCGTGCTATTTACAAAGAAGAGCCAGAAAATGTGTGGAATACTCTCCTCGATGATGAGATAATTGGCGTCATTCTTCAGTGAACAAATACACGCATGGCTAGAATAGGACTGAAATATAAAAATCAAACTAAAAGTGATCTTCGTGATTTGTCTTAGAGCTTAGGGCTTTCATAGGCTTGTTATTGTTCACTTCAATCTTCAAGTCTAATCATGAAGATTTACGGTCCCTATTCGCTACTGATGGGTCAGGTCGTGACATATTCAGGTGCGTTACAAATGTCAACCGATTTTCAGTCATTCTTTTAGCTCTAAGATTTGACGATCCCGAAACCAGAGCTGAACGTAGAAAACTGGATATTCTTGCCCCAATTTCAGAAATTTTTAATGCATTAATGCATTAATGCAGAATGTTTACACAATAGGGTTTTGTGCATGTGTAGACGAGATGTTGGTTTCATTTAGAGGCCATTCAAAATTCAAAATGTACATGCCTAAAAAACCCTGCAAGTATGGGTTAAAAATAATGGCGCTAACGGATGCAAGAAATGGATATCTACTAAACGCCTATATTTATGGTGGCATTTACCCGACGATCTGAAGAAGTACTCTAAGCCAACCCAAGCTGTACTTAGGCTCGCAAAACTAATTAACGGCACAAATCGAAACATAACTGCCGATAATTGGTTTTCTTCCATAGAGCTGGTAGATGCACTGAAGGAAGTAAAACTCACTTATGTAGGAACTTTGAAGAAAAACAAGAAGGAGATTCCTCCAGAGTTCCTTCCAAAACGAACAAGGGATGTAGGCTCATCTTTATATGGATATACCAATAACATAACAATGATATCTTATGCGCCGAAGAAAAATAAAGCTGTAATGTTTCTTCTGTTAACCACCAAGAGGGCACTGATGATGGTAAACCAGAATCTCCTATTACAATAATACAAAAGGAGGTGTGGATAGTCTTGATTAAAAATGTAGTATTTATTCAACAGGTCGAAGGACAAGGCGATGGCCTATGGCCATATTTTTCAGAATGATGGACATTTCTTCTGTAAATTCCTATTTACTTCATTAGACCAGATATGATTTTGTTAAACAATTAGCAATGCAATTGGTTAAACCTGAAATGGAACGCAGATTACAGAATATTCGCATTACACGTGATGTCAGGGCATGTATTAGGAGAGTACTGCAAATAAAAGAAGACAATATTGTTGGTGAAGAAGAAAAATTTGAAGTTAGAAAAGCATGTAGAAGATGCCCTGCGCGTAAAAAAAGAAAGACATCTAATTTTTGCATTATATGTAAAATTCCCATTTGTATGGCATTCACAAAGAGAGTATGTCTAGACTGTGCTGCTTGAGGAGTATGCCAAGAAAACCGGTTGCTGTTTTTTACATTGTAAATGGTTTTTATAGTATTACCTGTTTTTTATGTTTATTTAGGTTTATATTTAGGTACCTATTATGTTCATTAGGATATTTTTTATAATTTTTATGTTTACGTGCCATAAGGTGATATGATGTCAAAAATGATGTAAAAAGCGCATTCCGAATAAATTTGTTTGTAATTACCACATTGTTTTACTATAAATCTGTTAAAACGTGTAGACACTAAACATTTAGTGTTCAAATAATATTATTATATTATCACAGTTGCAAATACATTGATTTTTGACGTTATTTTGCATTTTTTTAAAATAGGGGTCATTATGACCTCACGTCTGTGACGGCGTGACGATGTTTGCACGTCTGTGGTTACGGGTTAAAACTAGCACCCAGTTTATCACGCAAAGTTTTATATCCTTCGTCAATCGAAAGGCAAAATGTGAACTTGTGTGTTCGTTTATTTGATAACAATAATGTTGCTGCACTAAAGACTAAACATAAAAATAATATGTGTTGTGTAGACGGTACAATAAGATTCTTGAATTTAATATCTGACTGGTGGAAAATTGTTAATTGCAAATCGGTATATAAAGGCACTCGATTTAGAGATTCTCATTATGATCCAATATTCGGTGTAGAAGACAAGAATTTTATTTTTTTAGAAAATAATGATACTTAACAAAGCGAATACAAACAAACCTTATAACTTCAACTACAAAGGAACAATTTTTGACGAAGTAACAACTATGGATTACCTAGGAAGCACATTCACCGATGATGGTAAAATCGACCTAGAAATAACCAACAAAATCAGAAAAACCAACATAGCATACTACTCATTAAACAAAACTATATTTGGAAAAAAAGAGATAAACAAGGGAAATAAATTGAAAATCTACAATACCATCATATCCCCAATATTGACATACTCCAGTGAAACTTGGACTATCCATAGTAAGCATAAACCCAAACTGACTGCCACTGAAATGAGAGTACTGAGAAAAATTGCAAATGTATCTAAAAGAGACCACATAAGAAATGAAGACATAAGAGAAATGCTACAGCAGGAATCAATTTGCAAGAAAATAGAAAATAAGCAGTTAGAATGGTTTGGACACCTTCGCAGAATGCCGAATGAAAGAATAGCTAGGAAAGTAATGGATGCCAAAAATAACAGAAAAAGAAAGAGAGGAAGACCCAGACAAACATGGCTAGAACAAATTATCAACATAGGAAATAACAGGGGCAATACGCTAAACGAAATGAAAGAGGACGCCAGAGACCGGAAAAACTGGAAACTATGGATAAGAAACAAGTAAAGAGGAGAGAAAGTAAAATATCCAGAAATGGAAAACTTTCAAATCAAACCCAATTAGCCTTGACACATACTTGCAAAAGTTTGATAGATTTATCTAAACATCTGATTATAGAATTAAAATTAGACTATATCTTGTTAGGAAAACTTCAAATTGATGATCTTGAAGGACATTTTGGACAGTACAGATAAATGAATGGCGGTAATTATCACGTTTCAGTTGTCCAAGTACTAGAATCCGAGAGAAAATTAAAAATGCTTAATCTATTGACTCTGCAATTTTCAACTAAAGGAGTATTTCAATTAAAAGAATTTCTAGACAGCTCTGAAAAATCACAGAGGGTGTTATCAAGTTAGATAAAGGATGTGTTGAAACGTTTGAAGATACTTTGATACTTATGCAAGATGAAAACGTGTCTGAAAACGATTGCAATGTTTTAATTTATATTGCGGGTTACATTGTCCACAGTATTAACAGAAGATTGTCGTGTGAACAATGTAAAACTTACATCTGTTATGGCAAACCACTACAATTAGAAACCGTTCCGGATACAGAAGTGTTTAGTTATTTAAATCACTTGGATCGGGGAGGACTACAGTGGCCAAAAGAAATTTTTATTGATCTAGTGACAAATATGCTATTATTATTTAAAGTGCTGGTAGGTGAGAGATTTGAACACTTGTTCTTAAAGTGTAAATCTCAAAAGAACTTATTAATGCATTTATCTACAGAAATGATGATATATAAAAACATTACTTTGACACATGTAGTAATTGTGGTGTGTGTACACTTGCTTTCAAAACTTTCGCGTACACCTATTTTTCGCTGTATTAAATCAGGGTTGTAATTAATCAACTCTGACATTTAAATTTTTGAAAAGTCAAAATGCCTCGACTGACAGCACATGCTGTCAATGTCATTTTTAACCTAATCTCAAAATTACCCGTTCACACAGCTAAAATTTTGCAAAATCGTTGTTACTTGATTTTGAATGTGTACGCGAAAGTTTTGAAAGCAAGTGTACATCACAATTTGCAGATAAATGTATTGCTGTGTTTACTAATATTATGTTAAATAATTATTCCAAAGTCAATCAAAATTTGTTAATAAATGAAAAAAACGAAAAACGTAAATCAAAAAAACGTTCTAGTAACTAAGCCTTATTCTTAGTAAGTCCTGTATGTGATACCACAATTTTATTTTCACTTCATATATGTATGTAAAGGAATAAAAAGTATGTTAAAGGTGCAGAATTTAAAAATTTATTTCATTTTTTAAATAAATAAATGTATTTAGGTGTATAATAATGGTTAAATATCAACTCCGCATATACAGCCTCATACTGCTACCGCGTTACTATTCATCTTCAGCCGTGACGTCAGGAAACCTGGGCGGAGGCTTGTACTATCAGCAGGCTTCGGTAGAGCATCGTTAATTTGGTGCCCAACTGTGAATGGTCTCACCGAGCCCGATTCCAATCAAAGGAATCAGGAACTACTAATAAGAGCAAGGATGTATCAGCTGTACGTGGCCTACGAATACTCCGAAATACAAAATACTCGTGGTGAGATAACGACAACCTTCATAATACTTGGTCACAGTGTACTGGGAATCTTCAGATTTGATTCATACCTTAGCATAGGCAAAACATTTATTAGATGAAATAAAAGATGCTACTGTAACAAACGAATATATGAAAACTCTCAAAATGGTAGACATGACTGAAATAATTAACGAAGCATCTAAAGAGATATTGCGAAAAATACATCACAAAAATTAATTCAAAGAATGAAAATTTAAAAGTAGATCAACGAAATTTATAACCGCACGATCTTGTTACACATGATGCAGGATTAAGTCAAGAGATAAAATCAGATTGTCAAAGAAAATAGCTTATTGAGCTTGGACCTCATCAACCACTACTCTCAAAATTTCCTAATGATGGAAAAAATCGATTTTGTTCGCAGTGGTATAAAGAGTTTAACTTCTTAGAATATAGTACTGCTAAAGACGCCGCGCCGCGTTTTGCTTTGTTTGCTCACTTTTCCCTACTGGCCCGAAAAAAGAGAAAGCTGAAAGTGCATGGACTAAAGATGGTGTAAGAAATTGGGGTAAAATGAAAAACTCTGAAGGTAAAAAATTGGGAAAACTGCAACTTCATTTCAATTCTTATTCTTACACGTCTGCACTAACAGATTATTGTAATTTTTTACTAGAAATAGGACATGTCGATACTTTGTTAGACAATAATAGACAAAATATTCTCCTTGAAAATGCAAGCCTGCTGTCACATAATAGAGAAGTTGTCGACATTTTAGTAGATGAAGCTCGTAAACTTGGAAGGCCAGGGTTACCCTTTCGTGGGCATGATGGAGATGAAAATTGAAATTTTAATCAAATAACACAGCTTATTTCTCGGCATAATCTAATCTTTTAAAAATAGATTTAAAAAAATATTCGTCTTTATCACACAACATACTGTTGTGGTCTTAATGCCTTTATTTGATTTTATTTAAATTTACTTTTATTGTCAGAGTTTTATCAAAATTGCGTTCTAAAGTGAAACTCTTAATCTCTGGGATACCGTTGATTAGGACACGCACAATAACATTTATAATACTTTAAATTGAGGCAATTATATTTATTAAAAATATATCTGCATTTGTCATATTCAATAACCTTTGTTTATATACTTGTAAACTAATTAATTGCATTCAATTCAATTTTATGCTAGCTATACTAGCGATAGATAGACGATTTAGTTACTAATGAGATTAGAGTAGGAACTCAGTCTTCATTATTGAAGAGTCCAGATACATGACTCAAACAACACAAACGTTAACTGGCCATACTCACAGAAAACAGAAGTTAAGAGCTAAAATACATTCGTTGCGGTCAAAGGTCACAAGTATACGAAGCAAATTGGAGAAGTATGAGGAAGATACTTCCGTTATCGCAACTGCAACACTGGTTGACTTCAAAGAGCTGTGTGATAAATTTTTACCTCCTCCATGCGCCAGTTTTACTGAATTACAGGCTGATTTACATAAAAAGTCGCCTCACCAAAGAAGATATTCTCGAGAGTATATTTTATGGGGCCAAAAGCTTACAGAGATGTTAATAATATCTTTATCTTGTCTACAAAAAGAATCTTAAATCGGATTACTATTAATTTTAAACCAGGTTTCAATGAATCTCTGTTTAAAGTATTTCAAGAATAAATGGATGCCTTTCAAGATATCGACAAAAATTGTTGTCTTTGTTTGGACGAAATGTCCATAAAGTCCTACTTGTTTTATCACATCAAAAATGATGAAGTAATTGTATTTAAAGATTACGGAGAAAGAAAGTATTTCAGACCAGCGTTAAATGTTCTGGTGTTAATGGCAAAAGGCATCTACAATAACTGGAAGCAGTGACTTGCTTATTTTTTCCCCCATAATACCTACGGAGCCGTATATTTAAAGCGGATTATTGAAAAAAGCATGTATAAATTAAGGAGCATATGTTTAAATATAAGAGTTCTTGTGACAGATATGGGATCCAGTAATATTAGTGTGTCTAATATGGTAAATGTTACAAATGTTACAGTAGATAACCCAGTATTTAAAGTCTCATAAAAGCTGTTCGAAACAGTTTGAGAGACAATATATTTTATTTTGATGGAAAATCGACATCTTGGGAGTATATTGCTCATTTCTATAATTGCAATAAGAAACTAAGTAGAACATTAGCACCGCGTTTAACAGATGTCCATATCAATACATCAAGTATGGAAAAAATGTGGGATTGTCTTGCAGCTCAGGTTCTAAGTGCATCAGTTGCAGCTACCATGACAACTTATGTAACCCTAAAGGAATTGCCATCGGAAGTTTCAACTACTATAGAGTTCATCGAACGTTTTGATCGGCTTTTTGATATACTAAACTCATCAACAACCAGTAATGCAAAGGAATACAAGCGAGTATTTAAGGGTTTAGATCAGGGCTGTCCAACTTCAAGGGGCCCAAGGGCCGCTGTAAAAAATTGAAGGTTATAAGGGCCGCATCATAAAATGTATCGTATGCGACTTTGTGAGTGATTTATAATAAATATAAAACGTGTATATTTCCTGAGGTAATCGACAAACTTACACCATATGTTCTAGAAGTGATTCCAAACAAAACAATTCATATTCACTTTAGGTTAATTCCTTTCCGTTCTTGAGATACCGACAAAAGAAAAAAGATAAATCAATTAATGTAAATTTACGTATCGAGATGTGACGTTTCACCCCCTTACTAAGGACGTCAAACATTTACCCCTCGGGTTAAGCTCAAATCGGAGAAATAGGTTCACTCAAATATATATTTTATTAGGTAAAAACCAGATAATTACCAAAACAAATATAATGTTTATAGCTAGTTACAATGATTAATTGAAAATAACCCTGAGTTGTACATTATTTAAAATTAACATGTTCTTCTGGAACGGTGTCTGGTTTCGTGGATCGAGCTGCAACCCAATGCACCGGCGACTGTTGAGGGTCCCTATTGGCAAGGCGGTCTATATTGTTCCAGGCCATGACACTGGGCTTATAAAGTGACCTTTGGAATGGCCTACCACAATCTGGCAACATGGCTTTGCCAACCTTTAACAAAAAATTACTAGTTTTGTCACTAAATGAACAATCTGTCAGTGCACTACCTACATTATTCTGACACATGCCAGTTGAAAAAAATCTATAAAATCACTGCTATTTACATCTTAGTGCGGCACTTCACCGTTATATTCGATTTAAAAACAATTCCTAATGGGTAGGTACTACCTAATTCTCCATTGCTACTAATTTTGACTTTATCTAAAATACTAATTTCTTCAACATAACTTGCCTGTGAGCTAGCGATATTACAGTCAGAATAAATCTCTACATCTTATTGCTCTTTTAAAGTGCTTTTCACCACAACACTAGCCTTTCCAATCCGCCAGTTTTCTAAATGCAAAACTTCTCTCCATTTTTGTGTCACCGTTTTATTAGATGGAAACTCGAACACGCTAACATATGGAGCAACTGATAAAGCTGACCTGCAGCTTGGTACGCAACACTTCAAAGGCATTTTTGGAGCTTGTATGAACTGTTTTGTCAAAATAGTTTCTAATGTCAAATATATTTCAAACAAACAAATCTTAGTGTGTCTTGGAATGGCCTAGCACACAATCTGGCAACAGAGCCAGTGTCATGGCCTGGAACAATATAGACCGCCTTGCTATTGGTCGTCCGCCGGTACGCACGCCGATTCTTCGGGAAATGGGCTAAGTAAGTCTTTTGTTCCTGCAAACGTGACCTTCCACTCAGCAGTGACTTTAAGCTGTAATTTTCCGGTGAATTTTGCGATTTTAAGAGTTACCTGGGGGGGGGGGCTGCGTTAGTGCCTAAATCCTGGTGCAGAGGTTGCTGATACCTTACGACGGCTAGGCGTCGTTTTTGGAGCGAACGCGGTGTCAAATCCTGCAGATGGCATTTATTCGCCTTGAGCCGGAGTCCAAGAATTCGTCTCTTAATGACCAAAAAGGGGTGCAGGTGAGTTTATGAAGGGCGGGTACAGGACACTAGCCGCTCACAAGCGTGGTAGAGGCTGCGATTCCTACAGGTTACAGGTTTAATTATTAATAAAATGAGGTTATGAGGTATATTTCACCTCTCGGGGCGCCGAGATTTGCGTTTAAAATTAGGCGGTCGGAAATGGCTTTTAAACAGTTAACCCTGCAAGACAGTACAACGTATTAAGACAGGGTTAAAACCTCAGAGATTCGATTTCCCAAGAAAGTTTAACAATCAAGGTAAAATCGAATTCTAGCGGTCTTGCTCTTGCGGGAAATTTGAACTTCTCGGGCTGACAGTACAACACGTTATCTCCCTTGAAGCCTGGTCTAGTAAGGGTTGGAAGCCTACTCCGTTAGACAGTTCAGCGTGTCAGACCGGAGGGCACAGGTAGAAAAGGAGAGGACACGATCAGGACTGGTGGACTCAAGTGGAAATTATCTCAAGTTACTGGAACTGGCAGTGCAATATTCTTTTATACCTTTTTTGCCGCGTTATCGGGGTACTTGCCCTAGCTTCCACTGGACAGAGAACGATGCGGTCGTTCATACTTCGCGGCCACGCCTATCGCGGCTAGGATTTCTTATCGCCAGTTCACGCGTCGAATTGATGCAGCGCTTGATTAGGCGATATACCAAATTTAAATATACAGTTTATGTATAATAAAAATTTAATACAGGAGCAAGCATTACAGAGATAGGTAATCTAGATAAAATGACATTCGTTGATAAGTAATTCTTTTACTAATGATATATTTTTGTACCTTTGTCCTATGGCTCTATTTAAAATTGTTTTCAATTATTTATAATGTATATTCTAGATTCATGTTTCCTGAAAGTATAGTATGTATCGATCCGCGGGCCGCAAAAATATCCTGGAGGGCCTCATGCGGCCCGCGGGCCACATGTTGGACAGCCCTGGTTTAGATTATCAAAAGAAGTTCTTAAATGAAATGTTGGACTTTTTAGGAAAACTTAAAGTTTTTCATAACAAGGGCATTGAAGTAACCAACACAATAAAGTCACTTCGTTTTCTCATGATAACGATTAAAGGGGTGCTTATTTTGTGGGATAAATTACAACCGTTGGGCTTCGAATATTTGCTCACAAAACGATTGTGTCAAGATGCACTCGAAAATTTATTTGGATCTGCCAGGCAACAAAGTGGTAATGCAGTAAATCCCACCCCCATTCAATTTCAGAGAGCATTTAAAAAATTATTTTTTCCACGACTGTCATCGAAAGTAGATTTTTCTCACTGTCATTTGACAACAGAAAGTTGACATTTGCCGCTGAGCGTGCGTTTTCATCTTTTTGCCGCTCGCCGAGCGTTTTGGGTTTCCGCGTGAACAAAATAGGTAGCCACGTCCGAATGTTTCCTTGACAACGCCCGGCATTTGTGGAAATAATCGCGTCACATGTCATATAGACTGCGCGAGTAATGTTAACTTGATTGTCAATTAATTTTTGCGATAAAACGAAATTTGATATTTTCCTTTAATAATTTGCTCAGTCGTCGAAAAAATAGTATGTATGCTTCGAGCTAAAAGTGCGCTTGCCGCTTTTGCATGATTGCTGGTTTCGACTTCGTCTCAACCAGCAATATTCATGCGCAAGCGGCAAGAATGCACTTACAGCTCTTAACATACAATATACTATACTCAATTTTTTTTAAGTAGGAAAAGCAGAACTGTCTACCTGATCTTGAAAAAGTTTTAAACTTATACTTAGAAAACAATCACAGGTATGTTGACAACAGCTTGTTGGTGAACTTCAATGGTGACACAAATATTTTACTAAGAGATTGTGATTACTGGTTTCACGACGTGGAAAAGAATTCTGTGAGATATATTTGTGGGTATTTGGTCAAAAAGTGTGTGTCGGTACATACATGTAATATATGTGAACAATATGCGAATGAGTATCAAGACTTGGATGATACTACCTTGTAGAGATGGGCACGTGAATGAGTTTTAGCACACGTCAAGCACCTTTCACGCTTGCTTTAAACACTTCACTCTCACGTTCACGGCGTAACACGCCACTCACGACGTGACACGCAGCTTTTATTTCAAAATTTAAATTCAGATAGAACAGAATGTTCAAATTTAAAACCAATGAAAAAAACCCTAAAAAGAACTAACAATATGTTTTGCATGTGACATAATTTACGTGATCTGTTGCAATCAGAATAGTTGACATAAAAAGAAAAAAATTTAAATTGACTACAATAACTTACGACAACGGATAAATAGTGATTTCTCGCAAATACATTTCTTGCAGCTGTCTTCAAAGACATTACTTTTAATACCAAAAGCTGTCATTGGAATTGGCGTTTCCCTTATTGGTATGAGTACAGAAGGTATATGTTGGTAGGCAACACTTTTAGTTCGTCGGTTTAAAAGTACTTTTTCGTACAAGGATCAACATTTTCAGTGTTAAGGGCGAGTATACAAAACAAAACATTACTTTTATTAGAATAATAAGTTCATCTACACATGTACACAATAAATTGGTTTAAAAATAAAAAATAATCAACATTTTCAGTATTAAGTCGAGTATACAAAACAAAACATTACTTTTATTAGAATAATAAGTTCATCTACACATTACAATTTTGATTTAAAAATAATATGTAATCAACATTTTCAGCGTTCGTCGAGTTCTGCGCTCTTCTAAAATTCGCCCAGCTGTAGAAAATACTCTTTCGCTTGTATGCCGGTATGTTTAAAATTTCTCGAGCAAATTTTTTTAACAGTGGCGTATTTACACTGTTTTTCCGAAATCCTAAAATGTCATCTACATTTCCGCATTTTAATTTAACATAGTAATTTAGTGCCGTTTCGACATCATCATAATTAGATGTGTCATCGTCAGAGCTATCTCTAAGTGTAGAAAATAAGAATCTGATACTGATGTACCAGTTTTGAGTCGTCTACTATGTATTTCATCGTTATCATCTATAGTTTTATTTGCATTTGGTTAATTTGGATTTGCTCTAGCATTTGCTTTACAGTCGAACGAATATCTTCTCTATTATGTGAAGGTATGAACTTTAAGCATTTATAATTAGGGTCCAAAAATAAAGCCACATAATGTAAATTGTTTGGCACAATTCGTGATTTAATGACGTTTAAAAGTTGCTGCACCCTGCAGTTTTTTATTCGTTACTAAATATTTAACGTGAAATTAACTTGAAACGTGAATCACGCCTTGGAAATTTTCACTCACGTTCACGTCACGATTTTCAAATATTAGTCACGTTCACGATGTGACACGTCGTGACACGACTGTTTTCACGTCACGCGCCCATCCCTACTACCTTGTATTGTAAGTTTCGTGCTTATCAAACGAAAACTTCTGAAGTGTTTGGGAAGTTATATTTTTATTTATTTATTTATTATTTTATTTTGGTACTCAGCCAACAGCCGTTAGGCCAATTATAGGCGTCGCTGTACATTTTATGAGGACTTCCAACCCCACTAACGACACTGTCATGATGTTATTGTGACGTCCGGGACCAACTATTTACGTGATAGCCGTATCACACATGCCAAGGGTAGCGGAAAATTGATCGAAAAGCTATTAATCGAAAACAAAATTTTCGAGAACTATTGTTCGAAAACACATTGTATCTAAAAACACTTAATCGAAATTCAATTTATCGAAACATTTTATTTGGTTAACTGTAAAACTGAAATAAATTTTAAGAAAATAAGCACTTATTTAAATTAACAAAAGCTATGCTTCGTAAATGCATGTCCAATTCTTCGTTACTGAAATTTAAATCGAATTGTTTACAAACGTGTAACAGACGCACATTTAGGTTTTTTACTTTTTTCCGGTGCTTTTTCGCCAGTAAGTTCTTTGTTTAATTTTAACTCCGTCATGTTCTGCTTCTTCTCTATTGCGTTTGCCCACATTGATGTGTTCTGATTTAACCTGAGACAAGAAGCCTCGATGCCACCATTTCACCATATTGTTGGTAATGAATTGGTTGTCGATGATGCTCTGGTAACAGTTCCACATATCATGTGGGAATGTCGGTGCATTTCGGTGGCGTCGTTCAAATTTGCCTACCCAGTTACCTTCAAAATAATTTAGAAATCCTTGCATCTCGGAAGAAAATAAGTTATGTTCCATAAGTATTTCGAATGCTCTTACGAGGGCAGCTACGGGAGCAAACGCCAAAGCTTACAAAAGTTTTATTTTATATTTGAAGTCTAAATCGCTATCGTATCGTTTCTTGAATCCTAATTGCTGAAGTTGTCTATACAGACATTTCTGGAAATGAAAAACACATCCTACGTGTTTGAAGCTTGGGAAGACCTCTTTAAGAGATCCTATAACGGCAATTTCAAAATCGGTTAGTATAAGTCGAAGAAACGGAAGATTAGTACACTCTGTAATTCTATGCTTAATAATACTGAAAACTTGCACGTAATTTGCTTTCTTTCTAGTGGACATTAGTATATAAACCAACGGCACAACACATTCGCCGACTTTTCCATGCAACGTGTATAATTGTTGAAACAATTTGGGGACAGTCTTGAAAGTTCCTCGCAAAACCAGGTAGTAGATAAGCTTAATTGTATTAAATTTTCGGGCGTGGCAAACATTATGAACCTCTCCTTACATTCACGTCCAGAACTGAACAGTAGAAACGGTTCTCCTCTGTCGGTTTTTTTGAAAATGTCTAGTAACACAAGTTCAAATTGGTTTTGGGGTAATACAGGGAAGCCGTTTTGTGTCGCTCGGATATTCCTTATCGACCTTTTCATACTAGGAATTGAAGGTAAATGGACTTTTACCATCAGTAACATCACTGGAAGTTGCAATGGCTTCTGATATTATACCATGCGGGGTTTCAATGGAAGCTCTTGCTTTATCTTTAATTTCTTCTAAAATAGCCCTTACTCAATTCTTTCCGGTTTTCCCGTGTGTAAATGTGAACTCCTTTCGTTTAAATTGCTTCTACTACTTTCATAACGATAATCCGCCCTTTACATACTTTTTGAAAATCTTCACATTTCCAGTATGACGCGTTGTCGGTTTTTGTGTTACGATGAGAGCACGATCAAATACTACGGCCGACATAGTTGCAAGAAATTTATTAGAGGAACGCCAATACGCTTTGGCTATAAGATATGGTGTTTGAACTCGACTTCTGGTTATTTGATTAATTTTGAGCTCTACCAAAGTAATAGTTACTACTGATTATTATAGGTAATGCTAATCTTCATTTGATCAACAGGTAACAATCCACGGCGGTCGGAAGAATACGTATAACAGTTTGGTAAAGCAGCCGTCCCTTTTGTCACTATGTTGGATGAAGTGGCCCAACTCAAAGGAATATACCCATATCAATTATATTTTGATAATTTGTTTACCGGTATAAATCTGTTAAAGCATTTAAAAAAGGGGGGCTAAGGTGGTACCGGCACAATTAGAGAAAATCAAATTCCTAGAGAATGCGCCTTGACTAATAAAAAACATCACGGCGAAAAAAGCTAGGGGAAGCTATGAATCCACTATAGACACAGATAGTGGAATAATATTTGTACGCTGGGTTGATAACAGCGTTGTAACAATGGCCTCCACATCCTATGGTGTGCAGCCCATAGGTACTGTCAGGAGGTATTCACAAGCAGTGCCAAGACCAAATATTACAGAAAAATACAATTCGTCTATGGGTGGAGTAGCTTGTACGTCGTTCTTGGAGTATACTGGAGCTACAATTCTTGGAGAGATCATTGATTATGTAGGTAAGGATGAGCATATTAGAAGAAAGAGACATGACTCTAATAGTTTGGAAGCGGAATTGTTTTTATTTGATCAGGAGGGTGACATCAATTTTGATATTACCAATGATAATTTCGCTGATGGATGTGATGCCATCATAGGATGTGGTGGAATGAAGGCTGACCGTAAAGAGGCCTTTCTACATAATAGTGCAATACAGAATGAAGTCTGTTTGCCTAACCCAATAAAACACCATGAGTTACCAGTGCGTATTTATCCAAAATATATTTCAATGTTTGAGACAGAAAAGTTTTTGAATATGACGATAGGTCATGTGAAAGTCGGCGAGAAGAAAAACGCTGGTTTCTGTTATTTTGACGAATTAAAATGCATTATACCTTATAAGGTTTATGCAGATCATCGCCACCCTAATGTTGTTGGATGTGGTGGTTGAAGTACTTTTGAAGTTAGAGTTGATTGGTTTGAAGTGGAAATTTTGGAAATTGAAGATCTAACTAGATGTACGAGTTTACAACCGCACTTTTGGACTGTGACTGGAGATACCAGACGGTAGAGCAGTAAAATTTTTCTATCCCATAGTAGAGTTACCCAGAACGCGAGCAGAGAATTTTTCGTGGTGGGGAAGAGTGGGTCCTGATACCCATTACAAGAGTTATCCTTGTAGCTCTGTGTATGCTTACCGATTTTTACGTGATTTGGAGGCTCAATTACCTGAAGTCGACGACGACGATGAGGATGAACCAGAGGCAGTAACAGAGTGGAATCTGCCATTACGTATACGAGCTGATGGACTAGTACCAAATGAAAACCAGCAAGGTTGGAGGGCTAGTACACATCTTCCACGAACGCAAGAAGCGTTTTTGGCCGAAGCCGGAGTGATGCCCGGTATTTTTCCAGTTGAGAATAACCCGTGGTGCTATAATAAGCAGTTAATGACGGCAATTTCCGTGGAGCTCGAAAACCTTCAATGGATTGAAAGTGGTGAAGAACCACAAGGTGTGACCGGATCACAAGGTCAACTTACCTTTAATAAAAGTTATTGTGCCCCTGAAATGATTGAAAATAGGGGAGACTTTAGCGGTGAGTCCAACTTAGAGATAGTTGGTCCAGTTGCGCTTATGGGAGTGCGACATCTGTACCGCGTATATGAAAATGTCTCTCGTTGTAGAATTGGCATTCACGGTAAAAAAATGGTGGTGGTGTCTGTTCATCTGGATTTTAGATGTATTCGTCCATAATGCATGGCAACTGCATAAAAGGGGGGGAGGGTCCATGACTCATTTAGAATTTCGCCGTTACATTGTCCAAACGTATCTAAACAGATATGGTGTGCCACCAAAGGGAACACGAAGGGTTTCAACTGCTAAGTCATCGGTTGGTAGGGTTTTAGATAGTATAAGATACGATGGTATGGATCATTTAGTAAAGCAAGCTCCCGAAAACAAAAAAAAACGTTGCGCCGGTGAAAATTGTACATCAATTATACGAACAATATGTAAAAAATGCGATGTAGGATTATGTATAAAGTGCTTTATTGTTTTTCATACCAAAAAATGAATTATACAGACTAAATTTTGTTTAATTATACAATATCTTGTTTTTGATTTGGTGTAATATAAGGTAGCGTAGGCGCCTAGTGTTGCCATATGGCAGCACCGTTTTTTCGGGAAATGACACTAATACAAACATTTTGCTATGCTCTCTTGATTTGACCCAACCCACATAATAAATGACATTTATAACCAGCTCTGGTAAAAAAATTGCGTGATATTCCAATGGGATATTGCTAAGACATAAATAACCCGACCGAGAGGTGAATAGGATCAGTGAACACAAAAAATATATAGGACATATGGTAGACCCTGTATAAAATTTTATGGTAGTGATTAATAGTACTAATCAAGACTCATACATTGACCTATTGGTTATTATTTTTAAATTGTCTGATGATTAGAATGATACAAGCCGTCAAAGTTGAAAATTGATCCTATTCACCTCATTTTACGGTACTTATTTTGATCACATAATGCACAAGTGTTTTAATGTTTTTCCTATGGTGCAGAAAATACTCACTTTCCGCACCCATTTGCGTGCAGAAAGTGTCAATTTTCTGAACTCTTATTTCAACGCTTTCTGCACTCTAATGTCAAGTGATAATCATCTCATCGGCTAAAACTGAAGTGTAAATTTTTTGACAAATGAAATTTTTTTTGTATATGTCAAATTGCTAAATTTATTTTTGTGTACAACGCGAATCCGTTGTAGGAAAAATAAGATGTAACACACATGTGGAAATTCCATTGGAAAACATATGTAAATGGAACACTCCTTAGAGTCCGGCCACTCTAAGATAGGGACAGGCACTTCATCATTGCCAGAATGCGCAGTGGTTTGGCGATTATCTCAACGGGCGATGGTTACTCAGCAACGGCACGTTCTTAGATAGGCGTCCTGTTAGCCGGGGGTTTGCTTTCATTTGCGTTTCATTTTATTAAAAATGTCGACAAAAAAGATTGTTGTTAAGGGAAAGACGTATAAAAGTCAAGGGCGCAAAATTATAAACAACGTAATCAAGTTTATGCGTGAAAGCGAAATCGGGCTGTAAATACCTCTTGCGAATTACCGGTAACCATATCTATTATTTATACATAATTTATATGCAATTTATAAATTATTAAAACAGTTCATTTCTATAGGTAACGAGTAATTTAACTCATTCTTTAAAATATGTGTATTTCTATGGATTAAATTAATAGTACATAAATAAATAATAATTTTGTTATTCTTGATCACTCTTTTTAATTGTGATCGCGAATATTGTGTACGCCATTGCCAATTCTTGAAGCGCGTGACGTAACAAAAACTCCCGCAACCAAACTATGCCGTGCCTGTCCCTATCTTAGAGCGGCCGGACTCTAGCACTGGTGTTCCATCTTTCACATGGGATTTCCAATGGCATTATTTCCACACTTGTATTACAATATACTATTACCACACATCTGTCAATTTCCAACGGTAGTGATTTTGTATTTCTAAAAAAATCAAATAAAGCTTTCAAAAATTTTCTACACAAAAATGTACATAGCTCTTAAAGCTCTCAACTATGTACCAAGCTTTAATGTCGCTGGTTCATAAGATTCTATGTGTTATGTAAATAATTATTTCATATTCAAGCTACAAGTTTAATTTCAATAAAAATTTCAGACGCGTAGTTCCAAAAAGGCAGCTTGAACATAAAAATTAAGAGACAGTACTTATTCAGATTGTTACAATGATTTCAAAAAATACATTAAAAACAGTGGCGCGTGTGTTTGGGTTCTATTTAATGGATTTCATTGACCACAGGCGTACTCTCAATGAAGATGTTGTGCAGAAACGGAATTTGTTTATATCTAAAACTTTTATTAAACAGCTGAGAATACAAACACAAGTTGCGGTCAGGTAACAATGTACTTTTAAATATATCTCGTGGTAATTGCTAGTGTACCAACGGTAACGACCCTCCTTTTCTACCGTTAATTTTGAAAGCCTACTAGCCTAGGTTCAGAACTTGCTTCTTTAAAGTTATAATATACTGTGTAATCTAAGTAGAGTATAGGAGAATGTTTAATTACTTATTTCAAATGCGATTCTGGGAATTAGATTCCTCAGGTACCTATAATTGGATTACTAAAATAGCAAGCTTGGCATATTTTGGGAAGACAAAATTGGAAATAAATACAATCGCACAAATATGTAAAAACAATCAAAAGTATTTTCTTCTTAAGGGTATTGAACACGATTTAATTCAACATTTAAAGCATCCATACGTAAATACTTTAGGCCGTCAATTGGAGTATTCATTTCCTTCTATAAGTCTACGTTAGTTAGAAAGAGATGAATGTAAGTAAAACACTGATTATCGTAAAAAGTTAATTACGTTAAAACCAGTCAACGTAGAATTAAATGTTTGTTGTTGTATTGTTAAGCTTATGAAAAGTACTTTGTGGGCACCGCATTTAAAAAGTGGCTCAATATTTATTTTCAAAATTAGAATTAATGTAAAAAAATCAATAAAAGCAGTATCCATTTAAGAGATATACGGTTTGTTTTTAGGATCATCCATTCCTTAATTAACTGTAAACACAATAGTGTAAAGAAAATTAGATAATTCCCTTCGGTATTTCTATCATTTCGTTTTTTATTTTTCCTGCATTTCATCTATCTCTCACAAGTAAACGTCAATCTTCATAGCGCTTGCTCACTCAAACAACGCTCCAAGAAACCAGGATCGCACCTCAAAGTGAAATGGAGGAATATGAAACGCAAGTAGCTCCCGCCTCTCCACAAATGCCGCCCACCGCCTAAGAAAAAAACGAAAGTTGGATCTATAGCCCAAATCTCTGCAGTCATTGATTATTTGCGGAGCAAGCCTGGTAAACATAAATTTGATGGCCTAGATCACTTGTTTCTCAGTTACGCTGACACGTTCAGAAAATTCCAGCCAACAACACAAGCAACGCTGAAGATAGAAGTAGCTACACTCTTCGAAAGAACGGAAATGAGAGAGCTTGGTACACCATTTCACTCACCTGGACAATCCACACCCCACTCTCCATTGAACTCCGATAATAATTCTTCCTATTCCTCAACTACTAATAATACGGCATTTGGCTCACGAGATACGTCCCAGTTTACCAGAGCATGAATCCCATTGGCTCATCAACCAATGATTCGTATGAAAATGCACGTCATTTATATGAAAATTATATTTTCAGTCACATTAGCTATTAACTAATAATGTTTGCAACTAATAAATAATGTTTGTAATGTACATCACTTATTATTATGTTTGTAATGTTACCTGACATATTGAAATAAAAAACTCCGTTCATACTATACAGGGTGTCCCGCGAGGTAAGGTACAAAATTTCAGAACGTGTTCCTTAGGTAAATTCGAGTCGAAAATGTTTATATGAACATGGTCCGCAAATGCTTCCTTATCGAGATATGACATTTTTAAAATTTTAGTAGAAGGTACTAGAGGAAAACCTCTTTTATTAACAAAAACAAATTATTACAATAATTGTTCAAAATGACACCTTCACACCGCAAGCATAGCCTCGCCCGTTTATAAATGTGATTGACGGCTTTCAGGAGAACACGGCGGTTGTCTCTAATGTCAGCAGCAACTTCTATAATTTTATGAAGCAGTTCATTCCTAGTACGTGATTTTTCCACAATCTTCAGGTGAGCTGGGTGGCCAAGAAACTGGGCCACCCCCTCCGATCCAACGTCCAGGAAAAGTGGTATTTAAATATTCAACCACATTTCTATCATAGTGAGGCGTAGCAAAATTTAAAAAATTTCATATCTCGATAAGGAAGCATTTGCGGACCATGATCATATAAACATTTTCGACTCGAATTTACCTAACAAACACGTTCTGAAATTTTGTACTTTTCCTCGCGGGACACCCTGTATAGGTACGCGTATATACTTTTGATTAACTTACCTCAAACAGACGGCTAATCTTTCTCTTGTTTCAGTAGGTCTTCTCCAGTTCGTGGTGATCTTCTCAGTGCTCTGTTGCAGTAGTTCATGTAGTTCCTCGAAACTTTGTCTTGACATGCGGAAATATACAAAACATCGGTCTTCATGTGACTGCAGTTCCCTACAGAGACGATGGTATGCAAGTTCTTCTCTAACCTGTGCAAAATACTACTGCGAACCTGCTCTGCGGAAAACTATCACAACACTGGATCGCTCACACAGATATCGCTCTGTATGTGACGTAGCCAAATCGCCGACCGCCAAGAAGATCGCGTGATCGCTCCCCGCTGCGACAGACCGCGTCCTGTGTGCCAAAGCCTTAATCTTTAATAGTGAGGAAACAAATAAAATTGTGGGACGTCGAATAATTGACTATTTCTTCCAACAAATAACTATTTTTAAATATAGCGATAAGTGCAATAACAGTGACGTTGAACTATATAAAGAAAGTGTTTTTTTATTTCGATGTAATAATTAGAACATGCCACAGCTATGTAATATTATCAACGGAACCGAAAAAAGAGCGGGCCATTAATAATATAAATGTGTCAGGAGCTATTCGCAACTGAGTGAAATAAGTGCCACTTTAAATATTCCCTGTATGTCTCGAGGACTTAAAAAAATGTGAAAAAAACTTAACTCGACATATAAAGAATGTCTCCTTGATTTGTTGTTGAAGCTGGAAAAGAGGAGGCTTAAGCAACAAAAGCAGATGGAAGACTGGGTAAGAATGCGGGGCCTCTAATTACAGTAACCGCTGATGGAGCCTGATGTAAGGGATCATATAAGACTAATGGCCGTTTGCACCACTTCTACTTAAATTTTAAGTCTCACTTAGAATAGCAACTGTCACTTTTTTCATTGCACCACTATTTTAAGGAAAACTTAATGCCTTAAGTTTCACTTAAAATTAAGCCGAAGTTTTCATTGGCTTAAACTGAAACTTAACCTTTAAGTATAACCAACAAGAAATACATGACAGATCTTCGTATCTTGCAATATCGTAATAGATTGTTAAATAATAATAGTTGTATAACAAAACCATGGAAGATGACAATGATATTATTAATGATGATTTAGAAGTTTTTGAATTCTTGAACATGGTTTTCCAAGACAAATTTATCAAAGAAGTTCTTATTTTCACACTTTGGATGAAATGTCGTTTTTTAAAAGGTTTCGGTTAACAAAAGCCACTTGTACAGAGGTCTTACACCATATTGAACATCGATTAGAGTTTGCGTATGATGCGTAAGTAGAATAAGTTTAAGTAAAACCTGCAAACTAAGCTTCCTTACAGTTTTTCAACATTTGTCATTCTGTATCTCCTATCAATCAACTTTTGATTGCTTTGCGCTATTATGCAACAGGCAACCATTTATTATCTGTAAGCGACTTTGGTGGTGTACATGTGTCTACTGCGTGTAGAACAGTCAAAAGAGTTTCTGAAGCAATAGCAGATCTGACTCCCCAATACATTAAAATGGCTACTACAGATGATGAAATCATGCAAACGCAAAGAGACTTCTTTAATATTGCTGCCTTTCCCAGAGTATTAGGGGCAATAGACACATTAAAATTCAGTCACCCGGAGGAGAAGATCCTGAAGTATTTCGTAATAGAAAAGGCTATTTTTCTATTAATGTGCAGGTAGTGGGAAATGCAAAACTAAAATTTTTAAACTTAGTTGCTCGTTGGCCAGGATCCACACATGATGTCACAATTTTCAACAATTCTAATTTAAGAAGGGAATTTGAAAATGGAGTTTATCAAAACGCATTGCTTCTTGGAGACAGTGGTTACAATATTCGTCCATATCTTCTTACGCCTTTATTAAATCCTACAACACGTCCTGAACAATTGTATAATGAATCTCATATACGTACAAGAAATACAATTGAAAGATTGTATGGCGTATAGAAAAGACGTTTTCCAGTAATGGCGTATGGATATCGTCTGAATTTACAAAATACTTTAACAGTAATTGCAGCAACAGCCGTCTTGCATAATATAGCCCGAGATATGAATGAAGAAGAACCCCCTTACCCAGAAGATTTATTAAACCAACATGAATTGGACAATTTCATTCAAAATGGTCAAATCCCACAAGTACCATTGGCCAATGATGATGGTCGGGGTGTTTATATCAGAAACACTTTTATTAATCACTATTTTAATAACTTATAGTTTCCTAATACTACTATAATAATTGAAAACTAATTTTGTAAACCTTAATTTTAATTATGTGAAAAATACTATTAAACTTATTCTAACGATTTTATATTTTTTAATTGCGCTTCCTTTATTTCTATATCTAACTGAAGACTTTGTAATCTTAACCGTCTTTCTCTAATATTGTCCTCTCTCTCTTCCTTCTGGATTTGCAACTGCAGCTCAGTTAATTCAGTTTTAATTTTCGCCAAATTGGAATATTGTTCTGAGAGTTTAGATGTATTTTGCGTTGCTACAATTGGACGTTTTCGTTCTTTCCAATTTGAATTGCTAGTATTTCTTTTTACCGTTTTCAATTTCTTATGCATTGGAGACTTCAAATTAGAAGCCTTATAATTTCCCCAATCTTGAGTTGTTCGAGCTTCTTTTTGGGGTTCCTAAAAACAAGAAATGAATAGCTTTATTATGTACCCTGTTGGCTGGCAGTATATATAATGAATTATTGATTAATGAGTAAATGTGTAGGTATAAGACAACTTTTAAAATTAAAATCACATTCATTTACAAAAACCAATAAGTACCTACCTGAACTTCTAACATATCGTCTGTTTCCTCCTCTGCAAAAAGTATGTCTTGCTCGTCAATCTCAAATGGTTCACTTTCCACCACTGAAATAGTATTTACGGCAGGTTTTAAAGATTGTCCATCACAATCAAATTTATTTTGCAGACCATATACAGTTTTACTATTCATTACAGACAACACTAGTTCCTGATTATCATCATGGATAGTCTTTTCCTTTTTCCCTCCTCCAGTTTTCTTTATAATTCCCTTTTCATCTGCCACATGTTTCCGAACTTGTTTCTTCTTATTTTCATAGGCTTTTCGCAATGATTCTGGAGTCCGATATACGCCTTTGGGCGAACAAGAATTAAATATTTTCGCAATATTTTTCCAGGCATCCTCTTTGGTCCTCCATGTGAGAGCATCCGTTTTTTTATTTTCGATTATGTGTTTAAACTGTGTAATTATATTTAATAAAACATTTACTTCCTCTTCAGAGTAATTAGGGCTTCTAATGCGTTTTTTATGTTCAATACTAAAATACAAAAGCAAAAGGCTTTTTTTTATTTCCACAAATATCACAGAAAAATTGGTTGCTTTCTTACCTGTTATTCGTATTATCTGCCATAGGTAATCCTTATAAGGCCTTTTTAAAAAGAAACTGTCTAACAAACTACCACACACTTTTACTAATAACAAAGATCTTACGCATATAATAGTATATTATGTTATTAGGAGCAAAAGTTATACTTTATGCGGCATGGTTGAATGGGTTATCTGTCGAGCTTGCGAGGCAGATAAGTACAGCCGAGCCACATAAAGATACTTTTGCTCCGAATAACATATAGTATTTTTTCTTCAAATGTTTTTGTAACAAATTATTTACAACTTTATGAACAAAATTCGAAGAAAATTACTTGATCTCGTCAGCGGCAGATAATATTATCTGCCGCTGACGAGCGGCAGATAAAGTCGTCAGCGGCAGATAATAACTTTATCTGCCGCTCGTCAGCGGCAGATAATATTATCTGCCGCTTGGCAATAAAGTGACAGTTTAGCATCATCAATCCAGCAGTATAATGCCATATTTTACTGCCGTTTGAAGAAAAAAATATTTAGGTACTGTGACTGACAGATGATTAGAATGACATTTGAACGTATTTTAATAAAATCAAGGTAACTCGATTTTGGAAAATTGCCGACGGTTGCCTTGTTGTCAAATATTTCCTTCATTTAATTTTGACTTTCCTAAGTGCAAGGTGGTGCAATGGAAATAATATTTATGTAATACTTAATTTTGAGTAACACTTTGTAAAGTGGAAGTTTGGGTTGAAGTGGTGCAAACGGTCATAAATATGACAAATTTTATTAGCAATTATTTTCTATTGATTATATCCCATAATACAATACATATACGTTTTCTTGTTATAGGCTTGTATAGTTTCCCAAAAAACCAATAAATTGCTGTATTTTGTAGTTCGCAATAATTATTCTTGTATATATTTCATTGCCGTTTCGAAAAACACTAACCCCCCGGATCATGTTTGCTACAAAAACCATGAGAGCACCTCGACGTCAATGGAAAGTGACATAGTGCTCCAAGGGTTTAAGTGTAGCTTAGAAATTCATGGAATTAAATATGCATATCTTGTAGGTGACGGTGACAGCAGTGTCCATAGAAAAAGTTTAGATGCGCAGCCCTATAAAGACACAATAGTGCAACAATTGAACGTGCCAATCACTTGCTCCCAAATTATTGTCTTCGTTTAGGCGAATTATGTACCAAACAATTAAGTTCGTCTGGTCAAATTGTAAGCGTTGAACTTCGCACCCTTTTAAAAAATCCACTTAGACGTGTATTGGGTATTGAATGCGCCATAAAATTTACACGAGAATAAAATATAACTTCTTCTTCTTCCTCTTAATATAGGCTGAGAGCCTGTTATTTCCACACATTGAGTGTGGTTTTATAAGCCATCTTAAGCCGCGGCCATGGTAGGTGGCTAACCTAACACCTTGAATTAGGGAAGAATGCCCCCACAGGGGTCACGACCACCAAAGATGTTCGTACGATGGCCGGAGAGCGTTCAATGTTTCCAATGTACGGGTGTGGGGCTCGAACCCACTACCTGCCGACTGCTGGCGCAAGCACTCTACCAGCAGCCGGTCACACGCTCTCGAAAATTAAAATTATTGGCATCAGATGTGATTAATAGTATACAACACGTTTTTGGACATCATACTAGCTGTGCTTCATATTTTTGTGAAAGGGAAAAGAAACTGGATTCCCGATTTGAAAGCGTGTGGACTGTACCAGATAAGTTAATAAGTTTGAATCAAAAACTTGATTAAGCGATTTTTAGGATATTTCCTCTGCTCCCAATCGACTTGTGTCTCATGTTTCAAGCCTCTTAAAAATTATGAAAAATAATTACGCCGAAAGCTGTTGTAGCTAAATTTGGAGAAGGGAAACGAGTATGTGTGACAAAAAGAGGTTCGTATGAAATAAGGTGTAATGCCGCAGCTGTTTCTTACAGCGGCAAAGGTACTTCCTCAGATACATCCATAAGTCACTGACAAATAAAAGTTCAGGAACACATACTAAAACGTAAATTGCAAAGAAGGTAAAGACCTTAACATACAACTGCAAAAAAAAATTGCAATACAACGAGCAAAACAGTGGCCCAAAGACTAAGGTAATAAGGACAGACGAATCTGACAAAAATTTTGGACTTGTTGATGTTTTATCTTTAACAGATTACGAGAAGAAAAACCGTTTCTTTCAATAGGCTTTACAGCTTCTAGGTTCGGTCAAATTTGTATTTTACGAATGACGACCAATCGATATAAGGTTGCACGTCAAATACTATATTCAAGTTTCACTGGAAATCGATATACAAACTATGGCCTAGAGAAAGAAAGGATAGCAATTGAGGAATCTGAAAATCAATACAATAACTAATCATTACCTGTGGTTTCGTAATTGGCCAAGAATATCTTAGAGCTAGCCCTGACAGTATTGCAGGTAATCAAAGTGCAATTATTAAAGTTAAATGTCCGTATACAGCTAAAAATTTAGCTCCAGACGCAGCTATCGCTACAAAAAAAATAAATTTTCCACTTTATATGACAATAAATTACTGTTAAAAACAAACCATAATTACCATTACCAGATATACAGGGTTAGCTTCACATAAAAAGAAGAGATCTATGCTATTTTTTGTGTGAACTCCGAAAGGGATGCTTGTTCAAAAAGTAAGTATCTTAATGTTAGCGTTTTAATTATAAACATACTTTAATGTTGTAAATACTGCGAGATGACGACTTTACTGTTACTTCGTAACTTGAAAAAACATTATGACTAAGATATATTCAATATTTTTTTATAATACGACTGGAAATTATATGATTTTAACCAGAATTCATAGGAAGTGGGGGTGCGTGGAACTTCAGGCACGGGTACCTCCTCGTGGTGAGTTCTGGGTAGTTCATTATATAAGTATTTGAAGTTATATAATGAATTAGCAAAAATCCGTGCAAAAATTTTTTTTTTATTTTTTAATTTATTATATATTTATGTGTAGTGACACACAGTCAAGCTCTATAGAGTCGAACTTTTGTACAGCAAAAACTGTTTATAAGTGGAAATTTTTTGTTAAAAATTATGTATTTAAAATAATAATTAAATTCATCAAATAATTACGAAAACAGTAAATAACTAAGTTTACAATTAAAAACTTCTTTTTATATCATCAACAGACGTCATATGAGAATTCTTCAAGGTCATTTAAAGGAATGGTTTCATATCAAATGTTTCAATGAAGTCCCCAGTCAGAAGACTCGCCATTTCAGTGAGCAGCTTGAATCTATTGTTTTCTCTGGTATTTTTAAATTTAGTAGTTTGAGAAATCAGAGGATCTAAGAAAGAGTACAGTAATTAATTGAATCACTTATTTGAGAAACCCGACAAATCCACATATGACGTATTTTGGCATTTTACGAAAAATCCGTTCTTATAAGAAGACGCATCGTTTGATTTATAAACTAGACAAAAACCGTCATTAAGTGTTGTGTTTACTTTCAAAACCCCGATATATCCAGGATTTCTAGGGTTTCCAAACAAAATCGCAGCTCTGACTTGTGTTTTAAAAATGGTGTCATTCTACCGTTTGATTAAAATCGCTGAGAATAATACTGATCGAGTTGAGCGTAAAAATAGTGTGGAATGGCAATGTGATAGGATCAAAAAGGCAAGAGTCAAAGGTGATGAATATGTTAATATGTAAATTATAAAGGAAAAGTTATTCCTAAAAAGGAAATGGGGTTTAACTGCAAGTCAGTAACCCTAACCAAAACATTTTCAACAATATTATTCAAACTAGGTATTCCTGTTTAGTTGTCGCAGTAAATGCTTAGAAAAATTAACGCCGGAAGTGAAGCAAGAAGTGTTTAATAAATTCTACAATTTTGGTTCCAAAAACGAGCAGGGTGCTTTGCTTATCTTCAATCGCTAATATCAGCAGCTCCACTTCAGCGAAAACGTCCTAAGAACAATGTCAACAAACCAAAGCCGCACAAAAGCGTCTATAAGTATATAATTTGCTACAGTTCAGGGAATCTTCAGGTTAGCAAAAGTGCCTTTCTCAGTGTTCATTCTATTAGCAAAGATCGTGTTTATCGATTGTGTTTGCTGTTATCCGCTGGAAATCGCCACAAGATTTAGGAGGAAAATCCAATCCAGGTAACTCCAAACCAGCTGGCCTTATTGATCTGATTGTTTCACATATTGCTTCATTTCCTACTAAAGAAGCTCATTACAGCAATAGAGGCTATCAGTACCTAAGCGAAAAACTAGAAATACTATAATAAAATATTCATTATATTACAAAATTTTCAAAGAACGGTTCAGTTTAAGTTTTGGACGACCTCAGGTCGACACTTGTTGCAAATGCGAAGAACTAACACTAAAAATAAAATCCAAAGAGCTAAATGACAACGCAAAACGAGTGGCTGTAGCTGGAGAGGCAGTCCATATCAGACGTGCTGAAAAGTTTCATTCAAAAATTAATACATTGAAAGAGCTTTATCAAGATGACCCCAGTGTAGCGATAATAGCTGTCGATTATATACAAAACATTTTTTGCCTCAAATTTCCGTTCAAGAAACATTTTACCTACATGAACTGACAGTTTTTGACATACATGATGTTAAAACGGGTAAAGCATATTTTTACATATACCACGAAGGTATGGCAAAAAAAGGTCCCAATGAGGTTTGCTCATTCATTGCAAATTATATATCGAGAGATCCAAAAAAAAACTGTTCCTCAGCGGGCTGTGGACATTCAACGTATGAATAATATGTTGGTGACACTGTACGTCAATGTCAAATTCGAGGTTAGCAGGTTAGGATTTGCGTCATTTTGTGTCAAAACTGACGAAAAATCTAACCTGATAACCTCGAATTTGACATTGACGTACAGTATCACCAACATATTATTCATACGTTGAATTTCCACAGCCCGCTGAGGAACAGTTTTTTTTTGGATCTCTCGATAGAAACGTATGTTCCACCAGAAGTTCAACATGTGCATGTGTTCATGGATGGATGTCCTGCACATAAATATTTTCCAATACGTGGCCATTCATTCCTGCTATGTGACAGGGACTTCGGGGTAGTTAAGAGTTTCCTTACGAAATATGACAAGAGTTTATACCCTTAAGCAATACACTCTTTATCAATGCAAGTAACAAAATATAGTGCACGGTGCAACACATAGAGAATGATAACAGTATCATTAAAGATTTTAAGAGTTGGTGGCCCAGATTTTATAAAATAAATTCCTGGAGTGTAGGACAACATAGTGAAAGAATCCCATTCAACATATCGACGTTTATGCAGTTCTCTGACAACAACTTGAAATGCATTGTTACAGCATATCACTTCATTGATGGATTACTGAGTTATAAGTTTCCTGTTGCAACAAAACGACGTACACTCAACTTACTTTGCACAGAACCGGCTTACCCCAATATTAAGGTTCCTAGTACGTAAGATTAAAAAATGGTTAATATTAAAATGGTTGCAAGTTATCTACCTGACAATAAGGAAATCAAAAGTTTTTACCAAGAAATCTTTTTATGGCCCACTGTTGATGGTGGATTAGAGCCAGAGACTATATAAAATTATGTTTTTAATATGTTAACGACTATTTTGTATTTTTTTTTAAATAAAATTTATTTGAGAAAGTCGACATGTACATTTTTTAAGTCGGCTTTTTGTCATCTTTGATTTCGAATATTGTTGCTTCTTTGTAAAAAAACTCTTTAACTAGTTCACATTGACCTTAACTAGTAACAAAACAATTTAAAAAGTGACAACTGAAAATAGTTAGACGGTTTTTTTTATTATCTCAGAAGTATCTTTATGGGACTTATATGGTTTCTCAAATAAGTGATTCAATTGCACAGTTTTCTTACTCCGAGAATTAGGAGTCATAAACAAGCTTATTCCTCTTATGCAGGTGCAAGCACCCTTGTCAATCACTACGCTGTCTATATTTACTGGAAACTGTCATTTGAGGCCCCTTAGCTTCCAGGAACACAATAATTACTCCAAAAAAGTCCTTAGTTTATGAATTATGATCGTTTCCTGTCATCCTGTATAAACTAAAATGAAAACAGCATATTTTGAAACACAGGGCGCTAGGAGCATAGGACCATATACTGCAGTCTGATTGGTTGCCTGCGAGCGACCGAAACGGTAGAAGGACATGACACATGCCCATATGCCGGCGCGAGTCATGCATGTGTCATATCGATTATCAATTGCACTTTGAATGTTATTGTAATAGTCATGCATGTGTGTCATTTATTATCAACTGTACTTTGTATGTTATCTTAACTGATAAGTTCTTATATATAAACTTGCTGATACTGATTATATTTAGTCTTAGGTCATGATTTGTTGCTGAACGTTATTATATTCGTGTATCTCTGTAACTCCTATGTTTGAAACATCATAGTAAAATAAAAGTTTTTTTTAAATTTGTTTCTTATAACAAACGAAACTGGCGCAGTCGGTAGGATGCCAAAAGGGCACTAGTGAATTTTCGAAAATTGAAATTCTTAGTTCTCGTGAGTTTCAACTCTTAAACGGCATCCGATAACTACTCCCTGGAGATCCAAAGGCGTGGTAGAGGACAAGCATCGCCGAAGCCGAGCCCAAAGGAGATCCAAACAACTGGAATCCAAAGAGGAAAGCCGAAGTCCAAAATTCGACCAGGCCAACCAAAAACCCGGATCCAACCCAGTCCATCGAGGACAGCTAATCATCAAGATTACCAGGTCAATTGACGACCACTGATCATTGGGATCAACCAACTACATCCACCCACTAGAAATGCAGTAAGAATTTTGTGCTTTATAATAGTGATTTGGTGACGAGAATTTTTTTTTATACAAAAATTTAGAATTACTTATAATTTCCGATTAGAATTCCCCTAGCAATTAAAATTGTTTACTAACAATTAATTACACTTTTGTGTGTGACTGTCTATGAACGGCAGAAATTTGTTAAGACCACCTATTTTAGTAATAGAAAATAACAATCATCAAATTAATATGGCAAACCTTTTTCCACCCGTTTTTAACATGTCAATGTTAACCGAAATCCCAGTATATGATGGCAAAATGAGCACCTTATCAGAATTCGTTAGAGCTGTAGAGCTTATTGTCAATCAATTTTTCATAGCAGAGCAACCAAACGCATATATTAATAAATTAATAATTTCATCAGTCCGTAACAAGTTACAGGGACCCGCTTTAGAGGTAACTGCAGGTTACGAGTATGGTAATTGGAATGATTTAAAAACTGTTTTAGTCAATAACTTTTCCGACCAGAGGTCTGAATTAAATCTAACTATAGATCTGGCAAAAATGCATCAATATTCCAAAGAGACCCCTGTCGAATTTTTCAACCGTATTCGAAGTATGTTAGCAACTTTCAGCTCCAAAATTTCGTTAAGTAATGAAATTGCAGCAATCAAAGCACATAAATTAGATAATGCAAAACAACTAGCGCTTAGGGCATATCTTAGTGGATTAAATGAGCCTTACGGTTCGCTACTAAGATGCAGAAACCCAGCTGATTTAGAAACGGCAATTTCAATAATTAGGGACGAAATAGACATTCGATATTCACAAAAGAACTATACCACGCAAGTTAATCAATCTTTTAGACCAAATACAAAAATAGTGAGACCCGATAATTTCCCACAGATGGCATATACTCCAAGAAATAGTTTCAATGTACCCCAAAATATCAAACCCCAGACGTCATTTCAAAATAATTTCAGAAATCCCCCATTTAGATCAAATCATCATTTTCCTCCATCAAGATTTCCTAATCAACAATCAGCCGTAAGTAGAAGCTCAAATGTGTTTTCACCTCAAAAAGGCTACCAGAATAATTCACCTGGCGAACCTATGGATTTGGGAACAGCTGTTAAACGTCCAAATTCTCAACAATTTAACCCTAACAATCCCAAAAAGTTTAGTCATAACCCTCATTACCAATATATACAACAATCAAAACAGCCCAGAAATTTCCATTCTGAGGAATTATTTTATCACGATAACGAAGAATCGAAAACTTTCCCGATGATGACTACGACGAAAATAATACTGTTTACGACCAACAAGTCAATAATAACGATTACCAAGAAGATGACGATAATTGCTCTGTACATCATTTAAACAGTGATACTGTAAATTTTCCCAACTAGCCTCGGACAACATTGAAACTTTCAACTTAAATATTATTAAATCTAATCTACCTTATTTACTTATTCCCGGCACAAACGATAAGATACTACTAGATACCGGGAGTAGCAAAACATTGATGTCACCCTCGTTCATACACAAATACTTTCCACATTGTATTTTTAATCATACATTCCAAATTACAACTTCTCATAATACAACTATACACCACGAAGTAGCAAACATTCCTATTAATTCATTATTTTCGGAACCCGGAAATCATCTTTGTTATTTATTTGATTTTAATCCTAATTATGTCGGATTAATTGGATCCGATTTACTTGCAGATACAAATGCTAGAATTGATTTCAAGTGGATGCACATTCAAACGGAGAATACAATCATTCCATTCTTTTATAATTCATCTAAATTGAAACAGGAAATTCAGAAGCGAAATGAGTGTAATTTCTCTAAAATAAAAAATCAATTATCACCCACTAAACTCATAACTTTACCGGCTCGTTCGGAAAAACAAATCAAATTGCCTACAGTCAATAAAAATGGCAGTTATCTATGCAATCAAATCCGATTTAATAATCATTGTAGCACTCCTAGGGCCATGGTAAGAGTATATAATAATTATTTTTTTTCAACCGCTATTAATACTTCCGACAAGGAACAAAATTTTTATATCTATGACCCTTTAGTTCTTGAACCAATAACAGCTAATAGCGACGTGGATATTAATCATATAGAATTAAACAACCAGTCCGTTAATAAAACTTTAGGTAGTAATTTAAAAAATATTAGAACAGATCATTTAAACGGTGAAGAATCACATGCTTTAATGACTTTATGTTATGAATATAAAGATATATTTTATACACCGGAAATACCTCTCTCATTCACTAATTTGACGAAACATTATATAAGAACCAAGAATGATATCCCAATCTACACTAAAAACTATAGATACCCCCGGGTGCACCGCGAGGAAGTAAAACAACAAATAAATAAAATGTTAAACGATGGTATCATTGAACATTCAGAATCACCATATAATGCTCCAATTTGGATAGTTCCCAAAAAATTAGACGCATCCGGCAAGCAAAAGTGGAGAATCGTGATAGATTACCGTAAATTAAATGAAAACACGATAGATGATAAGTATCCCCTACCGCTAATAGAGCAAGTGTTAGACAATTTAGGCAGGGCAGAATATTTCACTACGTTAGATCTTGCATCAGGATTTCACCAGATTGCATTACACGATAGAGACAAAGAAAAAACAGCATTTTCAACAGAGGAGGGCCATTTTCAATTTAAACGGTTACCAATGGGCTTAAAGAATTCACCTGCTACGTTTCAACGATTAATAAATCAGGCATTACTTGGACTTACACCCATACAATGCATGGTTTACTTAGATGATATAATAATTTATTCCAAATCGTTACAGGAACACATGGTAAAATTACGCAACGTCTTTGATAAATGTCGAATAGCCAACTTAAAAATCCAACTAGATAAATCAGAATTTCTTAAAAAATCAGTTGCCTACTTAGGCCATATCATCACTAAAGACGGAATAAAACCAAATCCCGATAAAATAGAAGTTATCACTAAATTCCCTTTACCAACCACACGAACTGAAATTAAATCGTTTTTAGGCATGTTCGGATACTATCGGAAGTTCATTCAAGACTATGCAAAAATTACAAAATTTTTAACAGTTTGTCTTAAAAAGAATGGAAAAATTGTACACGATGACGACTTCATTTACAAATTTAACCACTTAAAAAGAATTTTGGTCAATGATCCTATTTTAATATATCCTGATTTCGAAAAGCCTTTTGAGTTAACCACAGACGCGAGTCAATATGCCATTGGTGCTGTACTTTCCCAAAATGGAAAACCAATAAGTTACGCTTCACGTACACTTAATGAGTCAGAAATAAATTACCCCACTATCGAACGTGAATTGCTCGCAATCATTTGGGCTTGTAAACATTTTAGGCCATATTTGTACGGAGTGAAATTTACGATATACACAGATCACAGGCCGCTTATCTGGCTAAGGAACATTCGTGAACCCAATTCAAAACTCACCAGATGGAGTATTAAACTCGAGGAATATAATTTCGAGATTAAGTATCTCCCGGGCAAATCTAATAAAGTTTCTGATGCACTAAGCCGAATTAGAATACACCCTATTGACACTGAACCTCTAACTACACCTGAACCAACATTTGATGACGCTTGCAGTTTAATCCCTGAACAACCCTATCCACCTGATTTAGATGAATTCACAATACCAACCTTCATACCCCCAACGCCATCATCCCAAAGTGGCAAAGTAAAATTCATCTCAAATAAGTCACATACAGATCGGGCAGCCTCAGTAAATTCGAATGATGCAACATTTGGTAAAAGCAATATTTCCGATAATATCGACGATAACGAATCTCTCGTAAATACAGTGCATACCCAACAATCATCATCCCCTACAATAAGTATATCAGAATTGCCACTACAACACCACAAAAATCAAATTGAATTTTTAAAGGCAACAATTCCAAAAGAAATACAGGTCACTAAAACTGATGGATTTGCCCATTTCACTGTTTTCACTAATGACTCCAATCGCAACGACATGTTCGTTAAATTATTAACAGAATTCTGTCAACCCAAAACACATTATTATTGCATATTTCAAGAAGACATCATTTTCGAATCCTTTTCAGATTTCGTTGTAACAAATACCAATTCAAATTCTCCCATGTTTCACCGTTGCTTAAAACAAGTAACCTATGTAACCGACACTAATGATAGGATTGAAATTGTCTCCAATTATCACTTAGGAAAAACTAACCATCGTGGTATCAAAGAAACCACTGAACATCTAAAACGCTCATATTACTGGAAAGGAATAGACAAGGACATTCAACATTTTATAAACAACTGTGACACCTGCAAAAGAGAGAAGTATAATCGCAACCCCCTCAAAGTTCCGTTGCAACTTACACCCACCTTAAACAAACCCTTTCAATGCCTAAATGCTGATATATTCCAAATTAATAAAACTAAATATTTAACAATTATCGATTCTTTTAGTAAATTCACTCAAGCTTACTCTCTGGAATCGCATAATAAGATTGATATAATTAACGCCTTACTAAAATTCTTTTCAAACTATGCTATCCCAAAAAAAATAATTGCTGACAATGAATTTGATAATGTCATAATTAAAGAATTCATGAAGCTACATAAAATAGAATTGCATATAACCACACCTTTACACCATGAATCAAATGCATTAATTGAAAGAGTTCATTCAACGATAATTGAACATTTTCGACTATTAGAATCAACTCCAGAGAAAGATAGAATGCCCTATTGTATACTTGCTTACAATAATTCAATACATTCGGATCTCAAATTCTCTCCTTTTGAAATCCTTTTCGGTCATACTGAAAACCAAAACCCATATGAACTTTGCACCGACAAATTTTATGAAATGTACGTGAATGATCACAAGAATAAAATGTCACAATTTTATAAGAATCTACAAAATATCCAAATTAATACGAAACAACAACGCAACGAAAAAATCAATAAAGATAGACAAACTATAACATTAGACATTAATCAAAAGGTGTTCATGCAGAACGATAGACGTGATAAGAAAAGTCCGAAATTTAAAGGACCATTTAAAATAATAAAAATCCTTGATAATGATAAATATGTATTACAACACCCTCAAACTAAGAAGACATTTGAACGACATCACAATGAGCTTTTGATTGTTCCAGGACAATCTCCATAAATGAATGGACTTTCATACAAAAACAACAGATGCATATGTCACTTCTAAGCAGTCAAGATTTAATCTCGAACTTAAAGAAAATTTTATTATTCCTTGGTGAAAAATCTGATAATTATTGGAACCTACCGTATCCTGTAGACCTCATGAATTTACATCTTTATGAAAATATAATTATAACTAAAGCATATCAAATAAACAACCGTATCACGTTTATATTCGAAATACCTCTTGTGATTAAAAATCAAAATTTCCAATTGATACAATTGACACCTTTTCCAATTTACATTAATGAACGAAAATATCGAATGATTATACCTGCCTACAATACTGTTCTTCTAGGTAATCCCGAGTCAGTACCTATTGAATATGATCACTGCAATTTAGTCAGTGTAAATGATTACTTTTGTTATCAGAAAAATCATATCAAAATACCGAATGACAAGTTATGTGAAACCCAATTATTATCATTCAATCTAAATCAAACATGTATACCCTACATTTTCGAACTCACTAAAATAAAAATATCCCAAGTTGATATATCAACGTGGTTAGTAACTACCCCATCTGAATTATTGATTGATATTAATTGTATTAATAAAAATTATAAAAAATTGATTAAATTTTCAAACGCCATTCATTTAACACCGGATTGTTCGGTCTTATTAAATAACGATGCATTACTGTTTAATATTAAAAGTACTTCTAATAAAATTAAAACTTTGCAAACCCCTAATATAAATAAACTCAATATAAATGGTACTTTTTCATATAATATTTCTAAGTTAGACCTAGTTTCTACTAATACTCAACAGTTGGTGCATAATCAATTACTCTTAAACATGCAAGAAAGTATATTGGCAGCTAAAGCCATTGATAACAGACATTCGTATATATCTATAGCTTCAATCTTAATTGTAATTGTTGTTGTAATATTAATTGTCGTAATTATAGCATATGTATATTGTAAACGACTCTCTCTGAAAGATAAATTTATTCAATATATTTACAAAAAATCTATAGATACACCATTAGAATTAGCTCAAGCTAAAATTTAATATATTTTAAAATATAAAATATAATAAATTGTCTTATGAGGGAGGAGTCATGCATGTGTCATATCGATTATCAATTGCACTTTGAATGTTATTGTAATAGTCATGCATGTGTGTCATTTATTATCAACTGTACTTTGTATGTTATCTTAACTGATAAGTTCTTATATATAAACTTGCTGATACTGATTATATTTAGTCTTAGGTCATGATTTGTTGCTGAACGTTATTATATTCGTGTATCTCTGTAACTCCTATGTTTGAAACATCATAGTAAAATAAAAGTTTTTTTTAAATTTGTTTCTTATAACAAACGAAACTCGCGCAAGCCAGATCAGCTATTCGGTGGTGAATGCTGTATTTGTTTATGGTTTGTTTCTCGTGTTTTGCCGTTTTCATTTTAAAACGCTGTCTTTCAATGCAATCGTGAAATAATGAATTCGGAGGGCATTTTAAATTTTACGCGAACAGGTGGATATTAATGTGAAATACAAAAAGCCGATCGAAAACGTTTTATTTTACGTATAAATGTTACTAATAGCGACCAAGCCGATGCTTATTTAAATTTGTTCGAGGCTCATACTTCAACAAAATAGATAAGAAGTGGGAAATTGGCGAATCCAGAAAGGTAATAAAATGAAAATAGGTAGGTACTCGAGTGCTTATCATTTTTGTATTATGTAAATTCACGCTTGGTTTCTATTTGTTCAAGAGTTGTGTACCATTAGTGAATATTATGCATCTCAGCATAGCACAGTAAAGAAAAGATCTAGTGCTCATACAACTGAATTGAACACAGGCTGCGGTGCAGTTGGATATCCTTATAAAAAATGTACTTCAGGTATTAAACGTAATTAGAAATACCTGAAATTGAAAACATGCCTGTGTGGCAGAATAACTGTGGATTTGGTTCAGAACTATACTGTAGGAACAAGTGGGTATTTAAGATATCCGAAAATCTCAAAAGAGGTACGATTTTAATTTTAGTAAACTTGCCACCATTGTATCTTTCAGTCCACAGGGTCAGTGGTTTCCTAGATAGGGTAAGCTACCCAATTGTCGGCATTCCCCCAGTTATTGGCAGTTTCGTTTAAAAATTCCATTTAACAAAGTAAGGCAGGTGTTTTTTTTTTATTTCCCGCCAGATTGGGATTCGGTCGAATTCAGTTATTGGCAGTGTCAAGTTGTTGTAGCTGCAGGCATTTGAGTTTCGTCTAGAAAAATACTGTAATAGGTCGCTGTTTGGGCAAGCCCACTAACTACTCTTTTTCCATAAGGTAAGTGATTTGTTCGTTCATATGCTCCTAACTCAGAAAAGCTTAAAATTATGATGGTACCTATTTGGAACTATAACATATAGGTTATGTTTGAAGTTCTCAATCATTCCAATAGCCTAGGTTCACATTTTAAATATTTTTTAAGCATGCCAACTACTAGCCAAACTTTCGTGCCACTCTTTAGTCATTGGCAACCACTGCCAATAATTGGTTTTGAACGTGCTGCTTATTCGGCTTATCATTGGCATGCCTGATTTTACCTAGTACCTACCTAAAAACTTACCTACCTAGGCAGGCGATATTTTTAATTTTTAGGCAGATGGATAATTAACTAGGTTGTAGGTAGGTACTTTCAGGTGCAGAGCTTTCGATGAATACCTAGATTTTATTTATTTTTTGCTGCTGATAAACTATTTTACGAGAGCAGTTATTATACCTATTTTACAGGAAAAATAGTGAAAGTAAAGAAAGGGGAGGCCTACAACAAAAAATACAAGGAAGATGTTGTCAACGAAGCCCTCCACGCTATTCATAATGGAATGGCCAAGAACAGAGCTTCAAAGATATATAAAATTCCCAGAAGTACATTGCAGTTTCGACTTTCTGATAAGTTCAGGAAGGTTAGACACGGACCATCTTCCGTCTTATCGGCAGCTGAAGAAAAAACCTTGTGCGATTGGATTGGCGAAAATCAACAGAAAGGATTTCCTCGCCGCAAGGAAGATTTGCAGTTGAGTGTCAAAAACTACTTCGATGCCAATAACAAACAAACTAAATTCAAAGATAATTTGCCTGGAGATTCCTGGTACAAATTATTTCTGAAACGTAATGGATACATCAGTGAACGTACACCTGCAGCAGTGACGCAAAGCAGTTCCAAAGTAAGCGAAGTCAATATACGTAATTGGTTCAAAGACACAGAAAACTACTTGAAAGAAAAGGGTTTGCACTACTTATTGAAAGATCTATCAAGGCTTTATAATGGTGACGAAACGGGATTCCTCTTGTGCCCAAAGCAGGGTAAAGTGCTGGCGATACGTGGACTATGGCTAAAACGTCTTTAACCGTCATGTTCACGTTTGGCGCAGATGGAAAGGTGACACCGCCGATGATAATTTACCCTTACAAAAGGCTGCCAAAGCTTATTGCTGACTCAGTTCCTCAAGGCTGGGGCGTTGGTACCAGCGATACGGGGCGGATGAAAGCTGAGGTATTTTATGAATATATAGGGAACATCCGTATCTCAAGAGCATAAACGTAACATTCACCATCATTCTCTTCGTACATGGTCACAAAACAGACCTCACCTTCCAGCTGAGTAAACTCTGTACAGATCTTGAAATTATTCTAATAGCGCTATACCCGAATGCCACTCGCATTTTGCAGCCTGCCGATGTCTCGGTTTTTCGTCCTATAAAGGACAACTGGAAGAGCGCCGTCAGGAAGTGGAGGCGTCTAAACCCAAACAAGGACCTAACAAAAATGGAATTTGCGCCACTCCTGCACACAATCATTCATGGCATAAAAGAATCTACTATAATACATGGTTTTCGAGCGTGTGGATTATACCTCTGGAACCCATCGGCTATAAATTATGAAAATATTTGGGGAAAGCAAGCAGTTCAAAATCTGAAGAAGCTGATGGTCCTGATGAGAGAGTGATAGACTACAAAACGTTTTGTTCAATAGTTGGAGAACAAAAGATAAGCGATTTTAAAAATGACAAATTCGTCGCTCCCGAGGACAATACGCTTTTCCTATTGTGGAAAGAATTTGAGACCAAAAAAATTGAGTTGGCTAACGAGAAACTGGTAGAGCTCGTCGAAAATACGACGGAAAACCTTACCGACCATCGTGAATCTGAGAATGATTTGTTATTTCTAAATGAACCTCAACGTTTGAACAAAACAAGAATATCACGGAGCTGCATCAACCAGAAGACGAAGCATATACCTACATACTAAACAAAACAGGGCTCATCTAATCTACTAGTGATGATGTTCTTCGTTTGGAAGACATTCCAATAGTTTTTGATTATCAGCCACAAGTTTGTGAAGATGTGGGTCCTGGTAATATTGAAGCATTTATTTCAGATAAACCGGTCCCAGCTGCAACGATTACATCAAATGATCAAACAGGCGAAAACTTACAAAACGCTAAAGAAATTCTATTTTGGCTACAAACGCCGAAGAGGAAGAATACTTCAAAAGCTCACAAATAAAAAGTTCCCTACGTCATAACTTCCAGCGGTTGGAAAAAGATATTTGAGGAAAAACAAGAAGTCAAAGATAGATTAGAAAATGAAAAAAAGAAGAGAATAGAAGAGAGAGAAAGGAAAAAGGCAACCAAAAAAGTCAAACCAACCAAAACTGTTATCCAAAAAGTCAAGGAAAATAAATTGAAATTTTATCTGATGTAGTGATAAAGCCTGATACGACAAATAAGCAGCGAAAAAATACTAAAAGTCATGTGAGAGTACTTGATTTCGATGGAGAGAATAAAACGATAGCAGGTTTAAAAAAAACAGCGAATACTAACTACTAAAGCAACTCATCTAAAAGCCCTGGACGAAGAGAAAGAAACAGATCCTCAGAACGACAAATATCGAGTACAAATAGGATTGTGCTATACATGCACTTTCGACATCACTCAAAGCAATAAAGGACTAAGGTGCCGTAATTGCTATGCACAATACCATAATAGCTGCCTTAAGAAATATAACATGTTTGCAGAACCCTTTACTTGCCAAACGTGCCTAAAAAGACCATAAAAATTGTATACTTTTTTTACCTGAATATTTTTTTTGTTATGGTTTTTTGTGTTCAATAATGAATAAACTAAATTCTCTGACGAATTCTCCTTATTTAGGGCATGGGTTTTCACTAGTAGGTACCTTCTTTGTTCCCTTGGTACCTTTTTTTCGACTGAAACTCGAACGAACTTTCCTATGCTAATAACTAGTTGAGGATGTGGCAATGATTAACCTTTCACTGCCAATAACGAGTTTTTGGTAGTTGTTCAGCAATTTATTTTTTAGTGATTAAACTGTTAGAATAGCACGAACTGAATTAGATCAGAAATAAAACGTAAAGTGCATTAAAGAGACCAGAACATTTATTTTTAGTGAAATACATGTCAGGTAATTGTAAAATGCTGCCATACTCCAACATTCTCTTAATGGTGCCAATGATTGGGTGGTTTACCCTAAATAAAAGTGGAACTTAATGCAAAAAATACCAGTATAAACCATCATTATAATTTGATAAACTGTTTGTATGATGTGTGATAAAATACCTACTTATTGCATGCACTTTCAGACTAATGAATGATTTGAAGAATAGTTTAATAATGGGACGAGTGCTGCTGAAGCTTGTCGTTATCATGAAACTCACCTAATCTGGAATGAACATCCATGGGGAATGTTGGCAAATGCATTTATTAATCCAACAAAAAATACAGCCTCTTGTCTTTATAAAAAATGGACTTCTAAAAATTATGAGGCTGTTTCTGAACCCGTCCCAAAGCTGCAAGAGAAACTTATTTTTTATGAATCAAAGGGTAGGTGTCGACGTAGGTCAGGTTGCAGTATCTGCATTATTTTTATAGCACACAGAATGAATCATACGATTTTGTCCCAGTTACCATATTTATACTTTATACTCGTAGTACTATAAAAAACAAAATATAGCAATATTCTACGAAGTAACTGTGAACTATGCAAAGTGGTTATATAGTTTCATAATGGTACGTTAATATTATACATATTTTTTTACACAGGAATTAAAGTAGCACTTACAACAAATCTTTGGGCAGTATTAGTGGTGACTCCAATAATGATAAGAGCACAGCATTTGCACTCTTCAAAAGAAATCATATTATGCGACAGTACCTCCAGCTGCGACCGTACTGAAACTACAGTGACTATTTTGCATACTTTCACAAAAGCAGGTGCTATTCCAATAGATGTTCCTTTACATGATGGACAATCTGCAGAAAATTACGAGCAAGCGTACAATTTACTGCTTTATTCAAAGCACAACTCTCAATAAATTACGAGATAAATTATTTAATACACATTCTGTTCACAATTGAGTTAGGTTAGGAGCATGATGTAAAGGAAAGATGAAGCAGATTTTACTTTCTGTATAAGGGTTATTAATCCATGCATAATTTTTAATGCAAATTACATTTTAGTAATCATCATGTTTCATGACTGACGATTCTAAGGTAGAAAAGACTGCGCTGGCTATCCAGACAGCTTCTGCAAAAAGGAATGGAGATGGCTATGTGAAAAGAAAAAGGAAATTCTCTAGAAAAAAGGTAGTTCTTGATAAATATCTTTCGCAAGGTGAGAAAGTTGATGATTCCAAAAAAATCAGCAGCTGATGTTTTTTTTTGTTTTTTTTGTGTTTAAAAAAAATTGTAGCAAATAATTGTATAATTCCTTTAGAAATGTAGTAATGCATTTTAATTTCTCAATTTTTTTTTGCATAGTGATAACGAAAGTTGTCTTTTTTAAACAGAAATCGTGAAGAAAGCATTACTTTTTTAACGCACAATCGTTAAAAAAGTACACTTTTCATAACTATTTTATTGAAATATCAATCTGGCAGTTGCAAAATTCCGAAGTCCTTTTCGACTAAATTTTGAGTTACAAGAGATCACTATACAAAAAAGCTACCTGTACAACACGTTTTGAAAGTCTCTTTTTTTTCATTCATTTGCTGCAAATTCGTGAAAAAATTATGACTTTCAAAACTAGTTGTACAAATTACCAAATTGTGTGGCTTTGATAGATTTTATTTGTTTTGTCTCGGGGGAGTACTTCAAATCAAAACTGCTGGACTACGCTCATTGTAGAAGAAATTGTGTTAAGAATAACTATTTGAAATTATGTTGTAAAATTACACCGTACAATCTGGTGAACTACGAGACCTAGGAAACAACTTGTATCAGATAACAAGCAGCTAAAGCACTTCTGTTAAGTTTACTATCAATGTGGAAATCGGAGTTTGTAGCTGTTCTTTTGGCACCAATAGCTTTTTGTAAGCATCAAGCTTATATTCATAAGTATCTCAATACTCCCTTCGTGAATGCTCCAGCAGTTACTTGTTGTGAACGAGCGTCTCTGAGCTTTAGGTCACGAGTGTCCAGTGACGATTAGCTCATGGACCTCATCGAAACTGACGAAAATCCCTTGACTTACGCCACACAAAGACCGGAGTTAGAAGGTAACCATCAGCAGAAAGCGGATAATTGCTGTCACTTCTCCTGATGAAGAAGAAGAAACTATTAAAAAGGAAGCTACTGTGTTAAATATGTCATCATAGTTGATGAGGCGCAGTGCACTTGCCCATGAAATACCTTCTACTGTCTTCGAAAAATTCGACAAGAAGCTGCAGAAAATCGAAAGTGTTCAGCAGTTGTACTCAGCCCTTAGTATTGTAACAAAAACTACTCGCCTCAAAACCCATTCCAAAATGTAACGTTCAACCGACAGATATATACAGAAGAAGGCAAGGAGCTCCTCGTGCCCGCACCAGAATACCATCAGGAAGACCATCAGGAGAAGTAAAGATGTACGCAAAAAGAAAGCACAATATTAACCTGAATATTGCATCCAACCAACCAAATGCTATATTTCATGGCAGTGCTCATTAATTTTTTTTGTTTACAACAATTATAGGTTTAGTTATAGTTATACTCCGTAAATTATTAGATTATGTTTTTATAATTTTACGTGCTTGGTTATGTTAGCAGTTAGAGATAAATTATACATTTCTGTCCTGTTTATAACTTTTGTTATGTAGATGACTTATTGAAATAGGGGGTATTTTAAATTTTGAGTTAAAAATAAAGTTAAATTAGTTTTACTAACGCTCTGATACTCATTATAATAATCATAGTGCCTAGTAGTGATACACGAGTACCTACACATGAAGTGAAAGTGAAAAGTCTGAAATAAAGTTGTAGTTGATTTTTAGCAAAAATCCTCGGACACGTCAACTTATAGCCATCTTTTAACGCATATTGCGCTTTCCAGTTGCGCGCAGTCGCGGCGCAATAGGGAGATACTTGAAAATTCTAAAAGCAACCTAGCCTTTGTGATACATCAAAAGAGTGCTCTATTAGAGACCTTTCGATTGATGTATCGCAAAGAGTAGGTTGCTATTTAGAATTTTCAAGTTGCCCCCTATTGTGCCGTCCCTGAGCGCAACAGGTAAGTGAGTAAGTGCAATATTGGTCAAAAGATGCCTATTTAAAAATAATTGTTGACGTGTCCGTGGATTTTTTCTAAAAATCAAGGACATAAATTTTATTAATGTTATTCCAGACCTTACACTCTCACTGTTAAATGTATATCAGAGAAGCGCCAAAACAATCTGGTTTAGATTATTTTACGTTAATTAACATTTCCAACAACCAAGGTGTCCCCAGTAAATATCCCAAAATAATGTTTTGTGTATACTTATTGTTTTGATAAAAATTAACTTCTACGTTATACCCCAGACCTGCATATTTGTCCGCTCAAAAATTTTAAACAGCATATTTTTTTAATTTTCCTTACTCGATAACTTTAGTGATAGTGCGACAATTATCGCAATTTTCAAATCGTAAAAAGGCGCCAAGGTAGCACTTTCCGCTTATGTTTCAGCGAACCAATCAGGCTACAATATGTGGTCCCATGCTCCTAGCGTCCTGTGTTTCAAAATATGCCTACGGACGTGTAGGCTTTGCGTGTAGACCACCTATTCTGTCAATATATAAAAGCGATGTCATAGCCATAAGCGCACTGAGTAACTGTAATATTCGCATCCCACTTTATTCAACTACAGAAACTGGGATATAAAGTTGTAATACATATGACCGGCCCACGTTGCCGCAAACAAGAAATAAACACCCAGTCCAATTCCCTTAACCAGTTTTCTTTACCTACGTTTACGGCATTTTGCAAGGACTTCTACAGCGATTTATTCAGCAGTGAACAGTGTACAGTTCTGCAGTCGTAATAATCAAAAGCTTTGCGATCTCCGATTTATAGTGAAGGTAAGTAGTTTTTTATTTTCATCTTTTTAAGAAGACGTATAAAGGGGGGCAATAATTAAGTACCCGACAGCGTTAGAGGCGCCTAAAAACAGCAGTAAAAAATATTGTAAACGTTTCAGCAACTGGTGGTGATAATGTAACTTCCACCCGCCCCCGTTATAAATCAAATAATATCTATTTCATTATCAGAACGTTCCTGGGACCCAGACTTGCATGTAGATGAAATGTCCAATTCTATTATTACATTACACAAGCTCTGCCTAAAGTGGCAAGGCATTTCAAATGTTAAAGATTTTAATGTTTCGTATTGTTACCAACTTTTTATTATTTTCAAATTGTATACTATGTTGCAAATTTAAATTTCAGAGCATTTCAATTCATAGTTATAACATGTCAATATACGTATATATTTTAGGGATATTTTTAATATTGCTTTTATTCTAATACAATTCTCATGTTTCAGCTGCAATAAAAAGGCTGCATTCCAACGCCACAGAAGCTTCTGTACTGGAGTACGTTAAAATTTGGACACACCGTGCTGGAGATAGGCTCAGCTTCAAAAATAAGTCGAAAAAAAAATTACAAATGTATAATAGGTTTGTTGTAGTATTTAATGTAATATGCTACTTTTATATATAATTTTTTTCTGGTTTAACTAATTATAATTTTAACGTTTCCATGTTCATGTTCAAAAATTATTGTTTAACAGATGTTCGGTAATTTCCGGACTGTAAAATATGTAGGCTGAAGATGATGATGACATCATCAAAATCTTAAAATTATAATTAAGTAAACCAGGAAAAATATGTTATAATTAAATGACCCCTTAATCCATTCATCTGTAAATAAAATAGTGTAATATATTTAGTTTTAGCAAATAAGATTGCTAATCTAGTTTTAGATTAGATTACGTTAGTTTATAGTATAATACATTTAATAAATGTCTGGAATTAATAACTACATTTTATATATTATGACTTTTTATATGTGGCACTAGTAAATAAACATTCATTTGTTACAATACTGTAGCCATTTCTTTACTGTAAAAACAATTATAACAAATTATAACAATTCTTTTACTGTTACTTTACAATAAATTAACGATTTCTTGTCAATTTCTTTACTATAAAGTGACAATTATTTTTCTATTTCCTTACAGTGTATTAACTATTTCTTAACAATGTTCATACTACAAGGCGACTTTCTTTTTAACAATTCCTTTACTAATTCCTAACAACAAATTGACAATTTCTCCGCAATTTAGTTACTATCTACACTAATGTTACAATTTGTAGTAACATAATAGACATGTCCTAGTTACTAAATTGTAAGGAAAACTGCAACATTGCCGACTATTAAGGAACTCTCTGAAGTTACAACGTAGTAAAGAAATAGTAAGGTTTTGCTGTGCGACATGTTTTTGCAGAAAAACAGTGGAAGATATAACCAACGACGTCGCAGTATGGTCATGGGTCTTAGTCAATTGAAGAGTGGACGGTTCAAATAGGCTACGTGCCAAAAATTAAAATTTTGAGCTTATGCTTCAGAAACGTTCTATATGCCAGCGATCATATCCTGTAAAAATGCCAAGTGCCAATGTAATTTCTAAATACTTCAAAACTAATGTCATAGATGTCACTGTCTGTATCTACCAGCTACAGTGACTATATACAAGACAGTGTGGCCATACGATTGTTGGCCGCCATTAACAGGCAAATTTGAGCGTAGAGATATACAGTGCCTTTCGAAATGATCGAACGTTTTTGAGTGGTCATTATTTTGGCGCTAGTTATTTTAACTAGTTGATGTTAGTTACACGTGCAGTGTTATTTTTGGACATTGACATTTCTCATTGGCGTTCGTTCGTAGTGCTTTAAGGTGTTACATGAAGTTTACAACCGGTTTCAGTTATGCTAGTTTACAATACAGCTAAATGCCGTCTTCCTGTTCCCTGTCTCCAAACCTCCCTGTTCTGTGCTTGGTCTTCTTCCAGGTTCCTCCATGGCTCTCCGAATACCCTCATTCCAAGGTTTGCGTGGTCTACCTCTTTTTTTCTTAACCGGCGGCGACCATTTAAAGATCTTCATAAGCCACGTCGTCTCCTCCATTCTCCAATTCTGTCCACAACTGATTCTGGTGCCTCCATTCTGCGTATTATTTCCTCCTTCGTCACTCTATCTCGTCTCGATACCTTTGCGCTTTTTCGTCCATTTGAACTGTGTTTAGTCTTCGTTTCATTTCCGCTGTTACAGTCCATACCTCACTGCCATAACATAGCACCGACTCTACCATTACTTTACCTATTCTTTTTTTGTTTTTGTTAGAGATAGTATTGTCTCATCAAATTGATTTTAAGTAGGTACTTTGTACTATTCCAGTTCTGATCTCTTCTGTTACCAAACCTTTTCCATCGATTGTATTGCAGCACCGAGGTATTCAAACCTTTCTACTTGTCTTACTGCGACATCTTCATTTATTAAGACTTCATATTGTGCTTTCGAGTTGACTACTAAATACTCCGTTTCCTCTAAACTTATGCTAAGGCCCCATTTATAGTAGCACCGATGTAATCTCTTTATCATATATTCCAAGTCGAACGCATCTTGTGCTATTACAACAATAGCATAATTATAAATTGTCACATTTAAATACTGTGCAGAATATTAGTTTTTCAGGGCAATAGATGATAAAATTTGACCCGCTTGTGACGCTAATGAATTATTTGACACTGACAATTTACAATTGTCAGATTTGAAAGGTTTTATTTTCTTCCATAACCAAATGAACAGGTTCTACCAACCTCTATGAGAACAACTAAAAAGTAACTAAATATTTTGCCTGTTAATGGCGGATATTCGCGTCGACCAATAGCGGCGAAGACATCCCTATGGCCACACTGTCTTGTATATAGCCACTGTACTACCAGCTACAGTGACTATATACAAGACAGTGTGGCCATACGATTGTTGGCCGCCATTAACAGGCAAATTTGAGCGTAGAGATATACAGTGCCTTTCGAAATAATCGAACGTTTTTGAGTGGTCATTATTTTGGCGCTAGTTATTTTAACTAGTTGATGTTAGTTACACGTGCAGTGTTATTTTTGAACATTGACATTTCTCATTGGCGTTCGTTCGTAGTGCTTTTAAGGTGTTACATGAAGTTTACAACCGGTTTCAGTTATGCTAGTTTACAATACAGCTAAATGCCGTCTTCCTGTTTCCTGTCTCCAAACCTCCCTGTTCTGTGCTTGGTCTTCTTCCAGGTTCTTCCATGGCTCTCCGAATACCCTCATTCCACGGTTTGCGTGGTCTACCTCTTTTTTTCTTAACCGGCGGCGACCATTTAAAGATCTTCATAAACCACGTCGTCTCCTCCATTCTCCAATTCTGTCCACAACTGATTCTGGTGCCTCCATTCTGCGTCTTATTTCCTCGTTCGTCACTCTATCTCGTCTCGATACCTTTGCGCTTTTTCGTCCATTTGAACTGTGTTTAGTCTTCGTTTCATTTCCGTTGTTACAGTCCATACCTCACTGCCATAACATAGCACCGACTCTACCATTACTTTACCTATTCTTTTTTGTTTTTGTTAGAGATAGTATTGTCCCATCAAATTGATTTTAAGTACTTTGTACTATTCGAGTTCTGATCTCTTCTGTTTCCAAACCTTTTTCATCGATTGTATTGTAGCACCGAGGTATTTAAACCTTTCTACTTGTCTTACTGCGACATCTTCATTTATTAAGACTTCATATTGTGCTTTCGAGTTGACTACTAAATACTCCGTTTCCTCTAAACTTATGCTAAGGCCCCATTTATCGTAGCACCGATGTAATCTCTTTATCATATATTCCAAGTCGAACGCATCTTGTGCTATTACAACAATAACATAATTATAAATTGTCACATTTAAATACTGTGCAGAATATTAGTTTTTCAGGGCAATAGATGATAAAATTTGACCCGCTTGCGACGCTAATGAATTATTTGACACTGACAATTTACAATTGTCAGATTTGAAAGGTTTTATTTTCTTCCATAACCAAATGAACAGATTCTACCAACCTCTTTGAGAACAACTTAAAAGTAACTAAATATTTTGCCTGTTAATGGCGGATATTCGCGTCGACCAATAGCGGCGAAGACATCCCTATGGCCACACTGTCTTGTATATAGCCACTGTACTACCAGCTAGAGTACCTGTATATAGTAAGAGTAGAGCAAACGCGGCAACAGTATTTCATTGGTTGGATCCCTTTTGGATCCCATTAGAATTTAAAAATGTAGTTGGCACGTGTGCTTTCGATTTTTTGAATTAGTGACATTGAAATTGTCAGATTTATTGCACTTTCGAAGTAAGTACAGTTGCGGCCAACTCAAAGTGCACGGCAGATTTTTAGCTTGTAATACGATATTCTAATCATAGGCGTCGAGTTTTGACGTTTACGTTTGTCATCAACTGTCATAGAACTGAAAACTTGGAAAATTCCCAGACATTTGTCAGAAGCAGAGAAAATGCGAGCTATCGCAAAACTGGAACAGAACTGGTCGCTGAGTCGAGTCGCAACAGATTTGCATGTGAGCAAGAGCTGCACTTTCAAAATTAAACATCGTTGGCAGCAGAGACTTCTGCAAGAAAAGTTTTTTTTAACACCAGAGAACAAAGAATTTGCAACCGACTATTTGAATGAGATCAACTACTTTTGGAACACAACTGTTTTTTCAGGTGAAAAGATATTTCAATCATTTACTAATTGACGATTAAGGGTGTGTAGACCACAAAATTCAAGATTTGAGGAGCAATATTATATTCAACCCTTAAGGAGTAGTGGACGATTCTCTGTAAACGTATGGGGATGGATCAATGCTCATCGATCTGGGGCATGATATAGAATTAATGGTCGACTGAATGCTGAAAATTATCTCAACATTTTGTAAAATGTGATGCTGCCATCTGTAAGAGAGGTCTTTCCTAATCAATTTACTTTTCAACAGGCGAGATATTACCTAATTAATTAATTTTGTTTATGTTAACGTAATTGATAACATTATTTTCACAGGATAACTGTCCTGTGCATACAGCAAGAGTTGTTCATTGATGGTTTGATGAGAATAATATCAATTTATTACCATGGCCTACAAGAAGTCCGGACTTGAATCCCATCGAAAATGTTTGGGGCTATTTAACTAAAAAAATGTATACCAGGGATTTTGCACCAAATAAAACCGATGAATTATTGGAAAGAATAAGAAATGCTTGGAAGGAACTGAGAGAAGGATACAATATGGAAACATTGGTCAACTCTATGCGAAACAAACTGCAAAGCGTAGTAGCAATTGAATACTGATACATATCTATAAAATACATATTATTATATAGTTTGCTTACTTCTGAAACTTTGCTAAAATACAAACATTAAAAAAGTAATACCTATTCTTATAACCACAAGTAACGCCACTGGAGAAACCCCCATTTAATAAGCCGAAAAATCGCAAAAATAACCATAGTAACAAAAAACCGTGCACTTTGAGGTGTCCGTAACTGTACATATGTCATTATCATGACCGGTTGTTGCGTAACGGGGTGTAATAACCGTTCAGAAAATGATATACATCCTATAAGCATAGTCAAAAATCCAACAACAAAACAAATTTGGTTAAACAGCATCGACAGAGAAAATTATAAATCCAAACGACCAAGAATATGTGAAAATCATTTTGGAAAGAATCAGAGGGAATTTGGAGTACGCTTTAGTTTTCATGTTAGGTAGGAAAACTAGTGGCATCTTAATTTTCCTTTTATTTCATTAATCCTTACCTTTAGGAGTTATTACAAATAGATGGAAGCAAGCCAGTATAAAATGTTAAGATTGAATCAATCTTTGGATTCCTACATTTAAATATTATTCCATCTATGTTCCTCAGGTGTAGATGTGAACAGCAAATGAATATAAAGTTGAGTTAATACCACTGTATTTACTAGTTAATAAATAAAAGTGCATTACATGGCATTAAGCACATTTAGTTTCTACTTCTTACCACGACTAAATACAAAATAATTTATAGTCAACTATAACCTATGACAGTTGTAACTAACTTCACAGGATGAATCTCTTCATTCTATTAATGTAGTCGACTGTAAAATTGTGACTAACATGGATCCCTAAATGTCATCGTTTGCTCTACTCTTACTAATACAGGTACTCTACTACCAGCTAGAGTCCCTGTATATAGGATATACAGGATCTCTAGTACCAGCTACAGTGACTATATACAAGACAGTGTGGCCATACGATTGTTGGCCGCCATTAACAGGCAAATTTGAGCGTAGAGATATACAGTGCCTTTCGAAATAATCGAACGTTTTTGAGTGGTCATTATTTTGGCGCTAGTTATTTTAACTAGTTGATGTTAGTTACACGTGCAGTGTTATTTTTGAACATTGACATTTCTCATTGGCGTTCGTTCGTAGTGCTTTTAAGGTGTTACATGAAGTTTACAACCGGTTTCAGTTATGCTAGTTTACAATACAGCTAAATGCCATCTTCCTGGTCCCTGTCTCCAAACCTCCCTGTTCTGTGCTTGGTCTTCTTCCAGGTTCCTCCATGGCTCTCCGAATACCCTCATTCCACGGTTTGCGTGGTCTACCTCTTTTTTTCTTAACCGGCGGCGACCATTTAAAGATCTTCATAAGCCACGTCGTCTCCTCCATTCTCCAATTCTGTCCACAACTGATTCTGGTGCCTCCATTCTGCGTCTTATTTCCTCGTTCGTCTATCTCGTCTCGATACCTTTCCGCTTTTTCGTCCATTTGAACTGTGTTTAGTCTTCGTTTCATTTCCGCTGTTACAGTCCATACCTCACTGCCATAACATAGCACCGACTCTACCATTACTTTACCTATTCTTTTTTTGTTTTTGTTAGAGATAGTATTGTCCCATCAAGTTGATTTTAAGTACTTTGTACTATTCGAGTTCTGATCTCTTCTGTTCCCACACCTTTTTCATCGATTGTATTGTAGCACCGAGGTATTTAAACCTTTCTACTTGTCTTACTGGGACATCTTCATTTATTAAGACTTCATATTGTGCTTTCGAGTTGACTACTAAATACTCCGTTTTCTCTAAACTTATGCTAAGGCCCCATTTATCGTAGCACCGATGTAATCTCTTTATCATATATTCCAAGTCGAACGCATCTTGTGCTATTACAACAATAGCATAATTATAAATTGTCACATTTAAATACTGTGCAGAATATTAGTTTTTCAGGGCAATAGATGATAAAATTTGACCCGCTTGCGACGCTAATGAATTATTTGACACTGACAATTTACAATTGTCAGATTTGAAAGGTTTTATTTTCTTCCATAACCAAATGAACAGGTTCTACCAATCTTCTTGAGAACAACTTAAAAGTAACTAAATATTTTGCCTGTTAATGGCGGATATTCGCGTCGACCAATAGCGGCGAAGATATCCCTATGGCCACACTGTCTTGTATATAGCCACTGTAGTACCAGCTATAGCCCCTATATTTACATATAGTAGCGACAACGATTGATGTTGCCGCTGGGGCAAAATCACGTTGGTATCCCTTAAGTCCCTAGCATATTTAAAAATCGCCTAGGAAGTTGCATAATTAAATTAAAATGTGACATTGACAGTTGTCGTGGTTTTATTCATTTTTCTCTTCGGGGGCTAATTTGAAGTCGAGGACGTGAAAATGCTAGGGTGTTGTGACGATAAGTGTAAAAATAGTGGCAGAAAAGGATTTCAGGTATTCAGATTTGTTATTTTTTCACTGTTTACACTGAAATTTACCGTTTAGTAACTTTTTGTATTTTCATGTTTGCATCAGGTTTGCCCCATGATGTCGCTACTATTTGTAATATAGGGGCTATAGTACCAGCTTACTTTTCTTTGAAACATGCTAAGTGCCAACCAACAGAAAACAGAAAATACTGTTAGCTGTCAGCTGTTTTAGGTTATCTGCGTGTTGAAACAGTAAGTTATGAATGCTAGTTTGAGTGATAAGCAAATGGATAATCAAAAACAAAATATCGGTGGACGAAAGAGGGCAACACAGAGCAAATTAAGGATATCAGGGAAAGATTATTCAACGAGAAGTAGTAAAAATGTCCCAAAAAAGGAGGAACCTAAAAGACAGGTGAGATATGGTCTTTAAACATTTTTAGTTTCAATACTAAATAGTAAGTTTCTTGTTTCAGCTGTCCTGTTAATGTTATTTTTCCTGTAAAAGTATTTCGTATGAAAGAAGACTAGGTTTATTTAAAAAATTCTACGCTGAAAACTCCAAGATTCAGGGCACTTACCTGATGAATTTGATTAGTGTGTTAGAAGTAAAAAGACGACGTCATGGCAATTATAACGATCCATCAGAAAGTCATCGCCAGGGCACTATAGCCTACACAGTTCTAGATGGAACAGGTCAGATGGTAAGAGTTTGTAAATCAACTTTTATGGACATTTTTGCTGTATCAAAAATGAGGCTTGAAACAATAATAAAGAAAAAGAAAATGGGCGAAACTTCCTTTACTGATAAACGAACATGTTACAAGTTAAAAAAGTTCTCCGCAGAAGATAGGAACATGGCGAAGCAACACATATTGTCTATTCCTCGGCAACAGAGTCATTATTCGAGATCAAAGAGTGCCAAAGAATATTTAAGCCCAGATCTTAATATTCATCGTTTATTCAGAAGTTTTGTTGAAAAATATCCAGATACAAAAATTTCATATAAATTTTACAGCCGAGTGTTTGGAGAAGACTTTCCAAATTTGAAATTTCACCATCCCAGAAGTGATACCTGCAGAGTGTGCGATAAACTCACGTGTGAAGCAAAAGCTGAGTTACCGTCCAGTACTGCTGCAAAACAGAAACTAGAGTTACACCATCGCAAAGCTGAAAGTGCTTTTAAGCTGATGAAAAAAGATACTACAGATTCACAGTTGCCTGGCAGCCGTATTTGTTGCTTGAGCGTAGACTTACAACAAGTCCTTTTCGTCCTAACGCATAGTGATATGTTTTATTTAAGCCAACTTAGTTGCTACAATCTAGGCATCCATTACAATAATACAAATTCTGGGTACATGAATGTATGGAATGGGGGAGTAGCATGTAGAGGAGGAAACGAGATTGCATCTTGTATATTGCAGTTCTTGAATAGCAGTGTAGTTAAAGACAAACACGTCATTATTTGGACAGACAACTGCGCTCGACAAAATAAAAACAAGATTGTGATTTTCCTATATATATTTGCTGGCACATGGTGTATTTGATACCATAGAACACAAATTCCTAATCAGTGGTCACAGCTTTATGGCTTGTGATCGCGATTTTGCACATATAGAAAAGAGAAAAAGGGTCATGAAGGCTATGATTCCTGAAGATCTACATAATGTTATTAGATCAGCAGTTTATCACCCTGCTTTCGAAATCATCGACATGGAAAAACATGGATTTTGGAATATAAAGGAGGCAGCAGAAGCCTTGATTGACACAACAAATTTAAATATCAGCAAAGTAGTCATGCTTTGTCTAGAACGAGAGAACCCTTGCACTGTTAAAGTTAAAGAAAGTTATAGTGAGCTTGAGTCTTGGAGAGATGTTAATGTTTTGAAAAGGAATCCATCTCAGACGTTAAGAAAACCAATCTAGTACTTTTACCGCCACAAAACAAAATAACAGACAACAAGAAAAAATCGTTAGCATCAATGATTCCGTTTCTAGAAAAAGAAGAACACAAAGATTACTACAGGAATCTATTACAAATTTAAATACTCTTGTTTGTTTACTTCTGACTTTTTTTTTTGTGAAAACTATATAATACACATTACTTACTCACTTGTTTATTATTATTTTCAAACCCTATAGATTGCAATAACATTATCTCTGGGCATACAGACTTAATGTTTTAATATGGCACTTAGATTGTTTCTAAACTGAAAAATATTATCTTTAATATATTCAGTTCAAATAAAATTAAATTAATAGTAACCTGGTACAATATATCTATAAACCCAGTCCAATGCTTACCTTAATCCAGAATATGTATTTATTAACGCCAAACAATGCTACATTCAACAGTAATCGTTTTTTTGGTGATATCTCGGTTTTATACTTTTGGCACTTAGCCTATTTGAACCGTCCAGTCTTCAATTATAACATTTTTGAACAAAACCATCGGCGAAAAGTTTGTATGACCTGAAGTGGAGATACAGACACTATTGAATACAATGTCGTTAAAATACTTCCTTTCCCCCAAAATTCAGCGCTGTGGCCATCATGCTTTCCCAAAGAGTGCTGTAATAGAATTTTATATCAAATGAACAAGTTGATCTTAGTTACCTGTATATTTTTCTTGTGCTTTACTTAGTTACCGCGTTTGTTGCCAAATCAGTAAGTTATACTTACCGTTCTAGAATGGTAAGTAAAAATTCGAGGTTAGTAGGTTAGGTTTTGCGTCAGTTTTGACACAAACTGACGCAAAATCTAACCTACTAAGCTCGAATTTGACATAGACTTACAGTGCCACCAACATATTATTCCGTGGTATAATGTCACGTTTTACTTACGTTTGAAGAACAATAATCTCTATAGTGCAAAAAACGTCATAAGCATCACGAACGTTAAAGAATTACCGATCTCGGACAATAATTGGAGTCGTCGCTTCACTCCTCCTCCAAACAATTGTCTTCGATTGGTAAAATGTACTTACCGTTCTTAATACTTAATATACTATTGTTGACCTGTTTTGCTGTCTTTTTTTATTTATTTTCAGTAGGTTATATTCTATTAAGTGCGAAAGTAATTTTTTATCCACTTGTAGTCATTGTCACTGCAATAAGCATTAACTATATAGGAAATTATTGTAGTTTTGGGCAGGTGGTTAATGTCACCCCAAATGTAGAGGAATAATTCGACAGGGGTGTTTTTAATTTCTTTCCAGTGGGAAAATAAAACAGTGACGTTTTATTTTTCCAGCGGGAAAATAAAACAGTGACGTTTTATTTTTCCAGCGGGAAAATAAAACAGTGACGTTTTGAGGATGTGAAATATCACATGGTTTATAGAGTCATACATTTTAGTCATCTTCAACTTTATTTTTCTCATAGAAGGCCGTCATTGGAGAAAATGTATTCTAAATGACTCGAGTAACCCATAATAATACATGTTTTATTAATTTGATCAATAACAAATCGTCCAGGAAAAATAAAATTTGCTAAACGTGTTTTTTCAAAAAAAGTTTTTTTAAATGGCACCTACCAAGGGCAATCGTGCCATTAGATAGAAAATGTAATTATCTATCTAACGATATGCATCATGCACCACTTTATCTTTATATAAAACGGAAAAATGTTTACTTAATAAATTTAAAAAATATTTTTGGGAAATACCTAAGCAAATTTGGCAACACTGCCGTATGTAATTTGAGTCGCAGACTCCGAAAAGCATAAAATATACAGAACAATCCATTTAAAAAATCTCAGTTAATGACATTTCCGGTGAAACCGGAAGTCGGCCATTTTGATTATATCTGTCTCTCAATTCAAAATTGTGTTTATTATCCTTGTAACAAGTTTTATTCAAATCCGTTGATATTTAAAGGAGATAGAGACATGGCCCTGATCTCATTGTCACCCGATATATTCCTTATTATCTGATTTTAGTTATTCATATTTAAAACCTATCTTTTAGAAAAAGGGGTTTATATATTGCTATTTTTATTTCCAAATTGCTTTCTAACCTATAGATAGTTGTTAATATATGATTTTAAAATATTTTGTGCACTCGGTCAGTGGCCGAATGCTCCCTGGCCTTTTAAAATGTACTTTTATATCTTATTCTACCTTTAGATGGCACTAAAATGTATTTTGAAAACTAGGAGCAACTCATTAGATGAAGACGTCATAAAACAAGCTACCATACGTTATTTTAATGAAACTTTCTCGGAAAGAAACGCTGCCAAAGTCAACGGAATAAAGAGTTCGACACTGCAAAGCAGAGCAATTTTTTTTTAATGGAGACGACCAGAGAGCAGTATTCAAGGCGACATATACAAAACCTGGATGACTCCAGGAACGACAGCGAAATAGATGATTATGCTCCTAAATGCTGAAGCAAATATACCAATAGGCAAGTGTTTGCTATACAAGAGGCAGAGTTGGAGAAGTATATTAAAAAATGTCCTAACATAAATTGTGGTCTAACTTATGTTCAAATCTAAAAGCTAGCGTTTTACCTTATCGAAATCCTCAGGAATTACACAAATCAAAACAGGCTAAAGAAGGATGGAGAAGAGCGTTTATCGCACGACACAGGACACTTTCCCTAAGAAAACCATAAAGCACTAGCCTCAGCAGAAGCACAGTTTTTAATAACTATAATGTAGAACAGTTTTTTGATATCCTGAAAAGTTTTGGATCGTTACAAATTCCCTGCGAAGAAAATATACAATCTTGACGAGACAGTCATGAACACAGTTAAAGTTGTGACGACGACCGATAGAAAGCATGTATCTCAAGCTGCTGAATCGGAGAGGAGTGAGTTAGTAACCTTTGTTGGTATCGTTAATGCTGCAGGCCAAAGCAAACCGCCTATGTATGTGTTTCCTAGGATAAGAGATCGATTAATTCTTGCATGACGCTCTGGTTTCGAGCTTAGCATAGGAAGAAAAGTGGTTAGCTGTAGGCAGAGTTATTTCACAGTGTTCTAACGTACATTATTAACCACACCCATTGCACTACTGCTAACCCTATTTTGTTACTCTTTAACAATCATGAATCACACGTAAGTCTTAAGTGTGTTAAGTTCTGTAAACAAAATGGATAGTGTTATTAAGTTTTTCACCCCAAACGACTCACAGAATGCAACCATTAGACGTTGTAGTCTACGGACCTTTCAAACAGTTTTGCAGTGTCGCATTTAATGATAACATTCAACCCTGGCAAAACTATTACGATTAAGAACATTGCTGAACTAATCGTGCCTACTTAAGAGTTTTCACAGCCAGCAATATAATCAGTGGTTCTAAGAAACCCGGAATTTGACCGCTTAAAATATTGGCATTTAGCCATGAGGACTTCAATTCAAGTTATGTTACGGATAGACCGTTGCCTGAAAAACCTGAAGAAGAAATGGAAAACGGAAATTAAAGAGGAAAGCACAAAAGGCCAGATAGAAGATAGAAATATGGTAGAACAAGGAGCAGAACAAATTACACAAGAGGAAGACGTGAAAACGCCAAAGATATATTTCTTACAAAACGTTCCAAGAAAAAAAAATGCGTCTATAAATCCTAAGCCTAAGATTATTATTTTAGACATCATTAACGTCTTGTCGTCCTGCAGTGGTCTTAATATTATTTCACAAACACGATTCCTAACACTGAAACTTACACCCTAATCCACTAAACCTAAAGCAACTTTCGACTTTCTTAATGTAAATATTCGAAACCTTTTTGACATTTTTGCTCCACTTAAAACTTCTATTTTTCGTAAACGTAGAGCCCCGTGGTTAACAGATAATATAAGATTCATGATAGGTTTGAGGGATAAGGCCTTTAAACGTTTTAAAAATTCTCAGCTTATTGAGCACTGGAACTACTACAATAGTTTACGCAATTTAGTAAACGTTAGCATTAAAAATGAGAAAAAGGCATATTTTAATTACCGATTTACTCAACAAAACCCCAAATCCTTGTGGAAAAATTTACGACAGTGTGATATTTATTCTCAGAAAACTCAGAATAATATTCCACATAATTTAAGTGACGTAGACATAATCAACGACTTCTTTATTGATTCCATTCCTAGCATAGATAAACCTGATCCACACGTTCTTAGACTTTATGAAGACGTTAAACGTGATACTCTCGAAACGTTTACATTTTGCACTGTTACGTAAGAGGTTATTAACAGCTGTATACATTCTATAAGGTCTAATGCATCTGGTAATGATGGTCTCAGTATATTGATGTTACAAATGTGTTGCCCTTTTATACTTCCCTACATAAGCAATATAGTTAATACCTGCTCGTTGGAAGGTGTCTTTCCAACACTGGAAAACTGCTGTTATACATTCAATTGTAAAAATCAATTCACCTAAAGAATTAACAGATTTGAGGCCAATTAGTATTCTCCCAGTCTTATCTAAGGTCTTGGAAAAAATCATAGATAGCCAAATCAGAAATTACTGGCAAGACAACAAATTAATACCTAGTTATCAGTCAGGTTTTCGAAAAAATTATAGTTGTACAACGGCATTATTAAAAATTACCGATGATATATTAGAAGCTACTGATAATGGGAATCTAACAGTACTGGCCTTGTTAGATTCACAAATTATTACTAGCAATATTGTATCACTATGGTTTTCGTGAAATGGCACTTAAACTACTTGAATCTTCTGTAAAAAACAGGAAGCAATGTGTATCCCTAGAAAACCAGAAATCTAATACTCGAGATATTAAACAAGGTGCACCACAACGTTCAATCTTGGGTCCTTTGCTTTATACCATCTACTCGTCCAACTTATGTAGTTCTACTCTAAAACACTGTCAGTACCATCAGTATGCTGATGACACACAGATTTATTTGTCATTAAAACGACAAGACACTTTAAATGCCTGCAATCTCATTAATAGTGATCTTAATAAACTTGTAGAATTGGCAGAACTTCATGCTCTCAAAATAAACCCATCAAAATCTGTTGTTATCGTGTTAGGAAATCCAAATAATAGCCGTATATTAATATTAGAATTAAACAGTCTCTAATTCCATGTTCGAACTCTGCACGGAACCTGGGAGTTATTTTTGATAGTAGTCTGAGGTTTCGTGAACATATTTATAGCTGTATACGTAGAGCTTAAACTTCTCTGTGGCAATAGACAAGTGCTTAGCGGAAATGTCAAAAAAGTGTTATGTGATTCGTTAGTGCTATCTCAATTTAACTATTGCGATGTTCTTTACGAGCCCTGCATCGATAGTGCAACGAAAAGAAAAATTCAGTTGGTGCAAAATTCGTGTTTACGACTTATTCATGGAATAAGAAGACGTGAACATATTTCTCATAAAATTAGTGTAACTAAATGGCTCAACATGTTCAATCGGCGTTTTCTTCATGCTGCTGTACTTTACCATAAAATTATTACCTTGTAAACTCCTCCTTATCTCTATAATAAAATCAGCCACCGCACCGATGTCCATAATTTAAATTTGAGGCATAGGGGCGTATTAACTATTCCGTTGCACCACACTGAACTTTACAAACGGTCTTATACGTACAACATTTCCAAAATATATAACCAAATTCCAATGAATTTCAAAAATAAACCCCTTTTCTCGTTTAAGAATAGTGTATTGTCATGGTTGCAGAACAAATCTATTCAATAATCTAAAATGTAATTTCAATGTTGAAGATTCGTATATTATTTGATTAATCGAGAAAACTTTTGCGATACTCAATTGTTTCATGGTCTAATGTTTCAAATGTTCCATATTCAGTATTATTTCCTTAAATTTTGATAAAACGTAGTATTTTGATGCATGATATTTATTGCCCTTAAATAATTATATAGTCGATGCTATTGACACAACGGTAGTAGGTAAGAGGAGGTATTTCCTCCCTGGAGAGAAACAATCTGACTACTATCGTTTTTGCCGGATGATAATTTGGTTTCATTTATTGTATTGTGTGTAAAGAAGCAATGTATATCAATTCGGTAAATAAAAAGTATTATTATTATTATTATTATAAAAAACAATAAAAGTAATGGGAAGCCTGGGCTCTGAAGAGTTTATACTGATATACCGAAAAAGGATAGGTTGGAGGAAATTGAACGAGAAAATGAAAGAAAAAAGTAAGTGACCAAATGGAACCTGTTTACACCTTTAACGCCTAGCGTGCCACATATGGTACATAAAACCTACGCAGTCGATCTGGCCGTTTCTAGTGTCAGCACGACCCTGCAGCATTGCAGTGACTGTTGAATTATGCAAGATTAGTCTGAGTGCAACACGTGTGCAGTTCTTTATTACTATTTGGTGCTCGAAATAATGGATATATACTTTAAGTATCATTTTTTGATAATTCATATTTACAATTTCCTAAACTGGTAAATTAATTGAGTTTAAAGATTACAGGATGATTTTACGCATATTACAAGTTGTAAGTTGTACTAGGTTTTTTACTATAAATTACTTTTGTCCAGCGTGCCATATATGGCAAGCGTTGTCAAATTTTCGTAATATTGTTTTTTGCATGTTTGACTTTTCATAACTATAAGAATAAAGAAATTAGTATGTTGTTTGCTGTATTCCATATATTGAACTAAAAGACGATTAGCTTTGATCGATATTTACTAATCCTGTGTGTTTTCTACGGAGACATAACTCTGCAAGAAGCGCTTGATATGACTCAGCAGACGAAGACAATGGTAGTCACATAGACAACCTTACTGGTCGACAGCTCCGCAGTAAAGCTGAACTTGTTTTTCGAGGCGAACGAGCAAGTGGGGAACCGAACTTAGCTTCATTTCAAGATGCTGCTTCACCTGGCGAATCTATGAAGAATTTTCCAGCTTCCTCAACCACTGATAAAAAAATAGCAATATTTCTGCAACGCATAGAAAAATAAGTATGAAGAATCAAGAGAAATATACCTGGCGTGATAGCGATACAAAACTTGTATGCTTTTCTGATTCTAATTATATATCCGTTCAAGATTTGTCACCTCTCGAGTTATTTGAACGGTTTTTCGATACTGAAGTTGTCGCGCTCCTTTGTATTGAAACCACAAACTATTCTCTATTCAAAAACCGCCCGAAAGTAACATCTAGTGAGATGAGGACGTTTATAGGAATATTGCTGCTGTCAGGCTATACTGTTCCTACTAAAGGGAGTTATTGGGAGAACCTAAACGATGTCCTAAATAAACTAGTTGTGAACACAGTGAGAAGGAACAGATTCTTGCAGATTTGTCGCTTCATTCATTGTGCGGATAACACAAAAATGAACAACAATGATAATATAGAAGTTACGTCCCTTGATGAATCTTTTAAAGAAAATATTTCTGGATGAGTACAGATCTGAAGCATATAAATTTCGATGAATGCGTGGTGGCCTATTATGGTCGCTATGGTTGTAAACAATTCATCAGGGAGAAGCCAATCAGGTTTGGATACAAGATTTGGTCATTGAATACTCCAAGTGGCAATTTGATATCGTTAGAAGTGCATCAGGGCGCATGTACTTCTACGAACGTTGAATATCAGACAAGGTGTGGAAGAGCAGTTGCACCGTTACTGGAAATGCTGGATAATTTTCCCGATTAAATAAAGACCTTGCCATCTCAACTCTATTTCGACAACCTTTCTACTAGCTTACCACTACTCACAACCCTGAAAGAACATATTTATGACGGAACTGGCACATTAAGTGAAAATAGGCTAACGCCAGGGTGCCCCAGTGAGGCGTCAAAATTAATAAGAAGAAAACCACGACGATCATTTACAAATGTCAGCACTACTGATAATATTGCTGTGGTTGGTTGGATAGATAACTCGGCTGTCACAATAGCTTCTACTACTTGTGAGGTGCAACAAGTTAGTTCAGTTCAGAATTGTGGCCTATTTTAAACAAAGTACGGCACCTACCGAGAAATTAAGGGAAATGCAGCAACAAATGCGTCGTCCAAAACTAAAAGTAAAGCAAGACGTTAATACAAGTTGCATCCCCTGTTTACTCATGATGGAAAGACTCATTTGCATCAAAACTCTATTATGTTATCAGCTGCAATCACATCTCCTCCAAAAGCAGCTGATTCTTTAAGCACTGCGGAATGGGAAATAATTTCAGATTGTATGCCTATTCTAAAACCTTTAGAAACTATGACAGTAGAATTGTAGGGAGAAAAATACCCGCAATGTCCTCAACTGCCCCGCTTATAAGAGGGATTCAGTATGATTAATAAAAAGTAAGAATCCCAAACGTCAGCAGGGCAGTTGTTTCAAAAAACATTATTGGAGGCGATATTCCAACGACTGGGTTCTTTGACAATGAATAAAGTTGTTGCCAAAGCTACATTCTTGATCCTAGATTCGAGAAAATTGCATTTGGGATTGAAGACAACGCGAAGAATGCCCAGAAATGGTTGACCGATTAAATGGCCACCCTTATGAGAGTTATGAGTCACAAATTTCACAGCCAAATTTGAACCAGGAGAAAACTGATTCGCTGTGGAAACATTTTGGCAACAAAGTAGCCCAAGTCAAAAACTACTGTTACAGCAAGTACCACGGTCTCTCGGATGATAAAGCAGTATTTGGAAATGCCACATTCAGAGCGGTTTAAAAATCCATTAGATTTTTCGAAGCAATAGAGTGCCGTATTGCATGAAATGTTTCGCCTGCAATTAATAGTATATTGCTTTACAAGGGATGTAGGTAAGATTTACACTACCGAGGACCGTTTGATGCCTGAGTGAGCGAAGCGAACGAGGGTAACAGAGTACGGGTTTTGGAGGTTTGTGTGGCCGTGAATGAAGATGGCGATTTATGGCAGGCTGTATATCCATAGCACGGTAACCGTTATTCCTCAGAGCTTTCCGAATGTCCGATCCTCCTGCAGCAATAGTCTTTCTTCCCTATATCCACCAAGTCACCGACCGCATAGGAAAGTTTCTTCGAAAACAAAACATTAGTACAGTGTTCAACCCCCCGAGAAAAATTTCACAGGTTCTTCCTTCATCTAAAGATAAATTAAACACTATGTCATCTAAAGGTGTTTATAGAGTCCCTTGCTCTTGTAATGCTGTATACATTGGTGAAACAGGTCGTTCAGTGAAAACTCGCATATCTGAGCACCAGCGTTGTCTCAAGTCGGGTCTCGTTTCATCATCAGCTATCGCCAAACACCAACGCGATACTGGCCATAAGATCATTTTTGATGAAACTTCCATCATCTGCAAATCCCCATTCTTCTTTAGCAGAAAGATTCGCGAAGTCATTGAGATTTACAAACACCCTAATAATTTCAATCGGGACGAAGGCTTTCCCCTTCCTTCTATATCAAAAGTGCTAATTCCTAAGCCACTGAACCGCGACGGCATTTGCTGAACCGCGACGGCGCTTCCCTATAAATTCTCGCCTTCCTCCTTCAGATAGTTAGTCGAATTTCGCCTCTGACGTGGTTCACACGTTGAGTTACCGTGCTCTTCTATCCTTCCCTTATAGAGTTTCGCCTCTGGCGTGGTTAACACGTTGAGTTACAGTGCTCTTTTGCTTTTTTCTCCTGATGAAGCCCCTTACGAAAGTGGGATATCAATCATGACACGGTCCAATCCCAAGTCGTTTGTTACTTAATGACAATGGCCGTGAAAGCCTCAGAAATCATAAATAGCAATACTGTTTTGTTTATTTTCAAATAAAAATCATCTTAACCGGATCCTGCTCCAAATTTAAATATTTCATTTTGGCGCTATTGAACACGTGTCCGGGCGATTGATTTGATACCTCCGCGTCCCACAGATTGCACTGTAGACAAAGCAAAAGAATATCAAACGACGCATGTCTAGCCTATAGCCTGGGTAAGCGCATACGTAAGTGTATATTGAAATCGATTGAGCGTTCGCTATTCGAAATATTTTGATTTCTGAACAGGCATCATCATCAGTCGTAGTTGCGAGATGCGATATGACTGAAATGAAAATGAACGATATTTGGAATTATTAAATAAATCGCGAATACCGAATAATAATTCGACAGCCGAATAGTTACTCGAAATATTGAAATCAATCAAATTAATTTTTAGTATCTCGAGATGTATCGAGAGATATAAAAATTATATTTGACGGCTGATGCCTCTTTAAAATTTATGATGGAGGCTCTTTCTCAACAAAAATATCCAATAGCTTTAGAATTTGTAGATTCTTTAAAATTTCGCATCTTACAGTGACGAACAGATTTGTTATCAAGGCTAATTATATTGTATTGTATGATATCGTTGCTATTTACTGGTGGTGTTCTGAGAAGATAGGAAAAAATTAAATTAGTTTTAAGTAAGAAATGGTCACTGCCACATGTTGCTCCTCTGTAAACTCGTGCACTTTTATTTTTTGTGCTTGTCTAATAATGATGTAATCTATTATAGATTGCCTTTGTCTAGCTTCCTGTCTCCATGTGTATTTGTGTTCATCTTTATGTTTATAATATCCATTCAGAATTTTCAAATAGTTTTGTTGCCATATTTCTATGATTCTCATCCCATTATCATTCACCGGAACTTCAGTGTTCTCCAACTACTACCTACAAAGGAGCTTACAACATGACATAGAGATGTTATTTCAACGTATATCTAAAGTTACACTCACAATGTTTGACCAAACTGCTTTCACCTAAAAGTTTAGAAAAAGAAACGTTACTTACAGTTGTATACCTGATATAGTTAACAGTGGTGTGCCAGTGGATGGTGACTTTTAATATTAAATATCACCACGCGATTATGGCTTGTGTGAAATGTAATTGTGAATTTAAGAGAAATGAGAAGAGTTTGAGCTGTAATGGCTGGTGTGATCAAACCTTTCATCCCAAGTGTGTAAAAATACGTGATGGAATATATAAGATCATTATAGAAGTAGACATTTTTGGTGCTGCGACAATTGCTGTAACATGAAGCAATTTTCGATGAGAAAAATGGTTGCGGATATGAGAGCGGCGTTGAAGGGATGGCGAAAAGTGTGCTAATGGAGTGAAGAGACAGGAAACAGCAATATCTACGCTGACAAATACGGTACGGGAAAAATATGAGGAAATAAACAGCAGTATAAAAAAGTTTGCAGAGAGCGAAAATCTAAACAAAGCTTCGTATGCAGGCAAGTTAAAAATTAAAAAGAACGAACCTGTGTTGGTGATAAAACTAAAAAATGAGGGACAGAAGAGTGGTGTCACCAACGATGCCATTAAATGTAGCATTGATTCCACAACTATCGAAATCTCGGGAGTAAAACATGCTAGCCGGGGTGGAATTATTATTGAATGCAAAAACCAAGAAGCAGTATCAAAAGTTAAGGAAAAAGCGGAAACGAAACTTGAGAGCAATTACAATATTAACTGATCATCGATGCTAGTGATCAACAACTCTTAAGATGTGTGAATTGCTATCTGAAGTGATGATCGTTATCTATCTATCTACAGTGTGTTTCACTTTACTTGGAAGCACCCCTGTATTTTCTTTGTTTTTGTATGGATCGATTTGAATATTTTATCAGTTGTACAACTCACCAAGAGGCATCTATTCGTGTTCTTGAGCGCAAAAGACGTTATTAGCCTGGCCCACTACGATCAAGAACATGGGTCACATTGTCAATATTTTGCATCGCGTTAGAATTAGAATTACTGGTGAAAATGCAAGATCCGATATTATTCTAGCTACTTCTCTATTGGATCTTGCATTTTCATCAGTAATTCTAATTATTTCTACTTTCTCAGCAACAGTTAAAAGTAATTCAGCCGTTATTAAAAGCTAATGACGTTTGCAATAAAAATAAAAATGTTGTTTATCCATGACACCATTTGATACCAAATTAAAAGTTGAAATTTGGGACTTGGACAAATTTATAGATAAAAATTAAAAATTTGAATTATTAAACGAAAATCGGTATCTGGGGTATTCTTTTGATTCTAGACAACTTTTCTTAATAACTTTTTGCTGTAACTTTAACGCGATGCAAAATATTGACAATGCGACCCATGTTCTTGATCGTAGTAGGCAAGGCTAACAACGTCTTTTGCGCTGAAGGACATGAATCGATGTCTCTTGGTGAGTTGTGCAACTGATAAAAAATTCAAATCGATCCATACAAAAACAAAGAAAATACAGGGGTGCTTCCATGTAAAGTGAAACACACTGTATATATACAGTCTGTTCTACAAAAAGGCCCCGCCTTCTAGCAACTTTATTATTTATTTTAGACCCAATAAACCTTATATCAAATTAAATGACACATAAAAACCTACATTTTAACACAATCAAAAATTTTTATCTTCAATTGTTTCAGAGTGGTGACGTCACATGCAATTTTTTTAAATGACACTGTATATATTTTTTTACATTTTCTGGTAGAGGTTTTTTTTCTCTTTTCAACAATATAAATATTTCATGCACTTGCATAAGAAAATTTTCGTGAAAAATTACAAAAACTTTTTCGCAGTAGGAGGCCATGATACAAAACTATAAACAAAAGCGTAACTCAGAAAAACAAAACAAATAGTAGAAAAACGCTTTAACTGTCAGATTTCAGAATAATCTAAAGTGTTTATTGTTTTGTTTTTCTGTTTCACCCATAAAAAAGTTTTTAAATTTTTCTCGATTTTTTTTTATGTAAGGGCATAAATATTTATATTGTTGAAAAGAGAAAAAAAACCTCTACCAGAAAATGTAAAAAAATATATACAGTGTCATTTAAAAAAATTGCATGTGACGTCACCACTCTGAAACAATTGAAGATAAAAAAATTTTGATTCTGTTAAAATGTAGGTTTTTATGTGTCATTTGATTTGATATAGGGTTTATTGGGTCTAAAATAAATAATAAAGTAGCTAGAAGGTGGGGCCTTTTTTGTAGAACAGACTGTATATAAAAATCAATCGCCGTGTGTTAGTAACGCAAAAATTCGCGAACGACTTGACCAATTTGGATGATTTTTTTGTTTAGTTCGTCTTACTCCCGAAGTGGTTTAGCAAAAAAGAAAATTCGGAAAAATCCAAAGGGAAAGCCGGAAAATTAGAAAATATCGAAAGTGTGTTTTTCTATACACTGTACGACTTTCTATTTGCAGTCATACTTTTATGATTTTATGCTTAATGGTTTGATGGGTTTTCCCCATCATGTCATAATCCAAAACAACGTTTGCCGGGTCAGCTAGTGTTTATTAATATTGCCATTATTGTGAAAAGTTGCCTCATGCGTAAATAGAATGTTATTACCAAATTGGGTTCTTCATTGACTTGTAGTTACCCATTGGCAGAAAGATTTACGATTTTAAAAATCTATTTCACTTAAAGCTTGATGTTGCTCGATATGGTAAGGATGGAACTTGTTTTTTTTTTTTATAAAGTTGCGAATTGTGTTTCAATGTAGGTCTAGGTTTGTGCTTATCTTTCTGGTATTAATTTGCGGCTTTTCTATAAGAGAGGCCACAACGTGAAACTCAATTTCTTCATTTATCCTTGTTATAGCGTGCTTGAGAGAACACTTCCAGAATTTATAAATCTCTCAGCCACACTCGTAAATGATTCTTTCCGCGGTTGTCTTCTTTCTGGGCATCGTTCACGGTACAAACGGCTAGTAAGCAAAACGTTTTTTTGAGTTTCACTATAAATAAAGATCATATCAACCATTCCTTCTTTAGAAAAAATCGTTGTATACAAAAATTGGCAATACGATAACGCAAAAACACAAAAACTAATGGAACAATATTCTAATAATTAGACAAACGTCAAAACAATAGATACAATTGTTTCTCTTTATTATGAGCGGCGAGTCTACCTGATTATTTGTTTTGTTAAGTTCTATTGTCATAATAATTTTGTATTTTAGCACATTTTCGAATAAAAGCGTAAGAAGGGTTCGTCTCATGGTTATGACACCTATTTTATTAATTAGTATCTACTTTTCAGGGGGAATCCTAATTTAAAAAAATATACAGGGTGTTATATTTGCAAAAAATTTATTATCAATAGTGGGTGGTACAATCATATTTAAAAAATCGCGATGACGATCAGAACGGTTAGTGATACAGATACAACGTTATACAGATTTATTCTAAATGTGACAGAGAATCCAAATGTGCAAAAATATAGAGGTGTTCTATTTAAAAAAACACAAGTTTGGGTTAGCATATTTTTTTCAGTCACCCTGTATGTACCTAAATATTTTTAGAATGTAGGTCGAAGGATCGTATATTATCATACCAAAATTGGTTTTGACGTCTCTAATAGTTAAGGAGCAATCCTCCGTCAATACAGTTAACACCCACCCTGTATATTTCTACGAGTTTCGCCAAATATGATTATCATGTCTGTTTTTTTTCATTGTTTAAGAACACGGTTTTATTTAAGCCAACTAACTTTGACAACAATAATAGTTCGAAATGTCATACAGTATGTTTAGTTTAATATTTACTATATCTGTTTTCAATTTAAAAAAAAAACACGCAATGCTTTGATTTTGTTATTTGTGTTGCTGTAAAAAATCTTCAGTGGCTACAAGTTTCGTAGCCCACCCTGTATAGAGACGCCTTTAGATATATGCGACGGTGCAGAGCAATGCTTCTGCTAATTTTTAAATTTTGTGGCCTTATTCCAGCGCGTGTTGATCGTTGGTTTGTATTACAGAAACGTGGTACCGCCAGGGCCGTATTAGTAATGAAGCAGAAGAAGGGGTCGCTTCTAGCTCAAAAATTTTCAGGCGGCAAATTTAGGATAAAAACAACTATCGCCATAGAAAAATTATGGCTTGCAGGAAATTCAAAAACCTCAATAAGACTTGGCTAATATTAGCTTTAAGAAGTTATGTATTGATGGCAATTAGAAATTGTACTTCAGAGCGATCCTTTCCAACTTCCAACAAATCAAATAATGTTTGAATTTGAACTGTACATATACGGTAATTACCGTACATCCGGCAACACCGCGGTGTGAGTAACCAATCACAACCATCTTCTCTCGATAAAAAATAACAGATGATCTGGTGGTGGGAGAAAAGGTTTTTCCCACCACTACCGTGATGGAACTTATTCATTGCTTTGCGTACGGCATCCGTAAGTACGTGTAGGGACGCTTTGTTGCATGTTGCATCACATATTGGTTTATTTAGTTTTCAGAAGTCAGTGTGTGTGTGCGTTGTTCGTAGATCTTTACCACGGAAGTATTTTACAGGCAAGTTATGTATATGTTACAGTAAATGCAGGAAATTAGTAAATGTTAGCAATTCCTAGTGAAAGTTGACATTTATTAATATGTTAGTAAAAGCTGGCAAATAAAATTCATGATTGACATTCACTAGTAATTGTTAGCATTCACTAGTCCTACCCAGGAAATGTCTAACTATACAGTTTTGTTGCTGTCCCGAAGCTATTATTTCAAAAGAAGATGTTCCAGAAAAGGAAATAAGCCTACGAACAGTTGCTAATTTGCAGTCCACGGGTACAGGGCAAGGTTTTTTAAAATGTCAATGCAAAACTAAATGCCAATCAAATAAATGTTTTTGTAAAGAAAAAGAACATTTTATGCACATCGAAATGCCACGCGTCACTACCGTGTGTAACAAGTAAGATTCCATTTACTTGTTTCTACTCAGAGATTAGTTTATTATTACACATTATATATTAGTTCTTAGAGTTCATTTTTCTTTATAAGCAATTTTTATACTTTTATGAGAAATATACTTTTATTTTGAGCCTAATTTATTACTTTTACTGCCACATACCAGCGAATGTTGCTTTTTCTAGTAATTTCCAGCATTAACTAGTAAAAGTCAACAAGGATTGCAACGAAAGCAACAATCACTACTGCAACTAGTAACTGCTAGCTTCTGCGAGTAAATGTTAGCATTAACTGAAGTTCCAGCTTTTACTGTAACATATACACTATATCGGTAGATTATTGACAATATTGAACAATTATTTAATATTGGGCCAAGCATTTGCCAACCGATTGCCAATACAGTGTTCTTCTTGGGAAGATACGATTATAGAACAACTGCTCCCCAAAAAATCGAAAGAAACGTACAAAAAAATTTATCAAAAATTTTGCTCCTGGAGAATAGAAAAACATGCAATGGAAGTTACTGAAGCTCTCATTCTAAATTATATTGCTGAACATTCCAAGAGTTTGAAGCCATCTTCAGTCTGGAGTTATTGCTCCATGCTAAAGGCCTGCCTCATTATTTTCGAGAATGTGGATATTGGAAAGTAAGTAGAAAAAATGTATTGTCATAGATCAAACTGTAAATATTTATATTACTTTTATAGATTCTCTAAAGTGAAAGCTCTATTGAAACAAAATTCAAAAGGGTTTAGGAGCAAAAAATCTAAAGTACTGAGCCGTGATGATATGTTAAGATTTTTCAGTGAGGCACCGGACGAAATTTTTCTACTGGTTAAGGTCAGTTACTTTTTTAAATAAAAACGTAGCAAATGAAAAAATGTCTTTGTTTATTGTAGACAGTGCTTGTCTTGGGTATGGCTGGTGGATGCCGCATTGGCGAACTCGTAAACATAAAAATTGACGATGTTGAGGATCGAGGAAATGTCTTCTTCTTCTTCTTCTTATATTAGGGTTTAACCCTGTTTCTTCCATTTCCTCTTTCTCCTTACACGTTATCTTGTGATGTTGACGTCCAACTCTCGTGCCAACGTTTGTGTGGTCTTCCTGGGAGCCTTTTTGTGTTAGGTGTCTGCGTCTGAACTTTTTTCGCTAACCTTTCTTCTCCCATCCTTTCAACATGGTCTCTCCAGTGTCTTGTTCACCTAGTCCATCTGACCACATCTTGCACTTCACACATTTCGCGGATCCTTTCGCTACGTACCCTATCGCGCAGGCTTACACCGGTGATGGCTCGCAGGGTTTTCATCTCTGTGGCTCTCATGATTTGTTTGGTTTTTGTTGTTTCGGCTCTTGTTTCAGCTGCGTATGTTAATAGTGGTCTGACGCATGTCTTGTAAATTCGGGTTTTGCTTTCTACCGTCATGTTTTTGTTCCTCCATATGATGTCGCGGAGACAGCCAGATATTACTGCGGCTTTAGTTGCTTGGGTCTTCACTTCGCTTCTGGTATTGTTGTCGCTTGAGATATTGGCGCCAAGATATTTAAATTGCATAACCTGTTCAATTGACTTTCCATCGACTTCTAACTTGCATCGTGTCGGAGTTTTAGATATAAGCATTGATTGTGTTTTGGAGGTGGAGATTTGCATATTGTATTGTTCTGCAGTTGTTTTTAGTTTGAAAAGCAGTCGTTGTAAATCGTTTTCCTTTTCGGCTGTCAGGACTAGATCGTCAGCATAGCCCAGGACTTGTATTTTACAGTTTCCCATTCTATATCTTCATTACTTGATCCATAATAATGTTAAAGAGAACGGGGCTCAAACTATCCCCTTGTCTAATGCCATTTGATACCGGAATTTCTTCCGTTAGTCCATTGCGGGTCTTAATTTTTGTATTGCTGTTTTTGTTTAGTTCCTTTATAATATGTATCGCTTTTTTATCAATTTTATGTTCTTGTAGTATTTTTAATACGTCGTTCAGCTGTATTCTGTCGAACGCTTGGGTGAAGTCTACAAAGCAAAGGTAGAGCGGCTTATTGAACTCAATGGATTTCTCAGTTAATTGACGCAGTATAAATATTGCGTCGACGGTAGATCTATTCGATCGGAACCCTTGCTGTTCTTCACTTATTTCTATTTGTGTTGTTATTTTCTGGGCTATGATTTTCGTAAATAGTTTTAGTATACTGCGAGGAAATGTCTTGGTTGTAACTCTACCAGACACAAAAACTAGCAAACCTTGCGTGTTTACTATAATTAATGAAGTAGCCATAAATGCTGTAGATATCTAAAGGACCTACGTAAAATTACGACCCCAAGCGGTGACCCATAGACGCCTTTTTTAAATTATCAACATGGCAAGTGTACCGTCCAGCCGGTAGGAGAGAACAAAATACGTAAAATGCCTAGCGTTATTGCGACCTTTTTGGGTCTTCCCGATCCTGCGTTATATACAGGTCATGCTTTTCGAAGGAGCTCCGCCTCGCTTTTGGTAGATGGTGGTGCGAATCTTCTTGAACTTAAGAGACATGGTGGATGGAGTTCCAGTACAGTCGCTGAAAATTATATCGAAGACTCGATTACGAAGAAGATAGAGACCTGCGAAAAGATTTTTGGAAAAAACTTCTTCTTTGATACCTGCAGCGAAACCTAGTACCACAGTTGTTGTTTCAGAAAAAAAAAACTCCTGTTCTGAATGATGATGCAGTTCATTTGCATAAAATTGTGAACAACGAATTAGTTAGTGCTACAACAAACATAAATTTTGAAACTGGTGCTGTTCAAAATTGCAACCTTTTTTTTATCAGCGAACCGTTGAAGGACCTGACTTCCTTAATTGGGAAATAATGCGTAGCCATTTTTGTTTTCGTTTTGTTAATTTAGTTGTAATTTCCTGATGTATAATTTTTTGATAAATTATTGATCTATTTTGGTTGACAGTTATTTAACATTTTTAAAGCGCTAGCGGAATAAAAATTTTAAATCACTAGCGGAATAAAAATTTTAAATGATTGTTTATAAAACATCAACTTTTATGGGCAGGCCAGAAACAAATAAACGTCACTTTATACGGCAAATTTGAAGAAATAAATTAAATAGTGACCTCAAAAATATATCTAGCTGATTAAAATTGAACAAGGTTAAGTTAAATACGTCTAAAACAAAAGCAATTATTATCAGTAGCGGACGATTATTAACCAATACGATAACTAGTGTAACAGTTGACGATGTAGTAATTGAATATGTCCCTAAAATAAAATATCTTGGTATTGTAATAGATAATAGGCTTTTAACCAACATGTGGATTAGGGTGGTTCTACGTTATACTTAGTGGAAAAAGCTTTTTCGAATTTTTTTGGTCGCACCCCCTAAAGTCGTTCTAATGCCGAAAAAACAAACGTATACAAAATTTGAATCCAATCGAATAATATTAACACGTGCCACCGAGCCCCGGAAGTTTCCAAATTGCAGTTTTTAACTTAATTCACTTATTATCAATTAATATCTCGCGAACATTAAGTCGTATCGAAATTTTGATAATGACATAAATAAAAGGAAATTTAATTTGCTACTAATTTAGTTATATGCAATTTTTTTGTAAACTAGTTGGAATTTAAAAAATATGCGTTAAGTATTAAAAAAAAGGTAAAAATTCTTGAAAAATTGCTTTTTTATTATACCTGCATCAGAATCGCCGTTTAAAGCAATCCTGAGCGTGCGAAAACAGGGGATTAAGGCTCGCCGAGCTTTAAAGGTGGTCAAGGAAACGACTGAATGCAACAACAGACGTGGACGCGATAAAAACGTAAATAATTGTCGTAACTATAGTAGCAATATTATTATGCCCTCTCGATTTATCACGACAAAAATTATTTCTAAGTTTTTAATGCGTAATTTATTTCCAGTATTGGAGGTATAATAAAAAATAGCCTAAAGTATTCGTGGATAACTGGTCTTAAAAACACTTGCTCTATTTCGAACACTCCGGCTACGCCGTCGTGCTCGAAAACTCGCGCGTGTTTTAAAGACCTTGTTATCCACTCATACTTTAATATACTATTTTATATTAATAACTAAAAATATAATATAATTAAGCAAATATATTTATTTACAAATTAAATAAAACGAACAATATTAAATAATTACTGAAGTTACATAAATTGAAAGAATTATATTTACAAACTTAAGAATAAAACAAATATACCAAGTTACCTATATGTAAAATAATTAAATGCATATCACAATAATTACTTTTTTTTCTAAGGAAACTACTGGAATCCGGATATTGACGCCGATAATCACTAACAACTTGTAGCAAGTACTGTTTTTGATCCTCTTTCTTGGTAATTAAGCTATTATATTTTTCGATCAGTTTAATACTTCTTTCCGCAATATCATTTGTGACGTGAAGTAAACAATTAGATATACTTACTTAAATTTTCCATTTCTTCGTAAGTTTATTTTCTTCTTGCATCTTCTCTTTCCAGTCGTTATGCAGTTCTCTTCTCTTGTTGATGTAACCTGCTATCAACACAAGCATACTACCTGGTCGCCCTTTTTGCCTTTGAAGAAGCAAAAACTGTTTATCTTCTTCTACATCTATTAATTCTAGAGCGTTCGCATGTGCGATATCGAACAGGTCGTCAAATTTTTCATAAAATTGTTATTCCTTCCTTTTATGAATCCGTTCTTTTATTTCCTTGTTTTAGCAGACTCCTTCATTCAGAGTATAATAATTCCAGCTTTTGTACAGAATGATGTTTTTCCTTAGCTGGAATCCGTGCATTTTACCAAAACACTATTCCTTGAATAATTAATTTTGCACTTTTATGTAAATTCAATTTAACTATACGCATATAAAAAAATAATTGTAAAACTTGTTCGTTTGAGAGCAATTTACTACCAATAATTTAATGTGCACCATTTCCTATTAAAAGTGCTTAGTCTTTTTCACGAAGAACCTTTAACGTTGTGGCCATTTTATGCTTTAAAATTTTAAAATGGTATATCCTCCCTCTAAACATCTGGTTTGTATTGACAAACAAAGAAACTGTGTTTGACTCGTTTTTTTTTAACTAACAGATTCTAAAAATATTTCAATATACTTAAAATAGGTAACAAAAAATATTATTGAATTTCAAACATTTATATATCATAAGATCTATTTACTTGTATTATTAAAAATCGCCTAAAATTGAATAATGGATTGCAATTTGCTTCAAAATTGTAATACTTCTACGTTTTCAAATTAAAAATAGAAAGAAAAAAAAATCGAATTATTACGTTTTTCTAACACTTGGCGCATTTTTTTAACATCTGGTAGGTTTGCGGACAAATTGCATATAACTACAATTGTAGAAAATAAAATTTCCTTTTATTTATGTTATTATCAAAATTTCGATAGCACTTCCGGTTCGTCAGATATTAATTGATAACAAGTGAATTCAATTAAAATCTGCAATTCGGAAACTTCCAACACTCGGTGGCACGTGTTAATATTGTTCGATTGGGCTAAAAATTTTTATGAGTTAGTTTTTTTGGCATAGGAACGAATGTAGGGGGTGCGACTAACAAAATTCCGAGGTTGCAAAATTAGAACCACCCTAATGTGGATTTTGTTGTAGGTAAAACGGCTAAAAAGATAGGTTTCTTTGGGCGAATCAGTTCCAAATTAAACTTGTGGTCGAGAATACTTGTTTACAAAACAGTTATTGCACCACATTTTAAATATTGTGCTAGCGTGTTATTTATAGCCAACGAAGGCGAATTCCAGCGTCTACAAAAACTACAAAATAGAGCAATGCGTATTATTCTATTTTGTTAAAACGAACCAGCATCAATTTAATGTTGGAAACTCTGCAATTATTATTAAACAGCGAATTTATTTTAATACGTTAATTCTGATCTTTAAAATTGTGAATAACAAACTACCTGCATATTTAAATAAATGTATTGTATACAAAAGAGATATACATAGTTATGAGACAAGAAGTGTAAATAATTTTAGATTACTTGCAACAACGAAAGCATGTTCGCAAAAAAGTCTATATTACCAAGGGTTTAAAATGTGTGTAATTTTGTTGTAAACATCTTTCTCGATGTATAAATTTACTTACTTACTATACAAGAATAATTCTGCTCAGCATCTAATAATAAAACTATTTTAGAATCTTAGAGAAAACCAAAGGCAGCAATAAAGGAAACGATAAAAAAATTATGGGATTTTAGCAAAAAATGAAAGATGAGATCACGTTTTTTGAAAAAAAACTAGAACAAAAGGAGGTATTTAAAAAGGGCATGCGACTACTTATTGGCCATTCCACTGACAAATGTGAAGTCGGAAAGGGCTTTTTCTACGGGCGATCAAATCTGCAAAAAAATCGTTCCTTCCTTAATTATACCCCATGAATTGTTTGTGCTTTTTGAGAGCCCATTTTAATAAAAAAAATCTGGTGTGATACACTCACACAACTTCCTTTTACAGTGATCTTATAATTAGTCAAAAATTTCATTTTTAATTTTTTTAAATTTTTCAAAAATCGCGAATTCTACAAAAACGGTACAAAATAGAGCGTTAGTTGAAGAGACAACTTTTTTCTAGAATTTTAAGGTGAATTCGAAAATGTAATAATATACCGGGTGTTTTATTTAAAATAGGAGTTAATAAAAAAAATAGAAAAAAAAACAAAAGAAACCCACTTTAGAAGTATTCAACTGGAAAATCACGTATCTCACATCAATACACATTAAAAATGTAATAAAAATGTAAAGTTTAAAAAAAATCGTTAGAGCCATTTTTGAAAAAATCGAAAAAAACTGAAAAATCACAAGAGTAAACACCTACTTCCGGTTATGCGATTTTCTTCAAAAGCTTGCTGTCTCATCTACATAGTATACAAAACTTATATATAAAGTTTCAATGCCATACCTCTTTTCGTTTTTGAGATATTCTGTTCACAGACAGACAGACAGACAGACAGACAGACCAATGAAAAAAAATATGTTTTTTGGGATCAGGGGACTCTAAAATGTGAAGATCCGTTGAAAACTCAATTTCGAATTTTTGGGGTGAATCCAATACTTCCTTTATAGTAAAAGGAAGTAAAATGACAATCAATGACAATTAATAATTCTCACTATTTCAGTATGAAAGTAGATGTTTTTCCGGAAATTGGCCGCCAAACTTTTATAAAATGTAATACAAATACCTACTAATTAACTCTACGTCAATAGTATTCAACACAGTATTTGAATAATATCCTTAAAAGTAATTACTTATAACATTTATGACAGATGTTTTAGTAACTTTTTGTAATTACATTCCTTTGTGTTTTTATGTTTACTGAACAGACTATACACACCGTGATTGAATAAGTATCAAATGACAGATAAATTAATTGTAAATAAGTGAACTACGACACTGAATTTCTTTTTTATAGCCGCCTTTGCAGATGTACAAATATTTTTATATGCTCTGATTATACCCGAAAATTTCCTGCCGGCTCTAAATGTGTTCTAAAACTTTCCTTATCGAGGCATTAAAATTAAAAACGTATAGGTCCAAATTTATGAACGCAACTGTGTTTATACTTAAACGTCAATATTGACAATTGATATTTAAGTAACATATAGTTGTGTTCATAAATTAGGAACTATACGTTTTTAATTTCAGTACCTACTCAGTAACGAAAGTTTTGGAACACCCGTTATGTTCATAACAATAAAACTTGAAAAAATCTGGTGTGATACACTCACACAACTTCCTTTTACAGTGATCTTATAATTAGTTAAATATTTAATTTTTAATTTTTAAGCATTTGTCAAAAATTTTCAAAAATTACGAATTCTACAAAAACGGTACAAAATAGAGCGTTAGTTGAAGAGACAAATTTTCTCTAAAATCTTAAGCAGAATTCAAAAATGTAATAATATACCGGGTGTTCTATTTAAAATAGGAGTTAATAAAAAAAAAATAGAAAAAAAAACAAAAGAAACCCACTTTAGAAGTATTCAACTGGAAAATCACCTATCTCACGTTAATGCACATTAAAAATGTAATAAAAATGTAAAGTTTGAAAAAAATCGTTAGAGCCGTTTTTGAAAAAATCGAAAAAAACTAAAAAATCACAAGAGTAAACACCTACTTCCGGTTATGCGATTTTTTTAAAAAGCTTGCTGTCTCATCTACATAGTACACAAAACTTATATATGAAGTTTCAACGCCATACCTCTTTTCGTTTTTGAGATATTCTGTTCACAGACAGACAGACACACAGACCAATGAAAAAAAATATGTTTTTTGGGATCAGGGGACTCTAAAACGTGAAGATCTGTTGAAAACTCAATTTCGAATTTTTGGGGTGAATCCAATACTTCCTTTACGGTAAAAGGAAGTAAAAATTAATATTTTATGATCAATTTTAATTTATCTGTTAGTTGGTTTATTAGTCACACATAAAAATACAAAACTTTATTATATTTATAGAATTCATTATTTGTTATATATGTCACTTACCTACTTTATTTATCTATCTACGAGTACTTATTAAAAAAATGTTAAGTTAACGCAATTCATTTTGTAATCAACGTTAATTTTAAAAATACATTTTTATTTGTTGTTTGAATATTATAATTAAACATGTCATAACTAGGTAAAAATCTAATATGTAAATTTTCTAATCGTAATACCGGTGTTAATACAATTACGATATTAATTCCAGCTTCCTATCCTATTTGAATGTATAATAGGCATTAAGCTTTTATTTTAGATTTATTAAAATGTACTGGTTTTTAGTGTACTTTATTTATTATTAAAATACATATGGATGAATGATGAAAATCTGGAAATTTTTATAAACTAAATACGGCGAAAAACATGTAAATCTGGCAACTTTTAAAGGTATCATCTGGTGAAATAATTATCTAACCAGCGGCAATCTTGCAGTAGACTAAGTAGTAATGCACATTTCAGAATGACGTCACACATCAAACTAATATGGCGGCGTAGGACATACAAACATTTAACTGTCAAAGTATATGCCTGATATAGTTGTTTTCTAGTTTTAAATAAACGTTTTATAGATTTTAAAATTAAAAATGCCAGCATTTTGTTGTGTTGTGAAGTGTTGAAGCCGTGGAGAACGCGATCGAGTGTCATTTTTTAGCATTCATACAGCGTTAAACTTCCGATTTATGCAACAGAAGAATGAACTGTCGAAACTTCACAGGAAAAAGTGGTTACCTGCTATAAAACGGGAAGATTTAACAGAAAGCAAGTTTGTAGCAAGCGTTTTATTTCAGGTAGGTTTTACAGGTTATTTTTCATATTATACTATTGCCGCATTATTATCGATGTACTTAGAAATTATTGCTATAGGAACTTATTTAATGCTCTTACTTCTATTTTATATTGTACGCTAATGCATTAGGCATCAGGTACAGCCATGTTCGCATAAATCTAGTACAATCAATTTAGATCTAGTTACGTAACTATCTAAAGTTGTTTGTTGTATAACTGACTTTTCATTAAGTACCAAATAAAATAAAGAAAGGCAACTAATATTTGTTTGCTCCACCATTTGCGTCAATTACAGCCCTTAATCTCCTCGGCAAAAGAAATATGTTTATACTAGATTTATGTGAGCATTAATGTACAAGAGGTTGCCGATATAAATACGGATTAATGTTTTAGGAAAACCAGCGAATTTAGAGGATATCAATAACCCAGACTGGATTCCCTGCCTACACATGGATTATAATAGCGGCCCTCATTTAAAGAAGCCAGTTGATGTTGAACGCAAACAACTGGTGGATTCAAGTAGTTGTTAGAAACAGATATTACAAGATGTCGCTGTTACAAAGGTATTTGTAATAATGTAATACTAATACTGTATAATCACAAATGGCTCATTTCATCTTGTAACCAGATAGCCGAATAATTGTTACTATACATATTTTACATTAATCAAAATGGGCCCATCCCTCCACAAATAGTATGTTCATTTATTAAATTCTTAGATATTGGAGGAACCCTGTACATCACAATATTTGGAAGACGAAGAAAAAGGCAATAATAAAGGATGCCAGATATGACCATGAAAAAGATAGATCAACTACAGGAAGATTATGATTTCATTAATGAAGAGTTCAATGCTTTAAAACTGAAGGTGGATAATTTGTCTTTAGAAAGTATTATTAACGATGACGGGAAAACTAAATATTATACCGGTTTGGAAAATTCTAAAGTGTTAAATGTGGTATTTGAATCATTAAACCCGTTTTTACAAAACCACCATAACAATGTCCTTCCTACCTTTCAGCAACTTCTGCTTAATTTTATGAAGCTTCGTTTAAATTTAGATTTTAAAGATTTAGCATATAGATTTAATATAAGCCCAACAACAGCGTCTACTTCTTTTCCAAATGTTAAATATGTGACTACATTTAAATGATGCTGTAGTTTGGCCAGACAGAGAGGTTTAAAAAAACCGTTACCAGCTTGTTTCCAAGAATCGTTTCGACCACTATTATAGATTGTGTTACGGTATTAATTCATCATATCGACATAGGTCGTATTGATTGTTCAAAAACGGGTACAAACTACAGGATTCGCCGGCTTTACTAAAAAGAACACAGATCTTAATGTGCTGGAGCAGATTTTCTTGCTCCGGTTACTCGCACTTAACTCAGTCGGGAAGGCGTGGTTCGAAAGCTCAAAGAAAAACCGGCGGCACTTACCCTGATGGATTGCTTAACAGAAAGAGAAATGCCTGAGCGCCACTTGGTTCTGCTTAGGGGTGGCTGACGTGTCTAGAACCAAGAACAATACACGTAGCCTAGTGAGGGAGAGATTGAGTGACTGATCAGCGGAATTTGCATTTTGAAGTTCTGTATTTCTAGCAATATTAGCGTAGCTAGTTAGCCTACGGATGTTTGAAGACTGGTTTGGTGAGTTTATTGGTGGGGCTTGATATGTTTGAGGTCTGTAGTTAGGGTTTTTGTGTTTGATTAAGTTGTGGTAGTATTCACAACCTCGATAGTTGGCTGGGTGCCTTCCTCCACATAAGGCGCAGGTAGCAGGCGTGTCCTTACTTTTCTTGCAGCTTGATGTAGTGTGTTGGCCACCACATTTGACGCACACGAATGGTCGGGAGCAGTATGCTTTAGTATGGCCATACATCTGGCATCTCGTGCACTGTACTATGTTGTTACTGGTTCGTGGTGGTTCTATTGAAATGCGATTGTATTGTAGATGTTGTATTTTGTATATATCTTTGTTATTTTCAGATTGATTCAGATCTACAAAGAATAGATTCATTGGCTCTTTTGTGGTTCTATGTCTTGCATTGATTATATTTTTGACTTGGTGTCCTTGTGCGGTGAGTTGCGCTTTTATTTCTTCTACAGGTGTTGAATGATGAAGGTTTTTAATAACTACCCTGAACGCTCGTTCCTCCTTTGGTTGGTATGTGTGATGGATTATTTCATTTTCTCGCATAAACCGCGCTAGTTTTCTGTACGTCTCTGGGGTATTAGCAGAGATTTTTACAGTATTGTTCATCAAACTTTTGGTGACATATTGTTCTTCTTCTACTACTGCAGCAAGTTTTGTCTTCATTTCTGATAGTTGCATTACACCATAAACGAATATGGGGGGAGGTTTGGGTGTTTTGGGTTCTGTTGTGTTGCTGTTAGTATTATTTTCTTGCGTATTGCTTTCTAATGTATTTGTTAATACCCTGTATTTGTTGGATAGTGGTGTTACACTGGATTCGCCATTTTCTTGCGTGTTCGTTCTTATTTTTTTACGTTTTGTGGCTCTAACGACTTGCCAAGGGTTTTCTTTTGATGTTGTAATGGTTTCCATTTCATCGTCGCTAGTTGAGGACATTCTAACAAGTTGTTGGGAATTGCAGTTTAAGTAGGCTCCTGTAGGCGGTTGTGCAAGGAATTGTTCTTGATTTGGAGGGAAATAATTACTGGGCCCTGATGTTAATTGAAATGTTTGTGTATTGCAGGATGCTGGAGTTTAGCTATTTATGTAAGTTTGATTTTGGTAAGGATTTGGAAATTGTAGCATCTGGGCGCTTAGTTGAGGTTGACCCTGTGTATTTTGTGTTAGTGGCTGGCTAAATACATAATTATAGCCAGGTCCGTTGCCTGCTGGTAGCATTGTGGTAATTTGGAGAAGAAATTACCTGTTTTTGGCTTCTTTCACTAAAACTAGATTAATTCACTGTCCGATTATTGGTATTAAAGATAAGGCGGCTGAGGCCGCGTTATCATACAAGCACTTGAACTTGAACTCACAGCGCGTTAATCGTCGATGTTTACGCTACAGAATTCAAACGAGTACTTTATGACCTTGAGTGAATAATATCAACATCAACATCGTTTTTGTACGCGCTGCAAATTTTAGAAATATGTAGTATGGAAAATAGTTTTGTTTTTTATTTAATTTTATAGAATGGTTAATATTTTAAAAAATGTTTTATTTAATGTATGAATACCTGTTTTATATTTTTATTAAAATTCTTATCTATATTTCTATAATTTTAATGTCAAATACTCGTATAATATTCGTGTTAATTTTGGCGAAAACGATTACGAATACAAATATTGAAAATATAGCGAATACTCGCGAATACGAATACGAGTATTCGGAACATCCCTACTATGTACGAAGAACATTCGATTACTACCTTTCACATCCCAAGACTTGCGCTGTGGTATCGAAGCTTTAAGATCTTGGCTTCACTTCAGAGTCGGTCGATGCAATACGCCAAAGAAAAGTTATACAATACTATGTACATTAGTAATAGACCAAATGGCAGTACGCCTTCATATAGAATATGACGGGGAAAACTGCCATGCCTATGTTGATACGTGTACTGGTCTTTAGGGCGGTGGCAGGTCAGTGGGAAACAAATCATGAATTTTTATGCTAATAAGCTTGAAGAGCGAGTGGAAAATACCAGAACCTAATTTTTAGTAGATATGGGGTTAATGCTGAACAGCGATCTAAGTTAGTTTTACAGTGCTTATCATTTACAAATTAAGCAGGTGTGCAAATGATTTCATTCACTTTTAATGGAGCTTCCATAAACATGAGAACGGCTGGTAAACTAGAATGTAACCTATACCTATCCAACCTTGTAAGCATCCAGCTACAGAGGAGACGTACCTATATGTATTTCCTGATCCGTGACATATGTTGAAACTGATGATAAACACTTGTGTGAAAAAGGTGCTATATTCAGCGATGGTAAACCTATTTTATGGAATTACATATTATGTAAGCTCCATTATCTGCAAGAAGCTGAAGAGGGACTTTTGGTTAATAAATGACAGTGTTTCCACATAAACTTTTCTCAAAAAAAAAAGAAGATTCGTTTATCGTCTCAAGTATTAAGTACATCAGCAGCACAGGCTTTAATTTTTTGGCAAAGTACATGACGGTCCGCGAGTAGGTTGTGTGTTAAGCTACGGTGCAAAATTTTAGAGTAATTTTATGGTGTAGCAACTGGCTTTTAGTCAAAAGTTGCAAAGTTTTACTTCAACAACAAATCCTGGCGTTATTTTAAGCGACCATTTGTGTCCAAGTAACAAATCATGGTCTTCACACAGTCTCAAATTGAAGACAAAATGCTCCTATCTACAATTGCTGATAGTGTTGCTAAGATAGTTAAGCAGAATTTAGAAAAAGTTTTTAATGAATAGAGCTTAGTAACCGGGATCTACAGCAGCAGATAAATTCACTAAGCCTACAAATTAGCTAAAAGAGAATGAATGCCTAAAGAACAGCGTCGAAGAATTACAACACAAGAGGGGAATGCGTGAAACCCCAAATGAAGATTTACATAAGCTTGTTATCGACCTATGTTAAGAACAATTAAATGTGGATTTAGATGTAACTGCCATTGATCGTGCACATCCTGTTGGTCAAGCCCGGGGTTGCGGTCGTCACATCATAGTAAAATTTAGCTACCAAGATCGAAAAAGGTATTTTCTAATAAAAAGTTGTTAGAAGGTTCAGGCATATGTATATCCGAAGAAATCATAAAATCCACATTGGAGATTTTCAAGGAGGCCCGGCCCAGTAAAAATATAGACACGAAAATGTGTGGACTTTCGATGGAGCCATATGGATAAAAACTAATCATGCAAGAAGCATTTGATCAAAACACAAAGTGATTTACTAAAACTGATGGAATAATATGGTTTTAACTGCTCACTCTATATTAACTGAGTTATCTGAATTTGTATTTTGCTATTTTTTCCTATTTTACTTTGAATTTTCTAATTTAATGTATGGTTTAAAATGTGCGCATATAAACATTAGATCACTTGTTCCAAAATTTACAGGATTGAAGGAGCATTTGTTAACCGCGAATTACGATGTTTTGGCTGTTTCTGAAACTTGGTTGTCTGCTCAAATACGTTGTGAAAAAATTGCTGTTAAAAACTACATGTTAATTCGTAAAGATCGGTTCCATAGACCCCTCGGGTGGTGCATGTACCTTAAATCAAACCCTAAATTTTACTATCATTCAAACTGAGGATAACATTGAGCAATTCTGGGTGCGGGTTCTTCTAGATAAGAGTTGCGTTGCTTTTGGTGCTGTTTATAGACCCAACAATAAAGGTGCAAATTCTTATGTTAATTATGCCAATGGTTAATAACATTTTCTGCCTTGGCGACTTTAATATTGATCTATTAGATTACGGAAGTCGATCTATTAGATTACGGAAGTCAATCTACTAAATACATGAAAACTTACTTAAATAATGCTCGTTTAACACAAATCATTGGCGAGCCTAGGCGCGTTACTTTAATTACTGCCTGATTACTCGATCATATTATCACAAATCATGCTCAAAATATCACTGGTAGGAGTGTAATAAATGTTGGTCATTTATTGCATCACAACCTTATTTATTGTAGCTTCAAAACTGAACTGGTCAAATATAATGCTGTTAAAATCATTACAGTCCCTGGAACAATATACATGACTGCCGTAATATAGACGAAAAAGTGCAGTTTCTACAGGAAAGTTTACTTGCTTTACTGAATCTTCATGTTACGTATAAAATATCTAAATGCTCTAAAATCCCAAATGCCCCGCTTACTGAAAATTTGAAACTCTTTATGAGACTAAGGAATAAAGCATTACTACGATTTAAGGGTAGTGGTAATGCTGACCATTAAACACTACAAACAATTAAGAAATTACACCAATACTGTTTACCGGAATGAAAGGAAAGCATATTACAATAAATTATCGGTTTCAAAACAGTAATGCCAAGAAGACATGAAAGCTACTTTCTGATCTTAATATAAAAACAAACAGACGATGTGAAGTCCCAGAAGAAATTATTATGCAAATCACCGCTGTGATGCTTTCGAAACAGCAGCTGAATTACAGTTTCTTGTAGTACATGAGGATTCAGTTAGCAAAATAATAAACGACATTCAATCAAATGCTGGAGGCATTGATGACCTAAACTTAAACTTAATTAAGATGTGCTGCCCTTTTTTGTTGCCTATTGTCGTGCATATAGTAAATTACTGTATTGAGAGTTGTCTTCCCCGAAGCATGGAAACATGCTTATACAATTCCTGTGCCAAAAGTGACGTAACCTGTGTCGCTTGGCGAGCTTTGACCTAGAGATGGGCGCGTGAGTGAATTTTCGCTCACGTCACGCACGGTTCACGATTGCTTTAAACGCTCACGTTCACGCACGTTCACGCTCACGTTCACTCACGTTCAGGGCGTAACACGCCACTCACGACGTGACACGCAGCTTTTATTTCAAAATTTAAATTCAGATAGAACAGAATGTTCAAATTTAAAACCAATGAAAAAAACCCCAAAGAGAACTAAAAATATGTTTTGCACATAACATAATTTACGTGATATGTTGCAATCAGATTAGTTGACATAAAAAGAAAAAAATGAAAATTGACTACAATAACTTAAGACAAGGGATAAATACTGATTTCTCGCAAATACATTTCTTGCAGCTGTCTTCAAAGACATTACTTTTAATACCAAAATCTGTCATTGTAATTGACGTTTCCCTTATTGGTGTGAGTACAGAAGGTATATGTTGCTAGGCAACACTTTTAATTCGCAGGTTTAAAAGTACTTGTATCTACGACAGTGTGTAAAATTGCCTTTTAGTTGGCAGTTTTAAGTTTGTAAAACGACTGTTTAATAACATGTTTTCATTAGTTTACGTCGTCAATAGTAACGTATTTAAAAGATTTCATTAGGCACGTTGTCAGTAGCAACGTGTTTTAAAATTTTTAAAACACGCAAAATTACGACCGGTTCCTGGTAATCCTAATTTACATTACATTTTTTTTTTGTATATTTACCGTGTTTTCTAGATTCTATTGTAGATAAAATATTGTACGATACACATGCGTAAAGCATCTTTAGTCACTCACGGGGCTTAAAACGCGAGTGAGCGAGCGTTTTAACTCTACCCCACTCGTATCTAAAGAGTAGCTTTACGCACTTGTATCGTAAATCACTATTACGTACAAGCATCAACATTTTCAGCGTTAAGGCAAGTTTACAAAACATTACTTTTATTAGAATAATAAGTTCATCTACACATGTACACAATAAATTGGTTTCAAAATAAAACGTAATCAACATTTTCAGTGTTAAGTCGAGTATACAAAACAAAACATTACTTTTCTAAAAATAGGTTCATCTACACATCTACGCAATATATTTTTTGTTTAATAATAAAACCTAATTAATCTTTTCAGCGTTAAGTCGAGTATACAAAACAATAAAACAAACATTACTTTTATTAGAATAATAAGTTCATTTACACAATAAATTGGTTTAAAAATAAAACGTAATCAATTTTTCAGCGTTAAGCTGAGTATAAAAAACAATACATTACTATTATTAGAGTAATAAGTTAATCTACACATCTACACATTAAAATCGAGTTCTGCGCTCTTCTAAAATTTGCCCAGCTGTAGAAAATACTCTTTCGCTTGTAGCGGAACTTGCAGGTATGTTTAAAATGTCTCGAGATAATTTTTTGAACAGTGGCGTATTTACACTGTTTTTCCAAAATCCTAAAATGTCATCTACATTTCCGCGTTTTAATTTAACATAGTAATTTAGTTGTTTCGATATCATAAGTGTAGAAAAATAAGAATCTGATGTTGATGTACCAGTTTTGAGTTGTTTGCTATGTATTTCATCATTATTATCTATAGTTTTATTTGCATTTTCGTTAGTTTGGATTTGCTCTAGCATTTCCTTTACAGTCGAACGAATATCTTCTCTTTTATGTGAAGGTATGAACTTTAAGGCTTTATAATTAGGGTCCAAAAATAAAGCTACATAATGTAACTTGTTTGGCACAATTCGTGATTTATTGACATTTAAAAGTCACTGCACCCTGCAGTTTTTTATTCGTTACTAAATATTTAACGTGAAATTAACGTGAAACGTGAATCACGCCTGGAAATTTTCACTCACGTTCACGTCACGATTTTCAAATATTAGTCACGTTCACGACGTGACACGCCGTGACACGACGTGACACGACTGTTTTCACGTCACGCGCCCATCCCTACTTTGACCCATCAGTAGACTGCCTGTGTTGTCTAAAGTTCTTGACAGAATAATACAGTACCAATTAATTCAACATGTTAACAAATATAACATCTTACCTAGTGTACAGTCTGGATTAAGAGTAGGACTCAGTTTAGTCCAAGCAATGGGGCGAAAATAAGGGGTCTACCACGCAAAAGGTCGTAACCAAATGAAATTTGGTAGGACCGTAAAATTTACTGCCCTGATTATAACCCTGAGTTTGCGATCTTGGGCGAAGACCGCTCGCGCCGCCATCTTGAAGACAGCGGTCAAATTCAGTTGTTTGCAAATATCTCAGTTCCTATTGATCCTACGAAAAAAAGTACAGTAATAAATTGAAGAGCATAAAATTGTACATAAAATATGTTCTATGTATTTTTTCCGTTAGACCAATAATTTTCAAGATACAGCGCGCCAAACGCAAGAAAATAATGGTAATGTAGCGGTGGAATGTTTTTTAACGTGGTACCCCCAGTAGGCCTAATCCACAAAATTATTACATTTAAGTACGCTTTGGACGTTTTGGTTGTGGAAGGACTTTTGCATTGTCTTCTGAATCTTCATCATTATAGTCACTTTCCATAACATTTTTATCCAATATTTCTAAGAGATTCATCTCATCATCGATTTCCTCTGCTTCTATATTCACCTCGCCTTCTCAAAGCACTTTGGGATTGCTTTCGCAGGAGGATCCATTGCAATAATAGCAAATGGCGGAACATTTTAGGCCCGTTTTGCGGCAACAACATGCTCTTCCACAGCCCGTTTTACACTTGCACGAAATACTTTTAAGCAAGCAATCCGGAGTAGGTTGTTTAGTGTTTCGCACGGAATCGAGTCGTGTCTGGGTTTTCCGCCAACCATAATCCACTGCATGTTTTAACCCTACGCCATAACTGGACTTGGTGGTAAGTTCGTAGGCAATGTTGCCGCATAGCGTCTCCTGTTGGTGGCAGTGAGACCAAGTTGAATTTGTTTTTCACCATCGATCGTCCGAAATTCCTGTATCGGTATCGGTTTCGTAACATCCACCATATACCCGAGTCAAGAAAGCATTTGTCCTAGACAAAAATAATATAAAGCTGATTTTTCGTAGAGATCATGCCTAAGGGCTAAATTGCAACAACTAAAAGTCCTGGAGAATCCTCCTTCCACAACCCCCTTTTTTGCCCCCCCCCTTTTAATATTTTGGTGATTTTCTCGAAAACTATCAACTTTACGTAATCCATATTCAGTAGCACATGGCACCCACCAGTGGCGTATCAAATGAAGGGTTACTTTTTAAAAATATACTTTTTGCTATTTATTCTCAGTTTTTTTATCTAAGCATCATTTTTTTAAAAGAAACATTTTTCTCTAAAACGACCATTAAAAGGTGGTCTACTTGCGAATCTTTTAGAAGTTCATCGCAATTACTTCAGCAAAAAAAAAAATTTAAAGTTTAATCGAGACTTCTCAGCTTTACGTAAATCTGGAGCAAATTAATTTTTACTACCAATATAAAACCTTTTTATATTGTTTAATTGAAGAAGAAGAAATGTGTTTTGTGTAAACTGCCACTAAGTGAGCGTGTTATTACTATAGTTGGTGAAAAAGGACTGAAAACATAACTGACTGCTAGTGAAAAGCGTTGTGATGGTTTACGTGACATTTTTAAGAACGTGAAATCAATCGAAGTGCATCAGGAATGCAGGTGACGAATTAATTTTTATTATTTTTATTTCGACGAATTAAATTTTGAATAATCATACGCCATTGCGGCCTAGTATAGGAAGGTGGTTTAGGAATCATTCTCCCTACGAAAAATGTAACAAATTATACTCAATATCTACTGGAATAGCTGCAGATAAAACTATTAATTGTCATGTTGCCGAAGAAGTAGGACAAAAATGTCGTAGCGAAGTAGAAGGAAAACCATTTTCAGACATAAAGATATCCGTCAAAAACAAAGCAAGATCGTTGTCGTTTATGAGTGGCACAGTAAGAATGCAAAATGACATCGTCCCGGTTTCGACTCCCCAATTATTCCTACGGCTATTTTGTGTTTTAAAATCAGAAAGCGACAAATCCGAATATTTCAGATATGAGTTATCATCAGAACCACCTTCTCTATTTGATGGGACCTATATGAGAAAAACACAAAAGTCTGCTCTAACTTCATTTTTTTGCCGAAAAAACAGGTGATATTGATCTGAATCAATCAATGGATTTTGTGATTGACGGTGGCAAAGATAATAAATACATCTCTTTCGAAAACAAAGAATTCCCAATCTGCAAGTGAACGTAAATATGAGTTAAGAAGAGACAAACGTAGATATATCCATTTCACTCACTTCAGCCAGTTAGTTAGTTTGGCGCTACGTAATGGGATTCTAACTTCAAAACTTGTAGCTATCGCAGCACCGTCTTTATGCAGCGTCCAGAACTAACCCTTTTATGTGACCATTCACTAGAGATCTATGTATATATTATCTTTGACGGTGGCTTTCTGCTGCATATTGTAGTATGGCCAAAGCTTGGCAACTTCAAGGATTTTTTTAATGCATACGTCCGATATGTGGTTAAAGATTATCAAAAATCAATTGTGGTTTTCGACGGATATACAGAGGAAGCTACCACAAAAGCAGAAGAACAGAGAAGATGTGGAAAAAATAAGTGTAGCCCAAATATTATATTTAACGAAAACACCAATATAAATATTGCTCAAGAAGAATTTCTTTCAAATAACAAGAACAAGGCGCGCCTTATATCTGTGTTAGACGCATATTTAAAAGATGCGGGGGTCACCGTCATTCACGCTGTAGATGATGCAGATGAACTAATTGTCAGTACAGCTCCCAAATTGAATATCAGCAATAAAAATGTTATGGTTGTTGCTACGGATACAGACGTTCTTGCAATGCTCATTGGTAGAGCACCACAAAATAATAGCATAAGTATAAGTGTACATCATCCAGCCACGAGCCGAACGGCTGGAAAAGTATATCAATAACTGAGGTACAAACTGCAATAGAAGATATGAAAGAAGTTATTCTCTTTGCTCATGCAGTTTCTGGCTGCGATAAAACATCTGCCTTATACAGAAAAGGGAAAAAAATTGTATACATGCAGTTACAGAAAAATCCCATAAGGAATAAAGTTTGCGAGATATTTAATGTACCTAATCAATTACAAGAAAATGTGATTCAATGTGGGGAGGAGTTTGTCAGATCTCTTTATCCTGATGACCCAAAATTTGGAGATATCAATGACCTTTGCCATCATCTTTATAATAAAGCAATGGCAAGACAATCACCTTCTGCACTCCTAGAGCTATCCAGTTTGCCGCCCACAAAAGCAGCCTGTGCCCAACATTCGCTGAGAGTATACTTTCAGGTGAGCAACGGATAAACAAAAATTAATTTGTGTCTTTATATTTCTATTGTTTTTCAGGTACAAGAGTGGCTGGGAAACCGGCTACCGCCTACTGAATGGGGCTGGAAGTTAGTCGAAGGACAATTGTTGCCTGTCAAAACTGCGCTACCTCCCGCACCCGAATCACTTCTCTCTCTGGTTTACTGCCATTTTTTTACAACCAATTGTGCTGGTAGATACTCATGTAGACACTCAGGCCAAAAGTGTAGCACATTTTGTTCCCCTTACAATGGCGAAACATGCAATAATATTGTGGAAACCGTTACAGAAGATTCTACTCTTGAGAAACATGTTTAAAATGTTGTTTTCAAACTAAATAAAAATAAATTAAACAGCAGTTTCAATATTTTTGGTTCTGGGGGGTCGTTCTATACATCAATGGATTTGCAATTTTATCACCTACAAAAAAATTGGTAACGATATTTTTCGCCAAGCTTATAGTTTTTGGTTAAAATCGGGAAATTCGACGTGTCCTTCAAGAAATTTGAATTAATCTCGGGGCAGACTTTCTTTTGAGACGCCCCTGGTGTGTACCACGTGGTACTATATGGACTCGCAATACGTCGTTGGAAGGGAAATTTTGTCAGCTTCAAAAATGCTCACTTGACATTTTTCCTTAAAGTGGATAGTTTTCAAGAAAATCACCAAAATATTAAAAGGGGGGGGGCAAAAAAAGGGGGTTGCGGAAAATATTCTTGCCTACAGGATTTACAAACTGTAAACTGTGCGATGAATATATCTTTTCCTCCACTTTACCCCGAGCAGGTTTTCTTAAAAAGATATTGTCATGCTCGCTCGCCAGTGCAATCATCAGAACTAATAAATCTACATCTTTTCCCACAATGTGCACTGCTGAATAGGACGAACACATATCAATAGCTGTTTGAATTATGAGAGACTCCGCATCTTCTGGTGCATGCATCACTGTGATATTATGGTCTTCTAATTATCTCGCGAGCATGTATATTAAACGTCGTTTATTCGAGTCTCGAGATAAAAACTTTTCTTGAAGCATGGTAGGAACCATCGCTTCGTCGAAAATAACATCAGCTACAGAATGTTGCTTGGCACGTCGATATTGTTCAGCACTTTTTGTGCTTTTGCTAGCCGCATCATCTGGGTACCCACAAAATATAACAATTAAATTGGAAAATGCCTGTGTACATAGTCTGCGTAGTATGTGCAAATTGTTGCAAAAGACTCGCTGCGGTGCTATATGACCCGATGTAACAAAAAACCACCATCGATAAGATGCAGCTTAGTGACTGGTTCACTACTCGGTGCTATTGGCAAAAACGCTTTGTATAGTGATGATTTGGCCCCCTTGCGCATACCATGCTCATCAAATAATGAAAGCTGATATGAAGATAATTCGTATTGGAAGTAATCGCGCAATCCTTCGCCGTTTTTTTTGGCTATGCAAATCCTATGAAATAACAAAAGTGGGTTGATTGAAGTCGAAACACCTATGATTTTGACACTGCTTGTTATGCTTTGCAGAGGATACCACGTTAAAAAACGCACCATTGGGCTCTATCTTCTGAGTGGTGTGGAAACGAGTTACAAAATGAAATGATAAATATCATACCCATTAAGGAAGCAGACGTGTCCCTACAAAATATAATGCAGAAAACTGTGCAAATGGATTTGCTAATAATATATATTTATGTGGATATTACTTTTCACATATCACTTAGCCCACATTTAAGGAAACAGGAGCAAAAAAAACGCTCCACCGCTACATTACCATTATTTGCTTCCGTTTGGCGAGCTGTATCTGAAAAACTATTGGTCTGACGGAAAAAAATCATAGAACATATTTTATGTACAATTTTATGCTCTGCAATTCATTACTTTTTTTTTCGTATGACCAATAGGAACGGAGATATTTACAAATCGCGCGAGCGGTCTTCCCCCAAGGTAGCAAACTCAGGGTTATAATCAGGACAGTAAATTTTACGATCACACCAAATTTCATTTGGTTACGACCTTTTGCATGGTAAAACTACCCATTGCCTGGACTAGTTGCAGTACCGCACTTTTAAAAATAACAGATGAAATTTTCACATATAATATCATAAGAGCATGAATTCTTTCCGGAAATTTTTTGAGTGCGTTCCAACAACGTCGTATTAATTTGCCCGAGCGGGACGCGAGGGCTTGTTGGAATGCACGAATAATAATTTCTGGATATGAATTAATGCTCGAATGCAGATTCGGTAAGAAAATCGTAACGACACAAACCCTAAAAAGAAGTAATGTCTACCTACAAAAAATTTCCAAGAAATTTTTGTTGTTGTCTTGGTTACGACTCGTGAACTAATTTTTCTATTGGTCATTAATGAGTGTCGTACGATTTTCAAAGTAATTGACATGCGACAAGCCACTGTCCTGTTGCTACTCGATTACTCAAAAGCCTTTGATACGCTTAATCATGACATGTTGCTATCAATGTTACATTTCATTGCTCTGCACCCACATACAATACTCTGCTACTTTCAAATTATCAGTAACTTTAAATAAGTTCTAATTCTCTTTCTATTGACAGTGGAGTGCCACAGGGATCAATGTTGAGTCTTCTTTTGTTCACGTTGTACACATGGGAATTTATTACTCACATTAAATATTGTGGTTGTCATTTTTATGCGTACGATACGTAATCGTATATTTCCTTCGACCCGACAAATTTAAAAATTACATGGGATAACTTAAATTCTGATCTAGAGAAACTATAATCGTATAAGTATCTAATGACTATTCACTTGAAATTACCATTTCTAAAACTAATGTAATTGTTTTTGGAAAGCATAAAGACGTAATTATAAATCAGTTAAAACGAAATTTACAAATTAATAATACATCCTTAAAATTTTCAACCGGAGTAAAAAATGTAGGTTGATATATTGATGATCAGTTAAGGTTTCAAACTCACATTACTAAGTGTATACAAAGAGCATACTGTAATCTAAGACAAATATACCAGAGCATATATATTGTAAGTTGTCAACAAAAAATTTATTTATGTAATGCATTCGTGCTATCAATATCGGATTACTATGACTGTATATACGGCCCTAACTTATTAAATTCGGACAAGCCTAGGATACAAAGAATTCAAAATTCGTGTTTATTTCTCACAAATCAACTAAAAGTAAATGGCGCAGATATTTTCACTTAGCCAGCTTATTTCACAAAATCATTTTAGCTAAAACCCCTATTCATCTCTTTAATACAATTCGCTCTCGAACCGATGAACATAGTCTAAATCTAAGTGTCAAGGGACTACTCACGCCTCCTCAGCATCTCACTAAAACTTTCAAGCGTTCTTTTACTTATGGATCAGTTAAATTATATAATAACCTTAGATCAGACTTAAAACATTTACCATTACTCCGTGGTAATTTTCGCCTGAAACGAATGCTTCTAAATCAACAAGAAAACAGTAATTAAATAGTTATTAAGTTTATGTTTATATATGCGTTTCAGATGATATTACTTTACTTAAACATATCGTGTGTTCCCAAAAAAAATCATTTAGGATAGACCTTGGAAAGAAGGATAGAAAATCTAGTCATGTCTTAAGGTCTGTAGGTGAATGTCAGATTGCAGTTTGTTTATGAACATATCAGTCACTGTGACAGGAAAAAGTTTACATTGCATTAAGTGTAATTGTATAAAGCAAAAAGGGAAATAAGATGGCATGTACACAACAACGAGTGTAATAATCATAATGGTCAATAAAAAAAATTTTTAAGTGTTTTGTATATTTTTAGGAAAATAATTCAAGGTGAAAATGTAATTTAGTTCTCTCTGACTTGGGCAAATCTCAAGTTACGGCAAACTTCAATTTGATCATGGCATGCTGCGAATGAGTTTTTTTTTTTTTTTTTGGAACACGATGTATTCATTTATTAGTTTAATTTTGAACATTTATGTTCGATATTGTGTACAGGATAGGTTCAGTGGAAGAGCCACGCTCAGGTAACTGAGTAGCCGATCTGCACCTTTTGCTACTTCTCTTTCTGTATCCATATACCGGGTGACAATGAGCACAAGGCCATGCTTCTATCTCTATTACTTATGAATGAGTTTGGATGAAATTTGATACAAGAATACTAGATATAATTTCGGATTGACACACCTAGGTAATCAAAATTGCCGACTTCCGGTTTCACCGGAAATAACACTAACTTTTTTTTTAAAATGGATCATCGTGTATATTTTATGTTTTTCGTAATTTACAATTTAAATTACATACAACAGTGTTGCCAAATTTGCTTAGGTATTACACAAAAATATTTAAAAAAATAATTAATTAATTTTCAATTTTAGATAAAGATAAAGTAGTGCATGATGCATATCGTTAGATTGCTAATTAAATTGTCTATCTAATGGCAGGATGGCCCTTAGTTTTAAAAATGTGACTTTTTCTTAAAACACTTGTTTAACAAATTTTATTCTTTTATAAAAGGTTTTTTATTGACCTTATTGATAAAATAGCTGTTATTATCAATTTCTAGAGTCAATTAGAACAGATTTTTCCAAGTCAGGGCCTTCTTCCGTAAAAAATAAAATTTCGAAAAAAAAATTTTTGGTTTGAAAAAATCAAAATTTAGCAAGGCGATTTATTTAAAAAATTTAAGTTGATGTAATTTCCGGTGAAACCAAAAGTCGGCCATTTTGACTATATCTATCGGTCAATCAGAAATTATGTCTAGTATCTCCATTTAAAATTTTATCCAAATCGATTCAAAAATAAAGAAGATATACAGGGTGTTGAAAAAGTCGCGCAATCGAAGAGTATCATGATGTTCTTCATGGGTAAAGTAACAAAAAAGTTAACACAATTTTTTTTATTCCGACAACCGTTTTAAAGATAATGCTGTTTTTAAGTTAGAAAATATGGCAACACTGTACAAAGAAGTTAAGTGCCAAGATACATGCATTACAAAAAAGTGACCTGTGTCTAGATTCTGATTTTTTACGTTTGTTGTGTGCTTTATAAGTTTAAATTAAGCAATGGTAGGTTATAATATGAAAAGTTGTTTATTTTGAATTTTCAACAGAAGTAATAATTATAAGGTTTATTAATAGCAAAAAGGCTGTCAGAATTTGATATTTTGACAAAACATTGTTTTTTATTGAAATATGGTGACTAGTTTATTGTGCTTAAATACATACAAATATTGCAGGATTGTCAGATCGGTAATTTTATATTTTCAACAATATTTTGTTCTTTGAGGATGTCTAATAAAACTGTTATTCATTACTATACTAACCGGAAATTGTTGATATAGATTAACGTTTTTATTTTGTTAGGAAAAATTGTTAATACAATTAATATCATAGCGTTGGAACAGTTTTTAATTTTGGTAGAAGGAATTTTATATCTTCCGACATAAGCATAGCAGCAAACTTTTAAAAACGGATTTATGATACTTATTTGATGTCAATTACGGTAGTACTATACGATTGCGGCTCTTTTTCAACACCCTGTATGCATGGCCCTGGTCTCATTGTCACCCGGTATACCATATTAACGCGAATTACCGCCGCAACCCAAATAATGGCATTCAAATTAGCGCCGCGTCTTCTCTGGGCTGAAGATATAAGCGCCGTATTGAAATAACTACCGCAGACCTAATTTGGATTATTCTATTTTTAGAAGCGCAGCAGAACATTTTCGAAGGTCGGGAGTCGGGACGTAACATTGCACAATCCATGCACGTGCGCTGATCCGATTCAACTACGTCTCATATTCGCAGTACTGGTGCGCACTACTGCAGCAGCCTCGAGAGAGTCATGGACGATGAATCGTACAAAAATTTGTTATTCCATTAGGAAATATTCTGTAAATATAAAGCTGGAAGTGGAAAAAAATGCGGAAACCGTGCTGCTGGACGCAAATACAACGTTGAGAAAACAGGATTCGGGAATGGTGACAAAAAGAACCTGAACTGAAATCTCTACAAACAAAAAGGTTTCGCCAAGATGGAGGAGGAAGTGATGTAGTAAGCGAAGAACTGGAGGACCGTTTAGTAAGTTTTGTTGAGGAAATTAGATCGGGTGACCTTCAAAATGAAACAGCGGGAAGCACTGAAAATTTACAATTCGTTGGAAACTTCCTCGTCCAAACTTTTCAAAGCAAGCCGAGGTTTTGTTGCAGCCTTTAACCGAAGACATAATTTTGTAATTTTTCGAAGAACAACAGTGGCTCAACAACCGTGGCTCAACAACCGCCACAAGATTATATTCCGAAAATTGTTGATTTTATCAAGTGTACTCGTCATCTTGGAGAGCAGTATGGGCATTCAAACTCAGAAATTATTGCTTGCGATGAAACTCCCGTATGGTGTGAAGGCATAGGCAATACAACTATAAATAAAAGTGCGGCTAAACAAATTTCAATTTTAACCACGGGACATGAAAAAATGCGTTGCACAGTGATGATAACAGCCAAAGCTGATGGTACGGGATGCGGAAAGTTCATTCTCCACATTTCGTTCCCCACATTTCGTAATCCACATTTCGTTCCCGGGATATTTCGTCTCCCCACATCTCGTACCCGGAAACTTCGTTTCCAACCGAGCTCAATTTGTCTCCTAGACTCCAGGGCGTTGAAAAACGAGTCCAGCGATCGGAATACAGTTAGAAAATGAAAGATATTTTAATTAATTTATTTATTATAATAAACTTATAAGAACAAAATAAATTGTATTTATTAAAAATGACGGGTTAATCTAAGTACGTATCTTCCTGATATTTTTCTTAGTAATATTTTGCCGTATCATGGACAAAAAGGGTAGTTTACCTGAAAAAAAGGTTTTTCTTGACTGTCAAGGCGGACTTGTTTTTGAAAAACTGAAAATTTTCTTAAAATTCTTTACAAACCAAGCAGGAATTATAATTCGTATAACATTTTTATGTAAAACTAAAAATAAAATGCAATTCGCTCTTGTAATCTCAAGCCGGGGACATACTGTATATAGTTCTTATAAGTTTATTATAATAGATAAATTAATTAAAATCTTTCATTTTTCTAACAGCATTCCGATCGCTGCACCCGTTTTTCAACACCCTGTAATCTAGAAGACAAATTGAGCTCGCTCGGGAACGAAGTTTCCGGGTACGAGATGTGGGGCGACGAAATATCCCGGGAACGAACTTTCCGCAGGTGCACACTAAAAAGAAAACGACCTTTACCAGATCTTGAGAAAAAGTTCCCAAATATTATGATCGGTTATTCATATAATGGCTGGATGAACGAATCTCTTACATTGGATTATTTACAACGAGTGGTAGGAATTTTCAGTTTCAAACCGCGACTACTTATTTGGGAAAGCTACAGATGCCATCTAATGGACTCTGTTAAACAAAAATTGGAAAACATGAAAATTCGAATGTCTGTAGTACCTGGAGATTGTACCAAGTTTGTGCAACCTGCCGATGTGGTGTGGAATAAAACGTTCAAATCAAAATATAAGGAAGAATGCGATAACTGGATGGCGGCAGATCAACATTAGAAATATTCTACAATGGATCAACAGTTCATGGTCACATATTTCAAAAACAACTATGGAAGCATCCTTTTTACATTGCGGCTTAACAAACGCTTTTGATGGGCGTGAAGACAACCTAATTGTATGTCTATATGAGGAAAACATGGAAGAAGGAAGAAGACTCTTGGCGGCCAATGAAGATATTCATGTGAATGAAGAATTCATGGAAGATGAAAATGAACTAGAAGAAAATTATATTTGTTTTGAAGACGAAGAAAATGACTCTCTTCACTTTGATTCTAATGATTCTCATAGTGATTAACTTTTTTATTATGTTTTGTGATTTCAATAAAAATTAATATAATTTCAAAAAATTCTTGCGAATTTATTTGTAATTCCAATTTTTAAAAAACCTAACTTGTAAGCGAAAAAATAAGCGCCGCCTTGAAATAACCGCTGCACTCAACTGTAACTGCGGAGTTTTTAAAATTAATTAATAATTTATTCCATATATTTAATATAAGAGATTAAAATCAATGGGGTTTTAAAAAACCATTAACAGTAATAATTATCTTGAAATTATAGATTTTTTAGATGAAGCTTGGGAATTTGCTTTAAATTTACAACCTGGAGATTATAAAACAGGTTTTATAATTTGCATCAAAATCTTGAAAAACCTATTTCAGGAAGTATGTCTAAAGGAACAATTTCTTTTATATGGATATGCCAACCTACAAATTACGGCAAGATCACATTGAATTTGTTTATTCGTAAAACCAGTTGTATGTTGTAGTGGTAGTTGTCTAATGAGATTTAAAAAATGTGATGAACTTGTGGAATATTTGCTGTGTAAATGGTTTTATCAACAGTAATATCCCCAGTGCATTAAAATAGCCGATTAAATTTTGACGTTTTCTGTCAGAATGTTTTGCTAAGAAATATGTTAAGTAAATTTGCCGCTCAACAAGAATCCCGAGTGCGTAGCACGAGGGATTTTGGGGCGGAAAATTTACGAGATATATTTCTTCAGAGCAAAACATTTTGATAGAAAATCGTAAAAATGTATTCAGGCTAGTTTACATGCACGCGTGATTGTTTGGAGTGATTATTTCCTGAATAAATAGATACAATTCAGTTGGTGAAGCACCTTTAATAATCATGTTAAAATTATGCACAAGCGATTAAATTTTTACATATATTTAACCGCGGTTAAATTTTTACGTTTGAATTTATGGCATTATTAAACTGACAGAAACCATAGTGATTACGCATTATTATGGATATGACGAAAATAATCAAAATTCATTTCTTTTTATCGAATTATATTACTACGTTTGCCAAATAAAACGTATATAAGCTGATGTGCGAATATATCTATATATCTCTATCCCAATCTGTAACTTTTTAATAAAAATAAATCTATATTTTGCCAATATATTCCTATTGCTTCTGAAGAGTTTTCACAGTGCACGGGTTGCATACACAATCCCCCTGACGCCCGACTTTCCCCTTGGTCCCACAAGCTTCATTTAATCACTCCACGAACTGGCCGTAGGCTCTCTCTATATTTCTTATCTTTCTCTATGCGAAAACCGAAACGCACTTGAGCGACGCGCGAAGAAGCGCGGCAAAGAGCGGAAGAGCCCTGCATATGCGCACTTGAGAACCGTTTCTGTCGCCAAACGGGTTGGTGTTACCTGAATATTTTGTTGAATTGTTTGTGTTCAATAGGCAGCAATCAATATAATTAATAAATAACATGGATAGCTCGGACGAAGATACTTTAATTGTCTCTTTTCTTTGCGTAGAAGCTGAAAAACTGGAAAAAAGAAAAAAGCTGTGTGTTCGTCCAATTTGTAAAAAAAGAAAGGCAGAGGGCGAGTATCATACATTATTCCTAGACTGAATTGATAATGAATTTCATCGATATTTTCGAATGAGCCAGGAAGTTTTTAGAGCTTTTGGAGAAATTAAAACCAGAAATAAGTATACAGAATACCACATTTCGTCAAGCTATAGGAAAAGAACAGCGATTGGCTGTCTGTTTAAGATAAGTAATTTATTTATAATAGTTATTTAGCCAGTAGCTAAGCATTAACGCGGTTACCGGCCGTGTGTCGTATAAAATATTTTTGTATAGGTACTGAACAAGAACAAGAACCATTTTGATTTATTAAAGGATTATCTCAAACTATTTCCTTTAAAAATGCGGTAATTCTTGTTATATAAAAATATAATTTATAGCTAATATAATTCTTGATATCCTCATTTCCAGGTTTCTTGCAACTGGGATTCATTTCGTTCTATCGCCTTTAGTTACCGACTAGGAGAAACAACAGTTCGTGAAATAGTATATACAATTTGTGATATTATTTGTATAAAGTTAGGACCAGAAGTTATGCCAAAACCTATTAAGGATATTTGGAAAATGACTGAAATTGAATTTTCTGAACGTTGGAATCTTACCAATTGTATTCGTGCAATCGATGGGAAACATGTAACTATCGAATCTCCTCCAAATAGTGGATCATTATTTTTCAACTATAAGAAAACGTTTAGTGTAGTATTGCTGTCTTTAGTGGATGCCAATTATCCTTTTGTGATTGTTGACGTAGGTGCGTACGGAAAAAATTATGATGGTGACATCTTTGCGTCGTCGGAAATGGAAAAGCTTTGTTAAATAATTGGTTAGTATTCCACCAGAGAAAAATCTCCCGGGTACCAACCAACTAGTACCTCACAGTAGCGTGGGTGGCGAAGCGTTCTCTCTAAATATGCACTTAATGCGACCATATCCAAGTTCACAGATTCAAGGAGATAAAGATAAAAAATATTTAATTACGGACTAAGCAGAGCCAGAAGGTTGTCTGAAAATGCTTTTGGAATTTTGACACAAAGGTTTCGAATATGTCAAAAGGCGATTAAAAATGCACCCGGAAAATGTGGATAAAGTTATACTAGCCACATGTTGTCTACATAACTATCTTAGAGGATGCGAAACTGCAGAAGATGCAGGTAACGATAATGGTAATAATGAAAACTTGAGAAATTTACGAAGAACTGGAGGAAACACTACCACACAGGCGGGTGGCGGAAAAAGTACCGCGGAAGAAAGTGCGGACGGAAAAAAGTGCCCCGGAAAAAACTGCCGATGGGGGAAAACAATAATAAAGTAATAACCGGACGAAGGTTTACAAAATTTAAAAAAAAGCTGGAAGTTGCCCTTTTATTTTTATAAATCTCTGCATTGCAGTATTATGTATTGTGTTTACCTGTTCCCAAATCGACAGAAATGCAGGTTTATAGATAATACGTAGAAATATTTCAATTTGAAGATTGTTATCTAAAGTGCATGTGGATTATGTCTACCATCTAAAGTGCAATTAGCGCGAACAAATCTTCAAAGGATTCATTACGATATTATTCCTGTGCTCTAATGGAGGTATTTTGTTAAGGGGAGAAGGTACCCAATAATATTTCGATTTGAAATAATTATTTACTTGTTTATGAAAAACGTTTTTCGGAAATTGTTGGCAGCAGAAGTATTCAATAGGGTTGTACTCAATTTATCTGCAAAAAAATTCATTATCACCTATAGTTTAAGAGTTGGGTTTTTAGACAAACACGCCCTTAGTTTAGGTTCAATTAAATTCATCTTTACAACGTAGATAGAGAACAAGTTATTCTAGGGTATGACATATTTTATTAAGTAAAATCGACATGCCAAACCTATATATAGCAATTATACTGAAATTTTATATAATTCAATATCAAATAACAAACATAAAATCTCTCCTAATTCGCTTTAGTACTTCCTCAATACATGAAATGAAACATTAGACATCGTTTTTTGGTTTTAAACATTTACTTCTTCTTCTTATTCTCAAATTAGGACTTGGTTCTGTATGTACTAATAAAATCTTCGCTATAGTAAGTCTTATGACACTGATGTCCAGCTTTCATGCCAGCGCTTTAGTGTCCTTTTGGAGTCGGGTTTGCCTTCATTGGCTATTTTTGCCATTCGATCATCAGCCATCCTATTGACATGGTCTCTCCACTCTCTTCTCCTTCTTCTTGATCATCTGACAACGTCGTCGATGTCGCATGTGCGTCTGATGTCTTAATTTCTCTGTCTATATCTCAAAGTATAGCCTGTTATGGATTTCAATGTCTTCATCTCGGTTGTTCTTAGAAGACGTTTGTGATTGCATTTTCTGCTCTTGTCTCCGTAGCATATGTCATGATAGGCCTCACGCATGTCCTATAAATTCTGACTTTCCTTAAACATTTACACAATCAATAATTTAGCCTGTACTTGTCTATGAACCTTATTAGAATTGTAAAGAATAATGAAAGAGACAGTAGAAAAGGATAGATTCTCTTCGAACTTGTTCCAAGTGCATCACTCGCAGGTACAAGGATTTCCGTCTATATAGAAATATTTATGAGGTATGCAAATAAGGGCAGTGGTTTCTGCAATTTGTAAATGAACTTGTGACTGAAGATTTTTTGATTCGTATAAGCAAATATAACTTATAGTTTCACTAAACACTTAAGTACATAATTACTTGATGTTTAATAGTTAATTAATTGGTAATTTAAATAATTATATCAAATAAATTGTTATGTATTGCTAAGTTTTAATTTACGTTATTTGTGCGTATTGCCGAACTAGTATTTACATTTACGTACGGAAGTAGCAAAGCTGATTCACCTCTAACTCTATTCCACTAATAATTTGTTTTACTTGCGCACTCAGTAATCCTCGATAAGAATCTCTCAAAGGAAAAGATTATTTTCACATCCAGGTAACTAACGTTATATTAGTCCTGAGTTGTTCTGGCTGGGTACTGGTTTTTCAATTACGCTCTTGCATTCGTTATTGCTATCATTTATTAGTCGTTGTTCGTGTTGCTTGTTTCTGTTATTTGTTACACGATAAATTGCTCATTAAGACCCCATGGGATGCTCGTAGCAGTGTCCGCCCCTTGCACGTACCCCACAGCTCAAATGCTCTGGCCAGAACTCAATCGCGTGGGAGGGTTCACAGGTTTAGGGTGCGTTTTGGGGCGAAATGCCACGACGGGGTGTCGATATCGGGTTATTAAGACAAAGTTATGGGGCGCCACGACATTTGAAAGATGTTAAGATTGATAATTAACTGACGACCGGTCAAAAGTCGAAAACCAATCGCAGTAGCGTTGCGTTGCACTCCAAGGGGGCACTCCCACGGCACTGGCTTTTACACCTACCTTTTGGGTGTCCTTTCTCCAGTTGCTTAGGCCCTGTACAAAGGAATACATACACAACGCAACAAGAAACTCAATTCTTGTCAGTCACAAAAATGCAAAAATAATTGAAATGAAAAACAATACGTAAATTAGAAATGGGTAATCTATTACCATGCTAGTTACAGGTCCGAAGGCATGTGTGCAGGTAGCAAATGCTACAAATTGGGGTTAGTAAACAATGCAACACAATAAGGGCTGAAGGCTTCTATTTACATTACTTGACGATAACTAGGGCTCGGGTGATTAGCACACGGCCCACCAATAGCATATACGATAGATTGAGAGTTCCGAAACTTCGCACGTCACTGTATAATACGCAATTCACTGTTTTATTTAATTACTAGTACAATACCTTGATTTACTGCTAGGGCTCCAAGCAACTGTGTTGTTGAAGTGCTGATGCCGGAAGATTTCGACCTGGAGATTCAACGCTCTGGCGATGCTTACAGAAGAGGGTTGCGATAGCAGCTTAGATGCGGCAGGGGTTGATAAACAGATAGGGACGGTTGACCAGCTTACTCGGGGAATTGTGGCGGCAAGATCCTTCGAAGAAGTAGCAGGGTGGAGCCAAACGATAACTCACAACTGCTCACCCTGTATATTGATGCTTTGTATTCGTTCCTGTTACGAATCCGCCAACCTGGGCGAAGAATTGTACACACCGGTACTTAGAACTTTAAGGCACGAAAAGCACTTATAACTGCCACAAGTCCGAGGGTACAACGCGCCCCTGAGAACTAAAGGGGTTGTTCTTTCTGCTTAAGTTAACTTGCACAACCGTGCGATAGCGAAGCTTAAATTGGACTCTCCGGGAGGGAACGCGCTGGACGCAGCGTAAATTCGATGATTGCGTCATGCGTAAAACTTTCCATAGTTGGGCAACTTACTCGGGTACATAAAGGATCTATTGTTCGAAGTGCTGAATTGCATCACCCAAAATGTAACGTGCAACAAAACGCGGGACTTCCCCCGTGCACTACCTCGTTTCGCCGGCGCTGTAATCTGATATCCAAGGCCTCGCCTTTTAACTTGAGGACTGAATGCAAACTCCATCTACCAGCGATTTATTAAGTCACTTAGCAGGGTTTTGATGCTATGATCATGCGTTACAGCGTCCGCCTCAATATTGAAGCAAATGCCTTAATTAAGATACTTTATGCGACAGATGTCGGGGTCTGGCCTACATATGTGCCAAACAGTTAGAGAATTTGGAAAAGATGCCCGATGGCTTAGATTATGCTGCAATATGCGGGAGCAGAATGCGGAATTACACATAGGTTCTTAACGAAAATCGGGAGTCTTAACATATTGTTGTTATATTTTCTAAATTTTATTGTTATCTGCTCTTGTGTTGTTTATTTCGTTTGATTGTGTTGACCTTGCCTGTTCTACAATGTGAAGTACTTGCATTGTACGAAAACGAATCAGGGACAACGACGTCGACGAATACGTGAAAAAGCGATTCATGCTTGACAAAGTAACAGCAACGTTTCTGAAGATCGGCATCTGAAATATTTTGAAAAGTAAGTTATCCTTGCATATTTTTTAAACATGATATTTGAGTGGCAATTCCTCTCCAGAGCAGGCCAAAAATGTATGACAAAATTGAGCCATCTGTTAGAACTTCCAAAAAAGTTTTATAGTTTTGTAATGGTATCTTTTAATATTTTTAGTTTGTCCGAAGACGTATTACCCGAACTGGAAATCGAAAAAGAGGCATCCCACGTACAAGAGCTTCTAATTCTGTCAGGAAATAGAGTTGTAGAATTATTTTTTTTAAGGAGGCAAATAAACTCCACGTACATGGCAGAACATGTACCATGGGAAAAAATAAATTCAAGCAAGAAAAACGGCAGGGACTTGTGTCACATCTTCGTTACACTGCGATAGTTGCGAAAAAACAATTTTGTTGTCTTCGCATTCAATCAACAATAATTTAAACGAAGCCTTTGTTTGAGGAGCAACATCTATTGGAATAGGATATGGTCAAGGCGATGAATTATTATCGGTTATGAACATACCAAGGCTGTCCGGAAAATATTACAGGAAAGTTTATACGGAGGTCGGGCCATTTGAGAGAAAAAACTTCAAGTAGAAATGGCGGAGGCAGCAAAAAAAGAGCGAAGAATGGCTGTTAAAAGATGCGATATAGAACATGGTGTTCCATTTGTCACTGTAATTGTTGATGGTGGTTGGGCGAAACGTTTGTATGGACACGGCTTTTCATCTTTGTCCGGAGTGGGGTGCATAATCGGGGAAAAAACCAAAAAGTTGCTATATCTGGGCATTAGAAATAAATTTTGCCTTGTTTGTGCCACAGCCGGTGCCAAGAATATCGAACCAAAGGTACATAAGTGTTTCAAAAACTACAACGGACCATCTTCCATCATGGAGCAAGATATTATAGTACAAGGATTTAATGAACGTGAAGTGCTATATGACTTAAGATACAAGTACGTCATTGGAGATGGCGAGTGTTTAAATAAGAATTTTAGAGAATGTAAGTTATGGAAGATACGTTTTGAAATTAGAGTGTGCGAACCATATTACACGAGCTTTTACTTCTAACATGCATAAATTAGCAGTAAACACCAAATACGAAATTTCTGACATGATTTTAAAATCCAGAGTACCTCGACTGCAGCTGTCAGAAAATCTATTGCTAAAGCAAATAACACAAAAACATTATACGAAGATCTTAGAAATATACCTTTCCACGTTTATTGGCAATCACGCAAATTGTAGAGATGAATATTGCACAAGAAAAAACGACAAAGAAGATATCCTGATACATAGTCTGCAAACAAGTACAATATTCGTAGAAATTAATAAAATTATAGATAACCTTGTACCAAAAGCAAACCACCTTTCAAGAAATGTAACCACCAATTATGCTGAGAGGTATATGAGTCTTAGCTAAGTTTTCTGGTGGAAAGATGCTTAATTATATTTTGAGGGGCTCATAGCATAGGCGGTGTTACACAGCAGCGTTATCCTTTAATTCAGGGCCATGGTGGCATAAACATATTTTGCCGTCTCAAAACGAAAAACATCTTTTAAATGTATTTTACAGAAAATGGAAGTATGGCAATGAATATAATCGCCTGCATCCTCAAAAGAAGAAGAAATTTGGGAACGCTGCAGATGCAGAAGCAAACATGGATTACGGACTAAATGCAGCACGTTTACGAAACCACAGCATAGTTTTAATTACTAAAGAAACAACAGGGCAGCATGATAATGTTAAATGGCATGAAGTTAGAAGAAATATAATCACAGCTTCATCATTTGGGAGAATATGTAATCGAAGGGATACTACCTCTTGCCATTATCTCCTGAAAAATTTGCTTTACAGCTCACCTTATCTAACAACCGATGCAATCCTTTATGGAAGAACGCATGAAAAGGTAGCTATACAAAAATATGAACAAGAACAGAGTGTCAACTGAAAATCATGTGGCTTTTATATTTCGAAAGAATATCCTTACCTAGGTGCCAGTCCTGATGGATTTGTGAACGAAGATGGTTTAGTGAAAATAAAGTGCTTGTTTTCTATAAGAAATAAAATGCATGGGAAAGCGTAGAAACAGAATATAAAAATATTTGTGTAAAACTAGATGAAGGTAACTTGCAACTAAAACTTAATCACATGTACTACTATCAAATACGGGGCCAACTAAAATATTAGGCAAAAATGATTGTGACTTAGTATTGTAGACGGACGTAGATTTATAAATTGTGAGAATTGTAAATTCGTAAAAAATTTGCATTTTTGGGAGCATGCCATTTTATCAAAATTAAAAGAATTTTTCTTCAATTGTATGTTACCAGAATTGGCTGATCCGCGAATCCCTAGAGGTTTACAAGCTAGTGATTCAGAACTGATAATCAAGGCCCAAAACAAAAGAAAAACAATAAAAAAGGATTGTCAATAAAACTTGTTTTTTTATATTTGTGTACATAGGTAATATTAAAAAGTTAGCATTTGGTTGACTAATCTAAGTTTATAATTTCCAGGATTATTCAAGTATATAATAAGTAATTATGTACTTCTAAAAAAGTTACACCTAAACAATATTTTTTTTTGACAACCGTCAAAATAAGGGGAAATTCGCGCATCGCTATCAATTCGCGAAGTTTCCCATCTTTTAACGTGGTAAAAAATAGGATATTTATTTACGTTACCATTGACGACGTGAAAAAGGGCATTTTGCGCACTAGAGCGCCAAAAATATTCGCGCACTACGGCGCGAAACAATATTGATATTCTTGGTTGACGGTTGTAGAAAAAATATTGTTTGTGTTACGAGCGTGAAATGTTTTATAGAGCGTCCGAATGACTTTTTTGACTCGACTGTCGCCTCGTCAAAAGAAGTAACATTCTCACGCTCTAAAATCATTAGCGCACTTAATATAAAAATAAAATTTTTTCTTCTCACTGTATAGAAAGTCGGCCCTAGTTTAAGGAAACAAAGCTGTCAATTTGCAACCAGTCAATTTTATTAATTTCCGGCGGGTGCCAATATTTTTTACCTCCCGCATATGTGTTTATGTCACTCTGGATATCACACCAAAGTTTTACAACGTTATGTTGATTTGTAAATTAGACAAAATGTCACTACAGAAATCTAGAGTCACTACAATGATTTTCTAAAGCAATTTTTTTTTAATTTCGCGCTATAGAACACAGGTCGGAAGAAAAACTCGCTAACGCATCGGGCATTAAATTCACACGCTGGAGGAAATGAATACCTTTGCTCCCTAGATATATAAATAGCTATTACACCCATGTGAGGACCAGATGTTGCTTGGGTTGTGCGGCCTAAAAAACTATTGTACCTTCGGGTAATGTGCAATGTTTTGTTTAAAATACGTCGAAATAATATTAAGTTTTTTATAGTATAAAAATAATGCACCCATGCAAAAGTTTACAAATATCGAGTATCTTGATGAAACCCTAATTTAATGTAAAGAGTTACTTATTGGTTTGAAGTAAACCGATCTGTGTGAAATTGAGAGTAGATTCATAATTTTATATTCTTGAAATGTTTTCTTAATAACATAACAGTACGAAGAGCAAACATAGTGCCTTCTAAAAGATACGGAATATTTATAATAAATTGTATAGCTCCAAAATCCTTTTGCAATAATCAACTACATTTCTGCGTATGTATGGTATAGGTACCTACCAACGTCCTTCATTGTAAATCAACAGTTATGCGGGGAGGATTAGCTTAACCATCTGTGGGATTATGCATTTCTTTTATATTTCCTGCTACGTAGTTTTGTACAAAATACGTAGAGTACCTTTGCAGATGCTAATTGGGTTGCCCACGGTTGGGTTTGCGGAAAGTTCGTTCCCCACATTTCGTACCCCACATTTCGTTCCGGGGATATTTCGTCTCCCCACATCTCGTACCCGGAAACTTCGTTCCCGAGCGAGCTCAATTTGTCTCCTAGATTACACGGTGTTGAAAAACGACTACAGCGATCGGAATGCAGCTGGAAAAATGAAAGATATTTTAATTAATTTATTTATTATAATAAACTGATAAGAACTATATACAGTATGTCCCCGGATTGAGTTTACAAGGGGGAACTAAATTTTATTTTTAGTTTTACCAAAGCGCATATGCTCTTTGGTTTTACATAAAAATGTTATAGGAATTATGATTCCTGCTTGGTTTCTAGAGAATTTTAAGAAAATTTTCAGTTTTTCAAAAACAAGTCGGCCATGACAGTTAAGCAAAAATTATTTTCTTTTCAGGTAAAATGCCCTTTTTGTTCATGATACGGCAAAATATTACTAAGAAAAGTTGTTCAGAATGAGAAATGATGGCCCTATAAAACATATTAGGAAGATAGGTACTTAGATTAAACCGTCATTTTTAATAAATACAATTTATTTTGTTCTTATCATAAATAAATTAATTAAAATATCTTTCATTTTCTAACTGTATACCGATCGCTGCACTCGTTTTTCAACGCCCTGTAATCTAGGAGACAAATTGAGCTCGCTCGGGAACGAAGTTTCCGGGTACGAGATGTGGGGAGACGAAATATCCAGGAAACGAAATGTGGGGTACGAAATGTGGGAAACCAAATGTGGGGAACGAACTTTCCGTATCCCCCACAAACAGCCTACGAAATTTACTCCAGTACCTTCTCCCCTTAATCTGTTAATGACACTCCTGAAAGTCTTCTTATTTTCCGGAAATTTGCAATCTTAAATTTGAGGAATTTTTAATTAGTGTTTGTTGTATAATGCCTGTTGTGATTACCTTAATTGCCTTAAGAAACTATTTTCTAAATAGTTTCTAAATAGTTTCTTAAGATTTCTCAAATTTGTGTTTATAAAGCGACTGAATATTTTCGAATTATCATTTTCTTACGTTTGCTCGGGTCGTAAACATGGAAATAATTCCATCTAACAAAGGTGGAGAAAACGTAGGTCATGGTGGATATACGTATGTATTCCACCGTGAGTGCACACAGTTCTTTCGTTGGCGATGCTTCAAAGCTAATACGCTTAAGGTAAGTAACAAATGACGAAATAAATTAGAAAATACAAAATTGTTGTATAATTCCACAAATGTATCATAAAAAGTGACATCTCACTTATTTTTAGATTTGTCGAGTCTTTTCAACGGTTTTGTTCTAATTTACTGCAAAACTTTCTTGGTCTTTAATCTTATTCATTATTTTACAATTTCAGTGCACAGGTGCTTTAAAAACAACCCTATCCAAGTCTGATCAAATTAAAATAAAGGGCCACAATCCTCCAACAGATAGTAAGGCTGTAGAGGTGACAAAAATCATACAAGACATGAAAACTAAAGCATAGAACACTCTGGCTACACCTTTACAGTTCAGAACATCGACGACATGGTTCGTGCAAGAATGCCTTTAGAAGATACGATGAAAAGGACTCTCAGAAACCAAAAGTCAAATGGGGCTCCGCTACAGGTGAATTTATTGAGAGACTATCAAAGCGGTCATCGGGGAACATGTAAACATCACACGTTGTTTCTACCACTTTACCCAAGGTACACACAGCAAAATTCAACAGTTGGGACTTGAAGTTCTATACACCAAAATAGAGTGCATTCAAAGAGTAAAAAAGGTAACAGTTCGAAAAAATGCAACAACGTTTAAAAAACGTATGTATTCAACATGAAAATGGAGAAAACAATAATGAAACTTTTTTACATGCCATAGGACATACTATTAGATTTCAAGTGTATGAATAACTTAGGTTTTTATTATAAAATATTAGTTTTTACTTTAGTTTTTTTGTGACTATTTATAATAAGCTTGTATTTTATTTAGTAGTTAATAACTATTAATGAACATAAATTCTTAATTTTTAATTTTATTTCTTGCCTAATTATTTTAGAACATGTGTATTTAGGTGCTTGAATCATTCCAATTTTTTCTTCGCAGCATTTTTTCCACCGATACTTTTTGCGGCACTTTCTTCGGCCGACACTTTTTTCCGCGGCACTTTTTTGTCGGCACGTTTTTCTAGATCCACACAAGCAATGCCCGTCAGAGATAAATTCAAACATTAGTAGGTATGGCGGCACTTGAGCGTGGGAACTAGGTCATCTCTTATCATCGTGGGAACTGGGTCAAGGTCGTCTCTTATCATTGTCGCCTGATAAGCGTGGGAACCGGGTCAAGGTCGACTGATAAGCGTGGGAACCGGGTCAAGGTCGACTGATAAGCGTGGGAACCGGGTCAAGGTCGACTGATAAGCGTGGGAACCGGGTCAAAAGTTGCAGATAAAGGTAAAGGTGCATTTAAAAGTGCATTTACGGGGTTCAGGTAAAAGGTAAAAAGTGCATTTACGGGGTTGAAAGCGCATTTAAAAGTGCATTTACGGGGTTCAGGTAAAAGGTAAAAAGTGCATTTACGGGGTTGAAAGCGCATTTAAAAGTGCATTTACGGGGTTCAGGTAAAGCTAAAAAGTGCATTTACGGGTTCAAAGTGCATTTAAGTGTTAAAAAGAGTCATCTGTAGGTGTTCGAATTGCGTGGGAAAATTTTGATAAGCGTGGGAACCGGGTCATCTCTTATCATCGTAGGAACCGGAAGTCGACCGTGGGAGCCGGAAGTGTCGACAGATAAGCGTGGGAAAATTTTGATAAGCGTGGGAACCGGGTCATCTCTTATCATCGTAGGAACCGGACCGTTAGCAGAATGGGGTCGCGATTAAAGCGTCACAACAACAAGGTGACGGTAGGAGGGATTAAATGAATAAAATGAAATTTTAGATCAAACACGGTGTCTACACCTGTCTTATCTAAATGCCTTTTAATATAAGGTGTTTCATTCCAAACAACTACCATCCTATTTATCTTATCGTAGGAGGTCAAAGTACAACTCATAACAGATAGCAGCGACTATTATGTTCAACAGACCTGGTACATCCAAATTAGCATTAACACATTACCGATTTCATTGCAAAGTTTTTATGAATCATTCGACTTGAAAGCCCCGTATGCTAGATAAAGTGCGAGAAGCTTATCTTTTGATAGGACAGCGTTCGATTCCATCCATACATGTCTATCTCTGTCTATCTCATGATACATCCCCATACAAACAATAGCTAACGCATTCTGTCGTATACTGGCCACTTCATTTCCGATGAAGGGATTGAACATTAATCAGAGATTTTCTTACATGCTCGCGTGGTCCAGTGGTTTAAGTCTGACATTCATATAGGTAAGAAAGGGGAAACAAGGTACTGGCTTACACGTACGGCTAATTAAACTCTTACCTGCGGGGGCCTCCAATCTTTACCGTTAATTTAGAGTAAAAGCTAAAAAGTGCATTTAAGGGTTCAAAGTGCATTTAAGTGTTAAAAAGAGTCATCTGTAGGTGTTCGAATTGAAATTGTGTGCCAGGTAATTGTGAAACCGTTATCAGAATGAGGTCGCGCGATTAAAAAATCACAACAACTATTCCAGCCAAAACCTCAGCTGTAAACTTCCGCATATCGAAATTCTTTATCCGTTTAACCTCTGATCTTTTTAATAATGTCTGATTAGATAAAGATGTGTGTTAGTTTTAATCTGTTAAAAGCAAAGTATTACAATTTTATATTAATTATTAGTAGCTCGACATACAAGATAAGGTATCCGAAAAGTACATTTAAGGAAGAAATGCGAATAAAGTGCGAGAACCTTATCTTTTGATAAGACAGCGTTCGATTCCATCCATACATGTCTATCTCTGTCTATCTCATGATACATTCCCATACAAACAATAGCTAACGCATTCTGCCGTATACTGGCCACTTCATTTCCGATGAAAGGATTGAACATTAATCAGAGATTTTCTTACATGTTCGCGTGGTCCAGTGGTTTAAGTCCGACATTCATATAGGTAAGAAAGGGGAAACAAGGTACTGGCTTACACGTACCGCTAATTAAACTCTTACCTGCGGGGAATCTTTACCGTTAATTTAGAGTAAAACTTGTACAATCTGTTCAATTTTATGCAGGAAGACGGGGCTAAATAATAACATAGTAGTACAAAGAATATATTTATTCGCATCATTTTTACAGTCCGCATATCGAAATTCTTTATCCGTTTAACCTCTGATCACTTGTGATAAAGCGGGAGCTGTTTTTAAAATGCGTAATGAGATTACTTTTTATCGCATGCATTATGAACAGCTTCAATCAATTCGGTGTTTGAAAATTGTACTGCATCGATTTTATCCGATTTCATTGCAAAGTTTTTATGAATCATTCGACTTGAAAGCCCCGTATGCTAGATAAAGTGCGAGAAGCTTATCTTTTGATAGGACAGCGTTCGATTCCATCCATACATGTCTATCTCTGTCTATCTCATGATACATCCCCATACGTAGTAAAATAAATATGTATATTGTATTTATAATGTTACATAATAATAATAAACATATATACTACATTTGAAGTTACATTGCTAACTTAAGTGTTGTCGTTTCCAATGGCACATGGGTTGTATATTACAAGATTCAAATTTGGTCTTTCATAGACGTCATCTGGCCCGGGGATGCCTACGTCTTCCGGTCCAGGAGGATTTGTCTTGTAACATTCCAGCGGTAAGGCATATGGGTAATCAGGAAACATGAATTTGCGTACATAGTATACCGGATTAACCCTTTGGTGGGTCGGACCGCTGCGTTGGAAATTTTGACAATGTTGTTCCTTATACTGCCGTTTACGGCATTCATTTATTAGATGCCCCTTATTTTTACAGTAATTGCAAAATTTACGAGGATCGTACATTATCTAAATATGTATACAACTTATAAAACAGTCAGGAAAAAATATGTTCTTTATACTTACAAAGTAGAGAAGGACACGTTTACAAGAGCACTAAACGTCAATACTATGTCAACTAGAAACGATTAATTATTTGGCGCTATTTATATATGCCAATTTCGGAGGTGTAAGCAATAACATATAAAAACAAGTCAACGACTTTTATACAGTTCATAATAACACCCAATTAAAATCGCAATACAATGGTCGCTTTCTGTCTTTTAGATTCGCAAATACTGTAATGTTTGTTTGTTTAGAGTGTCTGTGATATGAGAGAGGTCGAAGTCTCGTATTAGCACTGTTCTATATATAAGTTATCATTGTTAAAGTTCTTTGCCTTATTATGAATATGAGGTCAAAGTACAACTCATAACAGATAGTAATATGACTAAACCGAGTATCCTGTTAAAAATATCTCGCAGGAAAACCAGAACCTAGAAAATATATTATTATTACAGAAATGAGCACGAAGCGATCTCTCGTAACCACAAGAACTGATAAGCGGTAAGCGGTAGGAGTACATTTGTATATAAGAATAACTGTTCTGATACAGGAATATTAATTCATCAAGATGAGCCCCCTGTGTAAACAAACACCAATCGACGCGGCTATTTCGTCAACACCGTCCACCTACAGCGATGGGGGATCGCAGCTCTCGTGGCACCGGTCCCAAGACGACCCTCATGTTTGGTCGAGCATGGAGGAAGTCGACGATCCCCCGACCATTGACGCTGACGAGTACGGGTGTGAATATTGTCAGGAGTTATCGGAATCGACGTCATCACATCCCCAGCAACCACAATCGCAACCCCAGCAGCAGCAGCAGCAACTACCATCATATTCGGCACAAGACGATGTCGATGAAGTTCTTGTCATCGACGATGATGATTATTCATGTTGTGGATGCGAGTATTGTCAAGGGTCACCGTCTCCAACACCACAATCGTCATCATCACAGCCCCAGCAACCGCCACCAGCAGAGCTATCGCAATCACAGCCCCCACAGCAGCAACAGCCATCATATTTTCCTGAACCATACCAACAATATCAGGCTGAGTATGAATTCAGCTTACCTGCGCCGACCATGCCGCTGCATATTGCTCCCATAAAAATTACTGTAAAATTAGGTAGTAGTAGTTTTATATATATTATCAATACTGAATAAAAGACGTTTTATTTTCATACATGTTTTTTTATTTAATTAAATATCTTATTTATTCATGAGTGAAACCGAGAACTTAACATTAAATTAAATATCTTATTTATTCATGAGTGAAACAGAACTTAACAAAGAGTAAGTATCAATATAGTCTTGAGGTGTTGTTGAGGGCCAAGGACCCGAACAAGGACCAGTTCTCCAACCGACAGCTTCGCCATTTTGAGCTTTTCTGATATTTTCCTCAAACCATTTAAAAATATCTTTGTGCTGATGTACAGCGCTGGGTTGAAATATATAAACTATGTGGTGTGTATTCAAATACTGGAACACGTCTTCTATAAACTTGATGCGAACATAATAGGCCGCCTCGAAGATTGCATCGTGAAGAAAGTATGGATATTGTTGCTGCTGCTCACCTGCTATAAATTCCATTCGAAAATTGCTTGTAAAACAAATGTGTGATATTCTAAACTACATCGAACAAATAATCTATATATTGATCGCACATCGAAATTTGCCCATGAGCCCAGTAATACCTCTCATACCGAGTCAACAGGTTCAATGAGACTAGCAGATATTAGTACGGATAATTTGCAACGAATATCCAATTAAAGATACGTTATTTGTAACAAATCAAGCGATACTGTATTGGTGGAAGATAAAAATGTTAGGCTAGGTCAGGATTGTAAGCGAGAGTTGTTTACAGTTAAACTAATGGCATTGTGGAAAACACGACTATTTCTATCAACACGCCGTTTAACCTCTGACCACTTGTGATAAAGCGGGAGCTGTTTTTAAAATGCGTAATGAGATTACTTTTTATCGCATGCATTATGAACAGCTTCAATTAATTCGGTTTTCCTGATTACCCATATGCCTTACCGCTGGAGTGTTACAAGACAAAACCTCCTGGACCGGAAGACGTAGGCATCCCCGGGCCAGATGACGTCTATGAAAGACCCAAATTTGAATCTTGTAATATACAACCCATGTGCCATTGGAAACGACAACACTAAGTTAGCAATGTAACTTCAAATGTAATATATATGTTTATTATTATTATGTAACATTATAAATACAATATACATATTTATTTTACTACATAGTATGCATGCAATTTTAGACAATCAGATCTTTAGCACTACACGCAGGAACTGGCATTCTTAGTAAATGACCGAAGCAGAAAAGAAACCGAACAGATGATTCTTTACATCCAACAGGCAGCAATTCTCCCACTGTATATACCTAACTCCTTTATGAGTGACGGCCCACTTTGTACATGGGTCTTACAAACACTCGGAGTTGGTACTCTCCCTACGTGAGGGCCCTGATGGGGAGAAAACAGCCGATCACCCGCTCAAGGCTTCAAACTATTAGTAATTTATAACCATAAATGGCCCCTCGTATTCAAAGGCACTACACAGAGGCACGAGGTCAACAGCTTCTGCTTTGTAATTTATAACCATTAAATGACTATGCCTATTCTAAGGCACTACTTTACAGCTAACAACTCATAACATAAATTATAAACGTCAGACCATTAGATTTTTATTGAAAATGCACATAAGCTTTTAAGAGCCACCTAAAAAGGCCCCTCTGTGCAAAGGTCAGAAGCAGCTATAAATAGGCAAGATACAGTTATAGGTCAGAAACAGCTCTATTTATTTAACTGATTTTTTGTAAACCAGAAATTGTCAAAAATAACAGAATACTAATCAGCGGTCGAAGCCAAGTTCAACGAGGGGTTGCATGACTATGTTTAAATAACTTTTCGTAAACCGGAAATTGGCAAAAATAACAGAATTTTAATCAGCGGTCGAAGCCAAGTTTAGCGAGGGGTCGCATGACTATGTTTAAATAAATTTTCGTAAACCGGAAATTGGCAAAAATAACAGAATATTAATCAGCGGTCGAAGCCAAGTTCAACGAGGGGTCGCATGACTATGTTTAAATAACTTTTTGTAAACCGGAAATTGGCAAAAATAACAGAATATTAATCAGCGGTCGAAGCCAAGTTCAACGAGGGGTCGCATGACTATGTTTAAATAACTTTTTGTAAACCGGAAATTGGCAAAAATAACAGAATTTTAATCAGCGGTCGAATCCAAGTTCAACGAGGGGTCGCATGACTATGTTTAAATAACTTTTCGTAAACCGGAAATTGGCAAAAATAACAGAATATTAATCAGCGGTCGAAGCCAAGTTTAACGAGGGGTCGCATGACTATGTTTAAATAACTTTTCGTAAACCGGAAATTGGCAAAAATAACAGAATATTAATCAGCGGTCGAAGCCAAGTTCAACGAGGGGTCGCATGATTATGTTTAAATAACTTTTCGTAAACCGGAAATTGGCAAAAATAACAGAATATTAATCAGCGGTCGAAGCCTAGTTCAACGAGGGGTCGCATGACTATGTTTACCTAACTTTTTCCTAAATTTCGTCAAAAATATCAAATTTTTACCTCCACGACAGGTTGTGTCAGATGCATCACCACACATAAATATAAAACCACACAACACCATGTTTGCTCCTTGACGTGCCTCTCGAGTTGATATTGACTGTTAAACAGCAGATCTCGTTGTTGATACGCACACCATAAAGGCGACACTTTTTGTATAATTTGGAAACTTTCACGGGGCTCGTAATCGTCGTCGACAATGTCTTCACTGTTCTGCATCCCCTCGCTGTTTGGACTACGTATCCACGATGGAGTTCTTGAATTTTCATCATCTCTAGAACTTTTTTCTTCAGTCGACATGTCGTGCTCATTTCTGTAATAATAATATATTTTCTAGGTTCTGGTTTTCCTGCGAGATATTTTCAACAGGATACTCGGTTTAGTCATATTACTATCTGTTATGAGTTGTACTTTGACCTCATATGCATAATAAGGCAAAGAACTTTAACAATGATAACTTATATATAGAACAGTGCTAATACGAGACTTCGACCTCTCTCATATCACAGACACTCTAAACAAACAAACATTACAGTATTTGCGAATCTAAGCGACCTTTGTATTGCGATTTTAATTGATGTTATTATGAACTGCATAGGTTGTTGACTTGTTTTTATGTTATTAAGCTTACACCCCCGAAATTGGCATATATAATATCGTAGTCATTGATACAGTAAAGAAATTGGAACCGGAAGTATAAAACAAAGATGACATTATTTGCAGACTTCAAAACATATGGCTATTTAGTACGGGTTCAAAGTTCGAACTTAGAACTCTGATGTAGAAAACAAAGATAATATTATTTTGCAGACTTCAAAACATATTAAGGTTATCTGTTAAAATTGCGATTTTAATTGGTGTTATTATGAACTGCATAAGTCGTTGACTTGTTTTTATGTTATTAAGCTTACACCTCCGAAATTGACGTATATAAATAGCGCTAAATACTTGATCGTTTGTAGTTGACATAGTATTTGACGTGAGGGTTAAGCTTTTCACAATGTCGACATCAATTTCAAACGCAGGTAATCACCGATATAAATAATAACGTTGCAGTAACTAAAACATATTTTATTCCAGTCTGTAACAGGGTTTACACCCTTGTGCGGTGTAAATATCAGACATATTTTGAAAATGTGAGTGTTTAATAATATTGATTACGAATTATATAACAGATTGTTTACACAGAGGTCCGTAGCGCTGTTGGTAGTATCACAGGGTGGTCCAGACCCTGAGGATGCGGTGGCCATACAGCTGCCCGTTATTCCGGGCTTGGCGTTACCATACCCTGTAAGGGTATGGTTGAACGTAAGGGACGGGGTTCTTTATGTGCAAAGAGGTATGTTATAAGCGTTTACATCGGTTAAAATGTTAATTGCCTGCAATTTTAGCCTAACAGAATCACCCACCCCGGGACCGCTTCTATCATAGCCCTCTGTGAAAATGATGCGAATAAATATATTCTTTGTACTACTATGTTATTATTTAGCCCATCTTCCTGCATAAAATTGAACAGATTGTACAAGTTTTACTCTAAATTAACGGTAAAGATTGGAGGCCCCGCAGGTAAGAGTTTAATTAGCGGTACGTGTAAGCCAGTACCTTGTTTCCCCTTTCTTACCTATATGAATGTCAGACTTAAACCACTGGACCACGCGAGCATGTAAGAAAATCTCTGGTTAATTTTCAATCCTTTCATCGGAAATGAAGTGGCCAGTATAGGGCAGAATGCGTTAGCTATTGTTTGTATGGGAATGTATCATGAGATAGACAGAGATAGACATGTATGGATGGAATCGAACGCTGTCTTATCAAAAGATAAGGTTCTCGCACTTTATCTAGCATACGGGGCTTTCAAGTCGAATGATTCATAAAAACTTTGCAATGAAATCGGTAATGTGAATGCACAAACTTCGCAGGATAATTAGCACTGTTCTATAATATATACAATCGATGCAGTACAATTTTCAAACACCGAATTGATTGAAGCTGTTCATAATGCATGCGATAAAAAGTAATCTCATTACACATTTTAAAAACAGCTCCCACTTTATCACAAGTGATCAGAGGTTAAACGGATAAAGAATTTCGATATGCGGACTGTAAAAATGATGCGAATAAATATATTCTTTGTACTACTATGTTATTATTTAGCCCATCTTCCTGCATAAAATTGAACAGATTGTACAAGTTTTACTCTAAATTAACGGTAAAGATTGGAAGCCCCGCAGGTAAGAGTTTAATTAGCGGTACGTGTAAGCCAGTACCTTGTTTCCCCTTTCTTACCTATATGAATGTCAGACTTAAACCACTGGACCACGCGAGCATGTAAGAAAATCTCTGGTTAATTTTCAATCCTTTCATCGGAAATGAAGTGGCCAGTATAGGGCAGAATGCGTTAGCTATTGTTTGTATGGGAATGTATCATGAGATAGACAGAGATAGACATGTATGGATGGAATCGAACGCTGTCTTATCAAAAGATAAGGTTCTCGCACTTTATCTAGCAAACGGGGCTTTCAAGTCGAATGATTCATAAAAACTTTGCAATGAAATCGGTAATGTGAATGCACAAACTTCGCAGGATAATTAGCACTGTTCTATAATATATAAAATCGATGCAGTACAATTTTCAAACACCGAATTGATTGAAGCTGTTCATAATGCATGCGATAAAAAGTAATCTCATTACGCATTTTAAAAACAGCTCCCGCTTTATCACAAGTGATCAGAGGTTAAACGGATAAAGAATTTCGATATGCGGACTGTAAAAATGATGCGAATAAATATATTCTTTGTACTACTATGTTATTATTTAGCCCCGTCTTCCTGCATAAAATTGGACAGATTGTACAAGTTTTACTCTAAATTAACGGTAAAGATTGGAGGCCCCGCAGATAAGAGTTTAATTAGCGGTACGTGTAAGCCAGTACCTTGTTTCCCCTTTCTTACCTATATGAATGTCAGACTTAAACCACTGGACCACGCGAGCATGTAAGAAAATCTCTGATTAATGTTCAATCCTTTCATCGGAAATGAAGTGGCCAGTATAGGGCAGAATGCGTTAGCTATTGTTTGTATGGGAATGTATCATGAGATAGACAGAGATAGACATGTATGGATGGAATCGAACGCTGTCTTATCAAAAGATAAGGTTCTCGCACTTTATTCGCATTTCTTCCTTAAATGCACTTTTCGGATATCTTATCTTGTATGTCGAGCTACTAATAATTAATATAAAATTGTAATACTTTGCTTTTAACAAACTAACACACATCTTTATCTAATCAGACATTATTAAAAAGATCAGAGGTTAAACGGATAAAGAATTTCGATATGCGGAAGTTTACAGCTGAGGTTTTGGCTGGAATAGTTGTTGTGATTTTTTAATCGCGCGACCTCATTCTGTAAACGATTTCACAATTACCTGGCTTCAATTTCAATTCGAACACCTACAGATGACTCTTTTTAACACTTAACTGCACTTTGAACCCTTAAATGCACTTTTTTACAGGTACCTGAACCCCGTAAATGCACTTTTAAATGCGCTTTCAACCCCGTAAATGCACCTGAACCCCGGATAAGAGATGACCCGGTTCCCACGCTTATCAAAATTTTCCCACGCTTATCTGTCGACACTTCCGGCTCCCACGGTCGACTTCCGGTTCCCACGATGATAAGATAATAAAGATGACCCGGTTCCCACGCTTATCAAAATTTTCCCACGCAATTCGAACACCTACAGATGACTCTTTTTAACACTTAAATGCACTTTGAACCCTTAAATGCACTTTTTAGCTTTACCTGAACCCCGTAAATGCACTTTTAAATGCGCTTTCAACCCCGTAAATGCACCTGAACACCGTAAATGCACTTTTAAATGCACTTTCAACCCCGTAAATGCACTTTTTACCTTTTACCTGAACCCCGTAAATGCACTTTTTACCTTTTACCTGAACCCCGTAAATGCACTTTTAAATGCACCTTTACCTTTATCTGCAACTTTTGACCGGGTTCCCACGCTTATCAGTCGACCTTGACCCAGTTCCCACGCTTATCAGTCGACGATGATAACAGATGACCCGGTTCCCACGCTTATCAGGCGACAATGATAAGAGACGACCTTGACCCAGTTCCCACGATGATAAGAGATGACCTAGTTCCCACGCTCAAGTGCCGCCATACCTACTAACATTATTTTGCTTCTCCCAAAAATTCGGTTCACTGGCAAAATACTGTTGTACAAAGAGGCCGACGAAATATGTAGTACTTGTTAGTTACCTCATACCAGCACTTGTATTGTATAAATAAATACATTTATAAATATATTTATTTTCATTATTACAGCCCGAATTTTCAGACACTATAACATTTTAAAATATGCAAGAAAAATGGCATTAAAAAACTTGTAAATAGACATTATTTATTATTTAAGTGGTTTCGTTGCCCATTTCTAATATAAATAACAGATTATAACAACAAAATTATTCCTTGTGGGAATTACAATTTATTGCAAGGCCTTTCTGTAGTTTTTCCGCGATTTATGCTTGCCTTCTATCAGACAATATATTTGTAATTGTGAAAACGATCTTTCCACATCCGCTGAAGCAACTTGTGAAAATTTAAAACGTGCAATTTCAGTTATTTTGTAATTCACATTATTTTAAATTGTAGCTATTGTCTAAAAGAATGTTGGCAATCCCAATGACCTATGATTAATCAAATATCATGTTTGGTTAGAAACACATAAACCCCCTGTAAAGATAATCATTTGCCAGACGTCAAACGAAACATTTTGCAAGCCACAATTCAGGTGGGGAATTTTAACGTTAAACTGCGTTATGAGTTTGTAGTTAATTTCTATGAAAATGAGGCAGTTATTTTAAATTTAAGACGAAATAGGTATTTCTAAGTAAAATAAACATTTATGGTGAAAATAGTTAATATAGGCCTGTCAGAATATATTCGGCTAGTTCCAACTGCTTTCGGAAAACTTCATAAACTCTGTTCCGGTCACTTGAGTAGCAAAGTACAGATTACAGAAAGTAGATTGGGACGCGGTGAAAATTGGAACTAATGTTAGAATCTAGTAATTTTCAAGTTTCGTATTGGTAACATTTTTACATCTATCATATTGACATTAAATTGTTAACCTTATTTAAGCTAAATGACACAATAAATCAGAGGCGCACGCAACATTGCGGTATGGTATATTATCAGTTCTTGAATGTTAATAGGATTGCGGAAATAATGATGTACGTTGAACAACCAGGCTCTGCTAAACCTTCTATCCCAGCAACAGCAATTTCCACACTTTAAAACACAAAGAATCTGTCATATGACGTTAGTCACTGCGCAAACGAAATCCCTCTACCCACCGTTACTGTTTACTTGTCATTTAAAATATAACATAACTTTGTATGTTTTTGACAACTTTCCACATATTGCCAATTCATCAAATATGATCACAGAGCCTTTCATGACCTACCTTGACACCCAATCTACTTTCTGTGACGCTATAAAGTGCAGTGCGCATTGTTTTAATAATGGTTACAGGCCAATCACCAACTAAAGATGCATAAAGGACAAACTATTAAAGTTAAAACAGTAATCCATTTGAAAGTGCAAGTAAAATTCAAAAATTACATACTGATTCAGTTCACCATAATACTGGCCAAGGCCATCGCATTCATGATCAACTTCCGTTATTGGTATGTAAATACTAGTTAGAAGATATATTCTTTGTCAACAGGTTTCTCTATTCAAAACAGATATAATCGAGAATACAACTGAAACAAATTAGAATTGCAAGGTATGTATAATGTATAATCTGTAACCTCATTTAACTTGCGGTGTAGAGGCTGGTGCTTTATGCGCTGGCATCTGGCGGTACAATGCTCAACTTGCCCCGGATCCAGGATACAGAGTTGGAGCGCGCCTTTGGTGCTTGTGCGGCATCCATTGTGTGAGGTGTGTGTCTTGGCGATGTGTTAACCTTGTTACTCTATTTCTTAGGTCTGTGGTTCTGAGTAGAGCCGAAGCCTACCGATAGTACAAGCCTCCCTCTAGAACCCCACTACCACCGTGACGTCACAACTGACGATGGACCGGGCGCTTTGGCGGGCGACGGTACGTCACGCGTTAAAACTGTTGTACGGTGCACGTGGCTATTGCTGTCGGTAATTTACATAATAATTATCATAATCATATCAACTGTAACTTCTGCTATCATGATTATTTTGTTATTAGAAATACGTCAGTTTCATTGTACCTTACGTAAATTAATGTAAAAGGTGTGTATAGTTTTGTTTTCCCTAGATCTGCCATTTAATTGCAATACTTTTTAGAATTATAATTATGCCGTCCTGTTGTTGTGTTCCGGAGTGCAAGATCAATTACAGGCCAACTGAAAAAGTTACTGTCTTTCGCTTTCCGAAGGATGATTTAATGAAACAAAAATGGTTAAATTGTATTCACAGAAAATTATGTTGTAAAAGATTCTTCTCGAATTTGTATAAAACATTTTGCAGAAAACTTTATTATTCGAGAAGATAAAGCTACTAGACCCGATGGTTCTATATTAATTGTGCCAAGAAGTCAAGTAAAATTATCCAGTGATGCGTATTCCACATTGTTTGCAAATCAACCATCGTACATGTCAACCGTTTTACCGAAAAAAATAAAATCACCTAGTACTAGACGAGAAGAAATTGAGAAACGGCAGAAACAAGAAAATGAACTTAAAAAGGAGAAAGATCAAATTTCTAGCTTTGAATCATTTAAGTCAAACGTCTCAAATGTGTTAATAAATTCAAACATTAGTGATTTCAACCTCAAAATTTTTGAAACAAAAGCTTTTATTTTTAAATTAACTGAAGACGATCCCCTGATACCTTCCATCCAGAAGTCGATTCTGATAAAAGACAATTTGTCTACGGAAGTGTTTTATAAGAATATACCTATTGATAACGATAATATTAAACACATTTTGGGAAAAACAAAAAATGTGACTTGTGGTCCCGTTTAAAGACATTACTAGATTACCTAAATAATTTTAACGTGAGTGCTACAAATGAGGACAAATTAAAACGTGTGTCGACGATTTTGAGCGAAGTAGAATTGGAGATAAAGTGCCCTGAAAAAACTGATAAAATTAAATTTTTCCGCGAACAAATTAATTTAATAGAATCGAAGCAAGTGCGATATTCTGTCGATACATTAATATGGAGTAGTTGTATATTGTATTCGTTTCCAGGAGCATACAGGTTACTAGAAAAATTAAAAATTACTTACACTTCCGTCTCCTAAATATTTAAAACAATTGCTTCTGAAATTGGGTACAAAAAATTCGGGAAAATATGAAAGTCACGGTAAGTATTTAGAAGATAAACTAAAATTTGTAAAGTCGAACGAAAAATACGTCACTTTAATGTTGGATGAAATATACAGTGTGGTCCATTAAGTGTGCAACAAATGGGACATTTTTTTATTAGTTGTACAATCGAAATTTAAATATTGCAAAAAGTTAGTGCATGTTCGATAACCATATCAGATGCCCTTAGAATGGCTTCAAGTCAAACAATATACAGGGCAGGACAAAAAATATGAAATTCGTTCAAGAATAAAGTTACCTTATTTCAAAAAATATAACAAAATTTTATTGAGGAAAGTTGTTTAGAATCAAAAGTTATGCTCAAATACAAAGTCACGGCCTCCTATTCGAATTTTGATTCTTTTTTTGTAAAATTTTGTATTATCCCCGTATGATACATATTTTTATTATTCTGATTTTATTAAGAGTTTTTCATATGTAAATTATTATTAGTAAAGCATTTGCCTTGTTAAGAAGAATATTTGCGAAATTCTAAAGTTCTGTTAAATATCGTTGCAACAAACATGAAGTGGACGGTTACCTAAAAAAATATAAATCCAAGTAAATTTTACAAATACGCTTCAAGTTGCTAAAATTTATTTAAAAGGGATGTGGTTGTGGCTACTTTAAATACATATAAAATCAAAATAATAAAAATATGTATCATACGGGGGTAATACAAAATTTTCCAAAAAAGAATCAAAATTCGAATAGGAGGCCGTGACTGTGTATTTGAGCATAACTTTTAATTCTAAATAACTTTTCCGAATAAAATTTTGCTATATTTTTTGAAATAAGGTAACTTTGTTCTTGAACAAATTTCATATTTTTTGTCCTGCCCTGTATATTGTTTGACTTGAAGCCATTCTAAGGGCTTCTGATATGGTTATCGAACATGCACTAACTTTTTGCAATATTTAAATTTCGATTGTACAACTAATAAAAAAATTTCCCATTTGTTGCACACTTAATGGACCACACTGTATATCAAGAACATTTCGTACAAAGGTGGAAAAATCGAGGGTTTCACTTTTAATGAAGCTTCCGTTAATGAAAACAAAAGTGCTGCTTCAACTGTTCAGGCGTTTATGATTTCTTTGCTATTTTCTAAGAACAAAGATATTGTAGGATTGTTCCCCATAGCAACACTGAAATATCAGTTTCTTCATGAGTTAACATTAAAAGTTCTAGAAACCTTAACAAAAATTGGATATCAAGTGATTTGCATAATATCTGACAATAATAATGTAAACAGGAAAGCGTTTGAAGAATTGTGTGGTGGAACTTTAAATACCTTTTTTCTAAACCCTTACAATGACAATCAAAAAGTTTTTATACTCTTTGACACTGTTCATTTACTTAAGTCAATCAGAAATAACTGGCTTAACCAACGAGATCCTAAACAATCGTTTATTTTACCGGACATACCTGACAATTTGTACGCAACCAGTCCTGCAACTGCTAGTTCTAATAAAAATTGTGCATGCGTCAGTGATTTAAAACAATTATTTCTTGCTGAAGAAAATAGTGTCTTAACCCGTAACCACAGACGTGAGGTCAAATTGACGGAAACAGATTGTAAAAAATTCCTGTTTTTTCCCCACCCCTGTTAGATATGCGCCTGTGCGTTTCAGTACCTTTCTAGCTCTCAGTATAAAGTCGTCTGCCAAAGTGGTGTGTTGCTGGTGTGATTAGTTATTTGTTTATCGAGTGTTAAAAATTTGTAGAGGTCAAAAAGACGTCAGGTCTGTAGATACGTGACAATTTTTGTTTTAGCAACAAATTGATTTGCGTGTTTTATCTAGGTCGTAAGAATGAGTAAGGACGAACAGCCTGGACCATCAAAGAGGATAAAGTATGGAGATAAATATTACGAGGAAACATTGCTGAAATGGATAGAAGAGGTTAGTTCTGGCGAAAGTGACGTAGAATCCGATGCTGATTATGCTACAAGCGATCATGATACCGAGTCTGAAATAGAAGCAGAAGCAGATTTTGAGGCTAATAAAACTGAAGATGAAGACTTACAGCCTGAGAAACCAGATCCTGCCCATAAAACAAATGATTTTCGTGGTACAAATCGCTACAAATGGTCTAAGGTATCTGAATATTCTAAAAACACGCGTACCGTCGATCACAATATTGTCATAAAATGTCCAGGATTGAAAATTCGTGCTATTTACAAAGAAGAGCCAGAAAATGTGTGGAATACTCTCTTCGATGATGAGATAATTGGCGTCATTCTTCAGTGAACAAATACACGCATGGCTAGAATAAGACTGAAATATAAAAATCAAACTAAAAGTGATCTTCGTGATTTGGATGTCTTAGAGCTTAGGGCTTTCATAGGCTTGTTATTGTTCACTTCAATCTTCAAGTCTAATCATGAAGATTTACGGTCCCTATTCGCTACTGATGGGTCAGGTCGTGACATATTCAGGTGCGTTACAAATGTCAACCGATTTTCAGTCATTCTTTTAGCTCTAAGATTTGATGATCCCGAAACCAGAGCTGAACGTAGAAAACTGGATATTCTTGCCCCAATTTCAGAAATTTTTAATGCATTTATTCGTAATTGCCAGAATGTTTACACAATAGGTTTTTGTGCATGTGTAGACGAGATGTTGGTTTCATTTAGAGGCCGTTCAAAATTCAAAATGTACATGCCTAAAAAACCCTGCAAGTATGGGTTAAAAATAATGGCGCTAACGGATGCAAGAAATGGATATCTACTAAACGCCTATATTTATGGTGGCAAAGATTCGGATGGATGGAAGAAGTACTCTAAGCCAACCCAAGCTGTACTTAGGCTCGCAAAACCAATTAACAGCACAAATCGAAACATAACTGCCGATAATTGATTTTCTTCCATAGAGCTGGTAGATGCACTGAAGGAAGTAAAACGCACTTATGTAGGAACTCTGAAGAAAACAAGAAGGAGATTCCTCCAGAGTTCCTTCCAAAACGAACAAGGGATGTAGGCTCATCTTTATATGGATATACCAATAACATAACAATGATATCTTATGTGCCGAAGAAAAATAAAGCTGTAATACTAGTTTCTTCTGTTCACCACCAAGAGGGCACTGATGATGGTAAACCAGAAATAATCTCCTATTACAATAATACAAAAGGAGGTGTGGATAGTCTTGATTAAAAATGTAGTATTTATTCAACAGGTCGAAGGACAAGGCGATGGCCTACGGCCATATTTTTCAGAATGGTGGACATTTCTTCTGTAAATTCCTATTTACTTCATCAGACCAGATACGATTGTGTTAAACAATTAGCAATGCAATTGGTTAAACCTGAAATGGAACGCAGATTACAGAATATTTGCATTACACGTGATGTCAGGGCATGTATTAGGAGAGTACTGCAAATAAAAGAAGACAATATTGTTGGTGAAGAAGAAAAATTTGAAGTTAGAAAAGCATGTAGAAGATGCTCTGCGAGTAAAAAAAGAAAGACATCTCATTTTTGCATTATATGTCAAATTCCCATTTGTATGGCATGCACAAAGAGAGTATGTCTAGACTGTACTGCTTGAGGAGTATGCCAAGAAAACCGGTTGCTGTTTTTTACATTGTAAATGGTTTTTATAGTATTACCTCTTTTTTATGTTTATTTAGGTTTATACATATTTAGGTACCTATTATGTTACATTAGGATATTTTTTATAATTTTTATGTTTACGTGCTATAAGGTGATATGATGTCAAAAATGATGTAAAAAACGCATTCCGAATAAATTTGTTTGTAATTACCACATTGTTTTACTATAAATCTGTTAAAACGTGTAGTCACTAAACATTTAGTGTTCAAATAATATTATTATATTATCACAGTTGCATTTTTTTAAAATAGGGGTCATCATGACCTCACGTCTGTGACGACGTGACGATGTTTGCACGTCTGTGGTTACGGGTTAAAACTAGCACCCCGTTTATCACGCAAAGTTTTATATCCTTCGTCAATCGAAAGACAAAATGTGAACTTGTGTGTTCGTTTATTTGATAACAATAATGTTGCTGCACTAAAGACTAAACATAAAAATAATATGTGTTGTGTAGACGGTACAATAAGATTCTTGAATTTAATATCTGACTGGTGGAAAATTGTCAATTGCAAATCGGTATATAAAGGCACTCGATTTAGGGTTCTCATTATGATCCAATATTCGGTGTAGGAGACAAGAATTTAATTTTTTTAGAAAACTTCGTCAGATGGTTGCAGTCTTGGGATAACTTAGTTATACAAGGAGAAAGTAAAATATCCAGAAATGGAAAACTTTCAAATCAAACCCAATTAGCCTTGACACATACTTGAAAAAGTTTGATAGATTTATCTAAACATCTGATTATAGAATTAAAATTAGACTATATCTTGTTAGGAAAACTTCAAACTGATGATCTTGAAGGACATTTTGGACAGTACAGACAAATGAATGGCGGTAATTATCACGTTTCAGTTGTCCAAGTACTAGAATCCGAGAGAAAATTAAAAATGCTTAATCTATTGACTCTGCATTTTTCAACTAAAGGAGTATTTCAATTATGAGAATTTCTAGACAGCTCTGAAAAAATCACAGAGGGTGTTATCAAGTTAGATAAAGGATGTGTTGAAACGTTTGAAGATACTTTGATACTTATGCAAGATGAAAACGTGTCTGAAAACGATTGCAATGTTTTAATTTATATTGCGGGTTACATTGTCCACATTATTAACAGAAGATTGTCGTGTGAACAATGTAAAACTTACATCTGCTATGGCAAACCATTACAATTACAAACCGTTCCGGATACAGAAGTGTTCAGTTATTTAAATCACTTGTATCGGGGAGGACTACAGTGGCCAAAAGAAATTTTTATTGATCTAGTGACAAATATGCTATTATTATTTAAAGTGCTGGTAGGTGAGAGATTTGAACACTTGTTCTTAAAGTGTAAATCTCAAAAGAACTTATTAATGCATTTATCTACAGAAATGGTGATATAAAAACTTTACTTTGACACATGTAGTAATTGTGGTGTGTGTACATCACAATTTGCAGATAAATGTATTGCTGTGTTTACTAATATTATGTTAAATAATTATTCCAAAGTCAATCAAAATTTGTTAATAAATGAAAAAAACGAAAAACGTAAATAAAAAAAACGTTCTAGTAACTAAGCCTTATTCTTAGTAAGTCCTGTATGTGGTACCACAATTTTATTTTCACTTTATATATGTATGTAAAGGAATAAAAAGTATGTTAAAGGTGCAGAATTTAAAAACTTATTTCATTTTTTAAATAAATAAATGTATTTAGGTGTATAATAATGGTGAAATATCAACTCCGCATATACAGCCTCATACTGCTACCGCGTTACTATTCATCTTTAGCCGTGACGTCAGAAAACCTGGGCGGAGGCTTGTACTATCGGCAGGCTTCGGTAGAGCATCGTTAATTTGGTGCCCAACTGTGAATGGTCTCACCGAGCCCGATTCCAATCAAAGGAATCAGGAACTACTAATAAGAGCAAGGGTGTATCAGCTGTACGTGGCCTACGAATACTCCGAAATACAAAATACTCGTGGTGAGATAACGACAACCCTCATAATACTTGGTCACGGTGTACTGGGAATCTTCAGATTTGATTCATACCTTAAAATAGGCAAAACATTTATTAGATGAAATAAAAGATGCTACTGTAACAAACGAATATATGAAAACTCTCAAAATGGTAGACATGACTCAAATAATTAACGAAGCATCTAAAGAGATATTAAAATCTTGCGAAAAATACATCACAAAAATTAATTCAAAGATTGAAAATTTAAAAGTAGATCAACGAAATTTACAACCGCACGATATTGTTACACATGATGCAGGATTAAGTCAAGAGATAAAATCAGATTGTCAAAGAAAATAGCTTATTGAGCTTGGACCTCATCAACCACTACTCTCAAAATTTCCTAATGATGGAAAAAATCGATTTTGTTCGCAGTGGTATAAAGAGTTTAACTTCTTAGAATATAGTACTGCTAAAGACGCCGCGTTTTGCTTTGTTTGCTCACTTTTCCCTACTGGTCCGAAAAAAGAGAAAGCTGAAAGTGCATGGACTAAAGATGGTGTAAGAAATTGGGGTAAAATGAAAAACTCTGAAGGTAAAAAATTGGGAAAACTGCAACTTCATTTCAATTCTTATTCTCGCACGTCTGCACTAACAGATTATTGTAATTTTTTACTAGAAATAGGACATGTCGATACTTTGTTAGACAATAATAGACAAAATATTCTCCTTGAAAATGCAAGCCTGCTGTCACATAATAGAGAAGTCGTCGAAATTTTAGTAGATGATGCTCGTACTCTTGGAAGGCAAGGGTTGCCCTTTCGTGGGTGTTGAAGCATCATATTTAATATTTACTTGAGAATAATCCTAGAAATTGTTCGTGGCATTAGGAGCTGCAGCCAGGTTAATTTAAGTCTTGCTCATCTCCCGCTGTCCAGCAATCTATCATACTTAAGATCCTAATCTTGGATTTGCATGTCATTTGTAAATACCATCTGCAATTTAAAACGGATGTCATTAGTTTATTGTTAGAGCTTTCGGCGAAATGCAGCTCTCTCTTGCGATGGTCGACCATTCCTTCCCCCTACTCCTAAAGGGGTGGTTTAACGAGTGTCCGAGTTTCTTGGGCTCGAAGAGACAGACACGACGAGAGTCACGTTAAGACACCGAGAGATATACATCTCCTCTATAATCAGTACCGGCAATTTTAAATTTGTAATTATACAGTCCGCCTTTAGTGTTACATTGGTGTATATATTGTAAATAAAGTGTTATTACAATTATATTCGTTGTGTTCAATCATTCACGACCGCGACGACTTGCGTGATTCTCCGCCGGTATTTCGTTGTGCCCGTAAGGTTCGGGTCGCAGCATATTTTGGTCATATCGAACCGAATTTCGAACCAAGTACACCTTGGATTCAACGTCTTCATCTGAAGAGGATCATCTGTATCCACATTTGCCGTGTATGGCATTCATCGGAGGAAGCTGCAGCATCATTACGAGGCCAGTGGAGTCCCCAGTACCTACAAAAAGCGTCAACTTCTTGGGGTGAGTGGTCTCCAATCCTACCGTTTGTTTAATTTCCCTTTGTCGCATGTTTAATGTTGTGTACGTTCTTTCAACGTGAAGATTTGGTTCATTAATTACTAGCGTCGAGGAAAATTTAATTGAAGAAATTTCTTCATAATTGTTTGCTCTTTTTGAGTAACGTCAGTAAAATTACTTTATTTAGTTATTACGCTTGATTCCAAATGGCAGACATTAAAGCACTGCTTAGCAAGCGCACAGTGCTAAAATCTAAATTAACTAAATTTAGAAATAAAATCAGTGACGAGTTAGACGTTGATCAGTTAAATACTATTAAAGATCAAGTACAACCTCTGAATGATGAATTTGATAGCATCCAATTTCAAATTGAAGAATTGGATGCAAACCAGGTAGATTCGATTTTTTTCGATCAATATCTTTCCCTTATGACGGATATTAATAAATTATTAAGAAAGCTGAATGCCTCCACTCGAGAGGTAAGCACCCCTCGTCCTGCGTCTTCAAATAATTCAATTGAGGACGCAAGTTAAACTACCAGCTCTAAATTTACCACAATTTAATGGGAATTGTGAAAACTGGTTACCATTTTACGAATCTTTCGAAACGTTGGTACATAAAAACGAGACAATAAACGATTTGCAACGGTTTCATTATTTAAAATCGTGTCTAAGGGAAGAGGCGCTTCAGTTGGTCAGTTCTCTTCCAATTACCCGCGATAATTATCAAATCGCGATTGAGTTGCTAACCAACAGGTATCAGAATAAACGTTTAATTATAAAAAAGAACATTCACGCATTGTTCCATTTAGATAATGTAATTAAAGATTCATCCAAGTCATTACGAAACCTGATAGATAAGGTAATGTTACATTTAAAGGTCCTAAAATCTTTGAGCTTGCCCACGCATCATTGGGATAGCCTAATTATATATTTGGTGGCATCCAAACTTGATTTCATGTCAAATCGCGAATGGGAAAATTCGGTTACACAAGACATTCCGACGTTAGAGGATTTATTGACTTTTTTGAGAAAACGATGCCAGCTGTTAGAGGCGCTTAGCTTTAAAAAAGAACCGGCCAAACGACAAACATTTGCGAACAGTTCCAAGATTAGGGAAAATAATAATTTTCAAGGTGCGTCGCATTTAGCTACAAATAAGGTGCGCTGTGCATATTGCAAACAAGCACATAACATACAAGGGTGTGAAACTTTTCTGAAGTTAGAGCCGAGAAACCGGTACCACGCAGCCAAACAAAACAAATTATGTATAATCTGTCTACGCGATAATCATGCTAGTACTAATTGCCGAAATAAAGGTTGCAGTGTTTGTCACGGTAGACATCATTCTTTATTACATTTTCAACAAGCTGAGGTTGACAATTCACCAAATTTCAGTTCCGAATCAATTTCTGCAATTTTGACACCGGAAGTAATTGCTACAACCTCCAGCAGTAACCACTGTGCAAATCAGAGCGCACATGTATTTTTATCAACCGCGTTGATCGATTTGCTCGATGTAAATAATAAGCCCCACACTGCTAGAGCTTTATTAGATGCAGGGTCACAGCCAAATTTTATTAATGAAGCACTGTGTAAGAAACTTGGGCTTAAATTAGAGTCCGTCAAGTTTCCGATTGCAGGGATAAATCAATCTATTAGCCACGTACAGTGTTGCACTGTCGTAAAGTTAAGGTCAAAATGCGGCAAATATGAAACCGCGTTAAATTGCTCTGTTTTGCCAAAAATCACATCGAATTTACCGCTTATTGATTATGAAAGGCAGTTATTCAAAATCCCAAATAATATCAGATTAGGTAGCTGATCCAACTTTCAATATATCTGGGCCTATTGATTTGCTTATCGGCGCAGAAAAATTCTGGGACTTATTGGTAGTCGAGTCAATAAAGCCTAAAAATCGACCAAACTTCTTAATTCTCAGCAACAGCTCAGATTTTGATCAACATTTTTTTAAAATGTGTGTTTTTTAAAATTATTCAAAATCAGAAACATCCCAATTTCAGGAAATAATTTTTTATATTGTTTAAACAATAAAAACTGAATTTATGGGAAAAATTATTAAATTTTTTTTTTCGCAGTATTTGTGAAAATATTAATTGTTTTTATTGAAAATTCATTATCAACAATGTCTCCCGCACTCGTGGTTAACATGTATTTATATTGTTTAAACAATAATAGCAACATTTACGTAAAAAATTTATTTTTTAAATGTTTTTTCGTAATATTTACAAGAAAATGAAGAGTTTTTATTGAAAATTTAGTATAAATGATATTTTAGACAATTTAAAATAATAATTATTTATATTGTTTAAACAATGATAACATTTATATAAAAAACAATTCGACATATGTATAGAAAAGTGAACTGTTTCTATTAACATTTTACGGAAAGATATATTTATTTAAATCAGAGTTAGTAATTATTTATATTATTTAAATAACAATTACAATGATATTACTAGGAAATTAACTTTATAATATTGTAATCAATATTTATATTATTTGTATATAACTGACTACATTATAATCTCAATACTCTACGCACTCTCCGGAATTTCTGGAAGTACACAAAATTGTATAAAATTTGGCCTTTTGTCATCCAGGTATACAATATGTCGGTAATGCCTCGATTGATTATTTATTTGATGATGATATGTTTTTACAAACAACTAAGGAAAAATTTTTAGCTAACAGCAAGGATAAAAATAGATTTATTAATCTTCTTTATAAGAAGCTCATTGAAAATAATTTTGAATGCACTCAAGCAGAAGGTGATGCCGATCGTTTAATTGTTCAAACAGCTCTAGATTGCCTTTCTCCTCATGTCGTTGTTGTAGCTGAAGACATTGATGTATTGGTATTATTAATGGCGTTATCGCCATATAATAAGGAAAAGACCACCGAAAAACAATATATATTACCAAGAGTTTACTCATCAAAGACAGGCTTAAATGATTTTCCAAATATTAAAAAGAAGCATCTTCTGTTTATTCACGCTTTTACAGGATGTGATACAACATCAGCTTTTTATAGAAGAGGTAAAAATCATTTTGTAAAAATTTTCAATAATAATGTAAAGTTACGTGCCGCAGCTGAAGTATTTATGCTTGAAAATCAACGTGAAGAAGTACTTTTTAACAAAGGTATATTTTCTATTCTCGCACTGCATGGTGCAAAAACTTCAAACAACTTAAACGAATGGAGGCATAAACGTTTTACAATGCTCGCTTCAAAGATGAAAAGCGTTCAAATTGCATCACTTCCTCCAACAGAAGATGCAGCTCAGCAGCATATTAAAAGGGCTTATTTGCAAATACAGCAGTGGAAAAATAATTCACTAATACCTCCCGAAAAATGGGGTTGGAAAAAAGAAAATTATTTAATACCAGTGCAAATGACGCAACCAGCAGCACCAGACTACATTTTAAAAATTATTTTTTGCTCATGTAAAGCAGGATGTGGGGCAGCATGTGGATACAGAAAAAGTGGTTTACATTGCTCCCCTGCATCCATTGTTTGTAGTGGCAATGATTGCAATAATCATCCACCAATTGAAGAGGAGCGAGAATTCGAAACTGAGGATTTAGACGCCGATTAGATTTTTATAGGTCTACTGTATTATAAAAAAAGAGTTTAAATAACCACTTTTATAAATAACACTAGCAAGATACCCGTTCTTCGTACGGACTACAAATGTTTTTTCTTCTAAATCCTAAACGAATTCTAGAATGCTATTCTCCTCTCTCACTCAATACGCTAAACTAACACACGCTGCAAAACAATATTGTAGGTAAAAAGGAAACATTATTCTTCATAACCCTTTTATGCTTCACGTATCCTCTGGAAATGTGTATGTAATTGTCGTTCTCCTTATATAGATTGATAAAACTATAGGTTTAGTATAACAATGAGAATAAAAATAATAAATGTTCTTATTAGATGTTGTATTCATAAATTGTAGCAAGATACCAGTTTCCACCACTTGGAGGTGGAATTTCGGAAATCCTTCTATTTTATTCTAAACTGGACACACGGAAAAAAATCAATAACTTTAACCTCTTTTTTAACTTCTCTTTACTTTTACCCAATTTTTACTCCTTTCACAATGAAATTTAGAATAAAAACTTTAAACCACTTTTTAAAGATTTAAAAAACACATATGTCCAAAAACCATGGCCATCAGGAACCACAGGAAATACGAAAGGTTCTATAATATACCTCTGAAAACAAATTCGCACCTTTAGGAGTTGATCTGTGCACAATCCTGAATTAAATTTTTAGGAACTTGTGTAGGTAACCTTTCTAAGTAAAACCAAATTGATACATTATAGGGCCTTATGAAATATTGAGAAATTTGTATTTGCCAAAAAGAGTGTTCTAACTCAACAAACATAGGAGATATGAAGGGTTCTTTAATTCACTCCGAATCCAGATTTGCACTTTTAGGGGTTGATTAGGGAAAAATTCTAAAATACGTTTCTAGGTATTTGCATTGATAATCTTTGCAAGTACACACCAAGTTGCTATCTCATGGGGTCTAAGAGATATTGAGGAACTCGTGAAAACACATTTTACCTCTTTTCACCCCCGTAGGGTTGGAATTTCAAAAAATTCTTTTCAACCCATTTAATGTGAAATGGAACTTACAGCAAAAAAAATTAATTATTTTACCCTCCTGCCCCTTTTCAGTTTTTCCTCGTTTTACCCCTTTAGGGTTAGAATTTTTAAATTCCCTTACACCCCTTTCTAAATATTTTAAAAATACATCTATATGCCAAAAAAGGATGTTCTAACTTAATAAAAATAGGAGATACGAAGGGTTCTTTAATTCACCCCCTACCCAGATTTGCACCTTTAGGGGTTGAATAGGGCAAAATCCAAAAATACGTCTCTAGGTATTTGCATTTATAATATTTGCAAGTAAACACCAAGTTGCTATCTTGTCGGGTCTAAGAGATATTGAGGAACTCGTGAAAACACATTTTACCCCTTTTCACCCCCGCAGGGGCGGAATTTCAAAAAATCGCGTTTAACCCATTTTATTGTGAAATGAAACTCACAGCGAAAAAAATTAATAATTTTAACCCCCCCTTCCCCCTTTTCCGTTTTTCCTTCTTTTACCCCTTTAGGGTTAAAATTTTTAAAATCCCTTACACCCCTTTCTAAATATTTTAAAAATACATCTATATGCCAAAAAAGAATGTTCTAACTCAGAGGCGTCCAAACTTTTTGCTGCGAGGGCCAGTTTGGTATTTAAATTCATTAGCGGGGGCCAAGCATTGTAAATATGTGAATTAAAAAACCTTATTACAAGTAAAGCAGCATTGAATTTTATTTTTTATAGTAAATTACAGATATAACAATACTAAACAAACATGTCTAAATTATATTATTATAAAATTATTTCATGCAATTTTTAATGGGAATGGTGGAACTGGGTTTTTTCCTGGAGAGTTTCTTCAAAGTTGGGATTCAAATCGGAAACACCAATTATTAGCAATGATTGCAAATGATCATCCGATAAATTAATCAGAATACAGAAAAAACTTGAATACCAGACTGTACTTTTTCGAGCGTGATACCGTGCTCATTCTAACCGAATGCGCTCTTCATCTGCGCGAGATCTAATACCGACGCGCCACGCTACATTTATATTTTACGAAATTTTTCAAAATCCTTGGCGGGCCGGATAAAATCGCCTGCCGGGCCGGGTTTGGCCCGCGGGCCGTAGTTTGGACACCTCTGTTCTAACTCAATAAACATAGGAGATACGAAGAGTTCTTTAATTCACTCCCAATCCAGATTTGCACCTTTAGGGGTTGAATAGAGCAAAATCCAAAATACGTCTCTAGGTATTTGCATTGATAATATTTGCAAGTAAACACCAAGTTGTTATCTCGTCGGGTCTAAGAGATATTGAGGAACTCGTGAAAACACATTTTACCCCTTTTCACCCCCGTAGGGGCGAAATTTCAGAAAATCACGTTTAACCCATTTTATTGTGAAATGGAACTCATATCGAAAAAATTTTATTAATTTTAACCCCCCTACCCCTTTTCAGTTTTTCCTCCTTTTACCCCTTTAGGGTTAAAATTTTTAAAATTCCTTACACCCCTTTGTAAATATTTTAAAAATATATTTATTTGCCAAAAAAGAATGTTCTAACTCAATAAACATAGGAGATACGAAGGGTTCTTTAATTCATCCCCAATCTAGATTTTCACCTTTCGGGGTTGATTAAGGCAAACTCCTAAAATACGTTTCTAGGTATTTGCATTGATAATCTTTGCAAGCAAACACCAAATCGATATCTTATCGCGTGTAAGAGATATCGAGGAATTGGTGAAAACACATTTTACCCCTTTTCACCCCCTTAAGGGTCGAATTTCAAAAAATCCCTTCTTAGCACTACCTTACGTAACAAATTGAACCTTGCACCTAAATTTCAAGTTTCTAGTACCAGTGGTTTCGGCTCTGCGTTGATTAGTCCGGGTTATGACTTTCCTTTATATATGTATAGATAAATAAATAAAAAACATTATGAAAAAATTATGTATACTATTCATTTGTGTACTAGATTTGCAATAAAAACAAATTGCTTTTTTATAAATATAAATAATTAATAACTCTGATTTAAATAAATATATCTTTCCGTAAGATTTTAATAGAAACAGTCCACTTTTCTATAAATACAAGCAAACGGCGCGCTACGCGCACGTGAAATAGGATACGCGAAAGGTCACGCTCCGATCCGAGCGCTCAGATAAGAAAAACAAAACCTAAACAAATATAAACATCTGTGAAGCCGGAACGGGAGATTTTATTTTGTGGAACGGACACACGGACACACATTAAGGAAACTTATATTATAGATGTCGAAAAAAATTTTTTATACAAATGTTGTTATCGTTGTTTAAACAATATAAATAATTATTATTTTAAATTGTCTAAAATATTATTTATACTAAATTTTCAATAAAAACTCTTCACTTTCTTGTAAATATTACGAAAAAAAACATTTAAAAAATCAATTTTTTCCGTAAATGTTGCTATTATTGTTTAAACAATATAAATACATGTTAACCACGAGTGCGGGAGACATTGTTGATAATAAATTTCCAATAAAAACAATTAATATTTTCACAAATATTGCGAAAAAAAAATTAAAATAATTTTTCCCATAAATTCAGTTTTTATTGTTTAAACAATATAAAAACTTATTTCCTGAAATTGGGATGTTTCTGATTTTGAATAATATTAAAAAAACACACATTTTAAAAAAAAATTATCAAAATCGGAGCTGTTGCTGAGAATTAAGAAGTTAAAACCTTTATTGACTCGACTATGGGCTCAGGTCAATTAAAATTATCAAACCAAGGCCCAGTATTGCAAGAAACCAAATTAGGTTGGATACTCGGGGGGCCAATGCGGGCTTTACAGCCTCAACCTCGTCCAGTAAGTTTTCATGCTGCATTAGACAGTCAATTGTCAAATTTTTGGCAACTCGAGACAATACCGGAATACAATGTAAATTCCATTGAGCATTCCGCATGTGAACGAAGTTTTGCAAATAATTACTTTCGAGATTCTACCGGGCGATTTGTAGTCAAATTACCGTTTAAGGAAAACGCTGAAGTATTGGGTGAATCCAAGCAAATCGCGATTAAACGTTTTTTCACATTGGAGAAATCCTTGGGAAACCAACCGAATTTAAAATCGGAATACACTAAATTTATTCACGAATATCGTGCACTAGGTCATATGACCTTAAATTCATGCCCGGAGTCGGACATTCCCTCAAAACATGCTTATCTTCCACACCATGCGGTGATTAAACCATCCAGTACGTCCACCAAATTAAGAGTTGTATTCGATGCAAGTGCTAAAACGACCACGGGTGTCAGTTTAAACGATACATTATTAGTCGGACCTCAAATTCAATCTGATTTGTTTTCCTTGCTTACTCGATTTCGAACGTATAAATACGTTCTAACAGCTGATATACATAAAATGTATCGCAAAATTTTTTTTCATGCAAATGATCGACCGTTTCAACAAATAGTATGGAGGGACAATCCGAATGAACCTCTACAAAGTTATTATTTAAATACCGTTACGTATGGTACCGCGTCGGCACCTTTTTAGCCGTGCGCACGTTGCAGCAATTAGCTCACGAAGAAACGGAAATACTTCCAAGGGCAAAATCCGCTATTCTTAACGATTTCTTTATGGATGATTTAATAACAGGCACAAATGATTTTAATGAGGCTCTGAGTATTCGCGAACAATTAATAGAAGTTTTGAGTAAGGGTGGTTTTGAACTCAGAAAATGGGCAACCAATGAACCCGCGTTATTACCACGTTGTCAAAGGTCAGATTTGACGAACGATCAAACATGGATTAATATTGACAAGGCGGGCGACACGAAAACTCTCGGACTGTCTTGGAATTGCATTAACGATGTGCTGCAATATGACAACACACAATTAAAGATTTCAAATAAAATCACGAAACGGGCGATATTATCGGTCACCGCTCAATTGTTTGACCCTCTGGGTTTGATAAATCCGGTTATTGTAACGGCAAAGGTAATTCTACAAGGGTTATGGGCTAGCAAAATTGGTTGGGACGACGAGATACCGTCCAAGATAAGTGATAAGTGGATACAATTATTCACAAGCTTATCGGTTTTGAGCCAAATAAAAATCCCTCGAATTGTTGAAATTCCTGAATTTATCGAGATGGGTTCAGCGACGCGTCGGAACTCGCGTATGGAGCTTGTCTCTACATAAGATCAAGGTCCGCGGTAGGCGAATATGCCGTACATTTATTATGCGCGAAGTCCCGAGTTGCCCCTCTTAAAAGGGTATCACTGCCGCGCTTAGAGCTGTGCGCCGCCGTTCTTCTCTCGCATCTCTTTCGTAAAGTTGAATCGATAATAAATCTCAATATCAGCCGATCAGTTATGTGGACTGATTCTAAAATTGTGTTGGCCTGGCTATCCGCGGAGCCACATAATTGGAAAACGTTTGTGGCCAACAGAGTCGCGGAAATTAATATAGCAGCAAATAAAGTCGATTGGAATTATATTCCTTCAGAATTAAACCCAGCCGATATAGTTTCACGTGGTAGTTTACCGAACGAACTGCTTCATAATCGTTTATGGTGGCACGGTCCAGATTTTTTATCGGAATCGAAATTAAAGTGGCCAATTAATGACCACGTAGATATTTCGGACGATTCGTTAGAGAAACAAAGTTTAGTCTCAAATGTTGTCACACAAAACAACCAAACTAAAGAATTTTTTGAAATGTTCGAAAGATTTTCTAAATTTTCCAAATTGCAACGCGTTATTGCGTATTGCAAAAGATTCGTCAACAATTCAAAACCGGGCGCTATAAGACAAACGGGTGGATTGACATCAATTGAATTGCATAATGCAGAAACATTTATTGTAAAACAAGTTCAAGCGTGTAACTTTAAGGATGAAATTGCAGCATTGCGTAAGGGTGACCAAGTTCACAGGCTCAGCATTATTAAATCTCTAAATCCATTTCTTGATTATAATGATATTATCCGAGTTGGTGGTCGCTTAGCAAATTCAAAATTGGGTCATGATATTAAACATCCCATTTTACTGCCCAAACATCATGTCACGAACCTTTTGATTTATCGTGAGCACACAAGGCTACTGCATGCTGGGCAACAAGCTACATTGACGTCACTTCGTCATAAGTATTGGCCAATTTCAGGTCGAGGCAGTGTACGAAATGTCCTGCATAAATGCATAACTTGTTTTAAGACAAACCCGCAGCCCTTAAGGCAAATTATGGGTGATTTGCCCGCGTCTAGAGTCGAGCCCGCCAGACCATTTATTAATTGCGGAATTGATTACGCGGGACCTGTACTCTTAAAGGAAGGTTCCGGCCGTGGAAAACGATCCGTAAGGGCATATATTGCGATATTTGTTTGTCTAGCCACTAAGGCAATACATGTGGAAATCGTATCAGATCTAACGACGCAAGCGTTTCTCGCAGCGTTGAAACGCTTTATCTCACGCCGCGGAAACATAAAAAACTTATATTCCGATAATGCTACTTGTTTCGTCGGCGCTAACCGCGAGCTAAAACAATTGAGAGAGCTATTTAAAAATCAAATTTTTCATTCAGAGGTCATCGACGTTCTAGCCACAGATTATATAAAGTGGCATTTTATCCCGCCTAGAGCCGCGCATCATGGTGGCATTTGGGAAGCTGCCGTAAAGTCGGTTAAGCATCATATTAAAAGAGTTATTGGTGAGGCTTCTTTCACGTTTGAAGAATTGTACACAATATTAACTTGTATCGAATCTTGCCTCAATTCCCGTCCTTTAACTCCAATCAGTAACGATCCTAATGACCTCATTCCCTTAACTCCAAGTCACTTCCTTATTGGAGACGTGCTCACTGCACCCGTTGAACCGGATGTGACTAAGCTCAACATTCATCGCTTGTCAAGATGGCAACACATTGAGCAAATACGTCAACACTTTTGGCAACGATGGTCAGCCGAATATCTGACCCAGCTTCAACAGCGTGCTAAATGGCACCACGCTGAGACCAATATCGCCATAAATACTATGGTCTTGATCAAGGAAGACTGCGTACCTCCACTACGTTGGCCGTTGGGTCGCGTTATCGCTACCCATCCAGGGAAGGATGGCAAAACGCGAGTCGTGTCAATCCGCACCTCGAAAGGCATTATTATTCGTGCCGTAACAAGGGTGTGCCCGCTACCAGTCCAATAGCGATTGCGTTGGTGATTGAACTAATAAACAACTTTTAAGTGCTTCGTATCAGTGAATTCCCGTGTCATAGACTATGATTTGAGACATTTGATCACACGTGTCTATATTTATGTTCTTTCATGCGTTTATTGTGCTCAGTGTCTTGTAAATCTCCTGTACATAGTATGTTCTTGATAGTTCTTACATTTGATTAATTGCCTTGCATCTAATTTATCTCGTGTACTTTCTGTGTATCATTTCGATGTATTTCCTGTGTTTATTTTATAAGGTATTGTTATAAAGGTCCCCAGTTCCTTTATAGGGGCCGGTATGTTGAAGCATCATATTTAATATTTACTTGAGAATAATCCTAGAAATTGTTCGTGGCATTAGGAGCTGCAGCCAGGTTAATTTAAGTCTTGCTCATCTCCCGCTGTCCAGCAATCTATCATACTTAAGATCCTAATCTTGGATTTGCATGTCATTTGTAAATACCATCTGCAATTTAAAACGGATGTCATTAGTTTATTGTTAGAGCTTTCGGCGAAATGCAGCTCTCTCTTGCGATGGTCGACCATTCCTTCCCCCTACTCCTAAAGGGGTGGTTTAACGAGTGTCTGAGTTTCTTGGGCTCGAAGAGACAGACACGACGAGAGTCACGTTAAGACACCGAGAGATATACATCTCCTCTATAATCAGTACCGGCAAGTTTAAATTTGTAATTATACAGTCCGCTTTTAGTGTTACATTGGTGTATATATTGTAAATAAAGTGTTATTACAATTATATTCGTTGTGTTCAATCATTCACGACCGCGACGACTTGCGTGATTCTCCGTCGGTATTTCGTTGTGCCCTTAAGGTTCGGGTCGCAACAGTGGGCATGATGGGATGAAAATTGAAATTTTAATCAAATAACAGCTTATTTCTCGGAATAATCCAATCTTTTAAAAATAGCTTTAAAAAAATATTCGTCTTTATCACACAACATACTGTTGTGGTCTTGATGCCTCTATTTGATTTTATTTAAATTTACTTTTATTGTCAGAGTTTTATCAAAATTGCGTTCTAAATCTTACCTTTTTTTCCTCAGCTTGAGCATGCACTTATAACAACTGTAATTGTTAAACTCTTAATCTCTGGGATACAGTTCATTAGGACACGCACAATAACATTTATAATACTTAAAATTGAGGCAATTATATTTATTAAAAATATATCTGCATTTGTCATATTCAATAACCTTTGTTTATATACTTGTAAACTAAGTAATTGCATTCAATTCAATTTTATGCTAGCTATACTAGCGATAGATAGACGATTTAGTTACTAATGAGATTAGAGTAGGAACTCAGTCTTCATTATTGAAGAGTCCAGATACATGACTCAAACAACACAAACGTTAACTGGCCATATTCACAGAAAACAGAAGTTAAGAGCTAAAATACATTCGTTGCGGTCAAAGGTCACAAGTATACAAAGCAAATTGGAGAAGCATGAGGAAGATACTTCCGTTATCGCAACTGCAACACTGGTTGACTTCCAAGAGCTGTGTGATAAATTTTTACCTCCTCCATGCGCCAGTTTTACTGAATTACAGGCTGATTTACATAAAAAGTCGCCTCACCAAAGAAGATATTCTCGAGAGTTTCTGATGACGTGTTTATAAATATATTTTATGGGGCCAAAAGCTTACAGAGATGTTAGTAATATCTTTATCTTGTCTACAAAAATAATCTTAAATCGGATTACTATTAATTTTAAACCAGGTTTCAATAAATCTCTGTTTAAAGTATTTCAAGAATAAATGGATGCCTTTCAAGATATCGACAAAAATTGTTGTCTTTGTTTGGACGAAATGTCCATAAAGTCCTACTTGTTTTATCACATCAAAAATGATGAAGTAATTGTATTTAAAGATTACGGAGAAAGAAAGTATTTCAGACCAGCGTTAAATGTTCTGGTGTTAATGGCAAAAGGCATCTACAATAACTGGAAGCAGTCACTTGCTTATTTTTCCCCCATAATACCTACGGAGCCGTATATTTAAAGCGGATTATTGAAAAAAGCATGTATAAATTAAGGAGCATAGGTTTAAATATAAGAGTTCTTGTGACAGATATGGGATCCAGTAATATTAGTGTGTCAAATATGGTAAATGTTACAAATGTTACAGTAGATAACCCAGTATTTAAGGTTGGAAATGAAGAAATTGTTTATTTGTTTGATGTCCCGCAACTCATAAAAGCTGTTCGAAACAGTTTGAGAGACAATATATTTCATTTTGATGGAAAATCGACATCTTGGGAGTATATTGCTCATTTCTATAATTGCAATAAGAAACTAAGTAGAAGATTAGCACCGCGTTTAACAGATATCCATATCAATCCATCAAGAATGGAAAAAATGCGGGATTGTCTTGCAGCTCAGGTTCTAATGCACCAGTTGCAGCTACCATGACAACTTATGTAACCCTAAAGGAATTGCCATCGGAAGTTTCAACTACTATAGAGTTCATCGAACGTTTTGATCGGCTTTTTGATATACTAAACTCATCAACAACCAGTAATACAAAGGAATACAACCGAGTATTTAAGGGTTTAGATTATCAAAAGAAGTTCTTAAAGGAAATGTTGGACTTTTTAGGAAAACTTAAAGTTTTTAATAACAAGGGCATTGAAGTAACCAACACAATAAAGTCACTTCGTTTTCTCATGATAACGATTAAAGGGGTGCTTATTTTGTGGGATAAATTACAACCCTTGGGCTTCGAATATTTGCTCACAAGACGATTGTGTCAAGATGCACTCGAAAATTTATTTGGATCTGCCAGGCAACAAAGTGGTAATGCAGTAAATCCCACCCCCATTCAATTTCAGAGGGCATTTAAAAAATTATTCACTCAATTTTTTTTAAGTCGGAAAAGCAGAACTGTCTGCCTGATCTTGAAAAAGTTTTAAACTTAAACTTAGAAAACAATCACAGGTATGTTGACAACAGCTTGTTGGTGAACTTCAATGGTGGCACAAATATTACACTAAGAGATTGTGATTAACGGTTTCACGACGTGGAAAAGAATTCTGTGAGATATATTTATGGGTAGGTATTTAGTCATAAAGTGTGTGTCAGTACATACATGTAATATATGTGAACAATATGCGAATGAGTATCAAGACTTGGATGATACTACCTTGTAGAGATGGGCGCGTGAGTGAGTTTTCGCACACGTCACGCACGTTTCACGCTTGCTTTAAACACTCACGTTCACGCTTACGTTCACTCACGTTCACGGCGTGACACGCCACTAACGACGTGACACGCAGCTTTTATTTCAAAATTTAAATTCAGATAGAACAGAATGTTCAAATTTAAAACCAATGAAAAAACCCTAAAGAGAACTAAAAATATGTTTTGCACGTGACATAATTTACGTGATTTGTTGCAATCAGAATAGTTGACATAGAAAGAAAAAAATGAAAATTGACTACAATAACTTACGACAAGGGATAAATACTGATTTCTCGCAAATACATTTCCTGCAGCTGTCTTCAAAGACATTACTTTTAATACCAAACGCTGTCATTGGAATTGACGTTTCCCTTGTTGGTATGAGCACAGAAGGTATATGTTGGTAGGCAACACTTTTAGTTCGTAGGTTTAAAAGTACTTTTACGTACAAGGAACAACATTTTCAGTGTTAAGGCGAGTATGCAAAACAAAACATTACTTTTACTAGAATAATAAGTTCATCTACACATTACAATTTTGATTTAAAAATAATATGTAATCAACATTTTCAGCATTAAGTAGAGTTCTGTGCTCTTCTAAAATTCGCCCAGCTGTAGAAAATACTCTTTCGCTTATATGCCGGTATGTTTAAAATTTCTCGAGCAAATTTTTTTAACAGTGGCGTATTTACACTGTTTTTCCATAATCCTAAAATTTCATCTACATTTCCACATTTTAATTTAACATAGTAATTTAGTTCCGTTTCGACATCATCATAATTAGATGTGTCATCGTCAGAGCTATCTCTACGTGTAGAAAATAAGAACCTGATGCTGATGTACCAGTTTTGAGTCGTTTGCTATGTATTTCATCACTATCATCTATAGTTTTATTTGCATTTGGTTAATTTGGATTTGCTCTAGCATTTGCTTTACAGTCGAACGAATATCTTCTCTTTTATGTGAAGGTATGAACTTTAAGCATTTATAATTAGGGTCCAAAAATAAAGCCACATAATGTAAATTGTTTGGCACAATTCGTGATTTAATGACGTTTAAAAGTTGCTGCACCCTGCAGTTTTTTATTCGTTACTAAATATTTAACGTGAAATTAACTTGAAACGTGAATCACGCCTTGGAAATTTTCACGTTCACGATGTAACACGTCGTGACACGACTGTTTTCACGCCACGCGCCCATCCCTACTACCTTGTATTGTAAGTTTCGTGCTTATCAAACGAAAACTTCTGTGTTTGGGAAGTTATATTTTTATTTATTTATTTATTATTTTATTTTGGTACTCAGCCAACAGCCGTTAGGCCAATTATAGGCGTCGCTGTACATTTTATGAGGACTTCCAACCCCACTAATGACTGTCATGATGTTATTGTGACATCCGGGACCAACTATTTACGTGACAGCCGTACCACACATGCCAAGGGTAGCGGAAAATTGATCGAAAAACAATTAATCGAAAACAATATTTTCGAGAACTATTGTTCGAAAATACATTGTATCTAAAAACACTTCATCGAAATTCAATTTATCGAAACATTTTATTTGGTTAACTGTAAATCTGAAATAAATTTTAAGAAAATAAACACTTATTTAAATTAAGAAAGCTATGCTTCGTAAATGCATGTCCAATTCTTTGTTACTGAAATTTAAATTGAATTGTTTACAAACGTTTAACAGACGCAAATTTAGGTTTTTGTACTTTTTTCGGTGCTTCTTCGCTAGTAAGTTCTTTGTTTAGTTTTAACTCCGCCATGTTGTGCTTCTTCTCTATTGCGTTTGCCCACACTGATGTGTTCTGATTTAACCTGAGACAAGAAGCCTCGATGCCCCCCTTCCATCATATTGTTGGTAATGAATTGGTTGTCGATGGTGCTCTGGTAAAAGTTCCACATATCATGTGGGAATGTCCGTGCATTTCGGTGGCGTCGTTCAAATTTGGGGGCAGATACGAGTAGAGTCCCGATAAGCTGTTTAATTACGTTGCAAAAATGTAGATAGTTGAGTAGATTCCAGGATGAAGTCTTTAAGGGATTAAGCCGATAAGAGGTGATTAAGCGGTAATGATTTGCTAATGATCGAACTAGCTATTATCTGATTGCCGGAAAAACAACCCCCCTCATGTATCCAAAGAATGAAAAATTTTACACAATGATGAGATATGATTTAGGCCATTTAGTTAAAATCTGTAAACGACCTGAACATGAGTGCGGATGTGGATGGAACATTTGACTGCTGTTCTAAGTTTTTCCTGCAAAGGTTTACAATTCATGGGCTGAAAGGAGACTATTATATACCATTAGTATTCTTTTTTTGCTTCCTGACAAACGGAAGGCCACTTGGCATTAAATTTTGCTATCCAAGTAGCCCAAAAGTGTGGGAAATAATTAACACCAAGCACAGTTGTGGTCGATTTTGAACAAGCTATACATCAATGTGCGACAGAGACTTGGACCAACATTACCCTAATTGGATGTAGGTTTCATCTGGGTCAGTCATCGTACGTTTTATTTTTAATTAATATGCATTTTAAATAACAATAACTTAACAATTCTAGGTGGAGGAAAATACAAAAACTCGGTCTGGCAAGCTTCTATAAAGACAAGGAATCGGAGGTGGGTAAATTCTTAAGGTACTGCTTCGGTTTGCCATTTCTCGATCCTGAATATGTTGGGGATTGTTTTGCCATTGACTTCAGTGCAATTCAACCTGCGAATTCTAAATTAACAGAATTTACCGACTATTTGGTGGGCAATTACATATCCGAATCTTCTACATTTCCACCTTATATATATGGGCTGAAAATTCAAGCAGCTTAAAAAGGACCAAAAATGCTTGCGAGAGTTTTCATTCGCGTTTTAATTCAGCTTTTTACCATTCGCATCCTCACATTTTTAAGTTTATCACAGTTTTGTTAGATTTTCAAAGTGATACATAAAAATGCAGCAAAATGAAAAAAATATATATGCTTCGCAAACTTTAGACAATAAAAAGTTTTTGGATTGTAAAACATCTCGACTAAAAAATGACGATATAACTAATTTTGATTTTGTTACAATAGTTGGAAATCATTTTAAAATGTAATGTTTTAAAAGTACCTAATGCTGTCAACTGTAAATAGCTGATATTTGTATGCATGTATGTACCTATTAAAGCAAATGGTTGTAAATGTTTTTGCATTTCACGAGTTTTTTTAAAATAATTTACTAATAATTGATTGTATACTTCTAATATTACTCTAAAATAAATTTTAAACTACTCCAGTGTTTATCTATTACTTAATCTAACATAATCTGCTAAGATACTTTTGGGACTCTATTCAACCATCAACGAGACTCTACTCGACGGTGATTAAGGGTGATTAGAAAGTTTGGGACTCGACTCCACTCCGCCGAAATTTGCCTACCCAGGTATCTTCAAAATAATTTAGAAATGCTTGCATCTCGGAAGAAAATCAGTTATGTTCCATAAGTATTTCGAATGGTCTTACGATGACAGCTACGGGAGCAAAAGCCAAAGCTTAGAAAAGTTTTATTTTATATTTGAAGTCTAAATCGCTATCGTATCGTTTCTTGAATCCTAATTGCTGAAGTTGTCTATACAGACATTTCTGGAAATGAAAAACACATCCTACGTGTTTGAAGCTTGGGAAGACCTCTTTAAGAGATCCTATCATGGCAATTTAAAAATCGGTTAGTATAAGTCGAAGAGACGGAAGATTAGTACACTCTGTAATTCTATGCTTAATAATACTGAAAACTTGCACGTAATTTGCTTTCTTTCTAGTGGACATTAGCATATAAACCAACGGCACAACACATTCGCCGACTTTTCCATGCAACGTGTATAATTGTTGAAAGAAATTGGGGACAGTCTTGAAGGTTCCTCGCAAAACCAGGTAGTAGATAAGCTTAATTGTATTAAATTTTCGGGCGTGGCAAACATTATGAACCTCTCCTTACATTCACGTCCAGAACTGAACAGTAGAAACGGTTCTCCTCTGTCGGTTTTTTTGAAAATGTCTGGTAACACAAGTTCAAATTGGTTTTGGGGTAATACAGGGAAGCCGTTTTGTGTCGCTCGAATATTCCTTATCGATCTTTTCATACTAGGAATTGAAGGTAAATGGACTTTAGTAACATCACTGGAAGTTGCAATGGCTTCTGATATTATACCATGAGGGGTTTCAATGGAAGCTCTTGCTTTATCTTTAATTTCTCCTAAAATAGCCCTTACCTCCATTCTTTCCGGTTTTCCCGTGTGATTGTGAACTCCTTTCGTTTCAATTGCGTCTACTCCGTTCCTAACGATAATCCGCCCTTTACATACTTTTTGAAAATCTTCACATTTCCAGTATGACGCGTTGTCGGTTTTTGTGTTACGATGAGAGCACGATCAAATACTACGGCCGACATAGTTGCAAGCAATTTATTAGGGGAAAGCCAATACGCTTTGGCTATAGGGTGTGGTGTTTGAACTCGACTTCTGGTTAGTTGATTAATTTTGAGCTCTACCAAAGCAATAGTTACTACTGATTATTATAGGAGTAGAGGGAAGTGGATGGTTCTGGAACCTCCCCCCACCACTTGACCTTGAGTTCAAGGCAAGGCCACGTTCAAGCCCAAGGTCACATGCAAGGCGAGGCCACGTGCAAGCCCAAGCTCATGTTCGAAGCGAGGCCAAGTTCGGAGCGAGGCCACGTTCAAGGTCAAACCCGCGTTCGAGGTTGAGGCTACTTTAAAAAAATTCAAGGTCAAGATCGCGTTTACGGCCAAGGGCATAGAAAGAGTTAAGTAGTGCTTAGAACAGACTGCGCTTAACATATTTATTTAAAAAATTAGGCATGAAGTAAACGCCTAGAATACTTCATGTCTAAATTATGACTCGACTAGGATTCGAACCTAGGTCTCCCTGTATATCCGCAATCTGCAGCCGAGGGTATCTTTACCTCTAGACCATCGAGTCGGATAGAATATTTGGTTACTCATCCAGAGTACCTTCGTAGAGTGAAAGATACACATAATTTAATAAAAAAAGTTATATTTAAGATGCACATACAAAGAGTAATTACAGTAGTGGCTACACTAAATGATTATAATACCAACAGATTAAGAAATACGTTACAGACATACACATTAGAGCGAATAAAATAGTGCTTAAAACAATAGTAGATATACAGCAGGAATTATCCGCGGGCGAGAGCAGCTTCTTCAAGACATCAGGTTTATTTTTTAGCAAAATCGTTTGCCAATTCGTATCTACCGCATATGAAGGGAAATGGTATTTTATCTTGAACGTTAAAACGTTATGTTCAGTAAAGTTGTCTACTTGTATTTTAAAAACGGAAATAGTTGTCAAGGAACTGGTATCCATTTTACGCCACGTCACGTTGTGCACTCCATCATTGTAGGCGAAAGAAGCTGAACTGCACCGCGGCGGTTGAAGGACGTAGAGAATCCCATCATTAACTGCAGCTAGAGCAACCAAAAATTGTATTGGTAGCATGTTCAACAAGTCGATGGCAACTAGTGAGTGGTTTGGCGCCGCACTTTGCATCACTTATGACAACAGCAACCTTTTGTTTTGTCGGCCGCACCCGTTCCATTGTTGCCAGCCACATCTACTCCTGGGGAAAAATGCAACGCATCGAAAAGTTGATAAGTCAAGTCTTCGATGGTTTGTAATTGCTGGTAGACCTTGGCAATTTTGCAGTTGGGTGACCAACGGAGGTGTTCAGATAGGGGTTTGTCATTGCGCTCCCAACCAGAAATTTGAACTCCGCAGTAGAAACACTGTACACAATTAATCGTGTCGCTGATGCAAAAGAAACCGGCACCTGCTAGCGATTCTGGAGTTTGACCTCGACTCCAATCGCCGAATGTTCGTAGCCGTTTGGAGTAGCTCCCAAATTCTGGATGTCGAGGTTCTGAGCTCATGATGGCAACTAACTACGCACACGTTTGTGAAAGCTTTATATTCTACAATTCAAGGTCACAATCTCGAAACTTTAAAATAAAACCACAGAAATATTTCTAAATATATTTATTTATTTCCAAGTATAAGTTATATATGTAACTTCCCCATCCTCCAGTAGGCCTAGGTACCGGTCCACTGGCTTGAAGATGTTGGTCTGCCACCACACAGCTGACGATCCGTCGAAGACTGCAGGCCACGTCCGTAAGGTGGTCGTCTCCGCTAGGGTCTCTCCTTGTAGGTTTAATGCGTACTCCATTGTGACCACTGCCTGGAGAGACCGTTGAGAGGATGCTGGAGGGCAACTAGCCAAAAACCGGCGAAAATGACGGTAAAATTGTTCTGCATTCTTAAAGTTAGTTGCCATAGCTGCTTGATGATTATGGTAGGTGCTGGAGGATTATGATGACTGTTACAGAAAACAGGCAACTTAATATAGGAGCGTAGTCAAGGATGGGAACGTAGAAGGTCAAGGGTCTTACCTTGAGATTCACATATAAAGCGTAACGTTTTTCCACCACGGCTACCAGTCATCATGCCTGATATTGTTGTTGATGCGCTCTTTGAAGATGCTCCCACATTTTACAAGGAGTTTGAATACTTCATCACCTCCGAACCGAGACCTCCATCAGCTCGTCAACTCCAGGCTGCCGTAACAATAGACTATTCCATGAGTCTTGGAAGCGAGCGCCTATGGCAGTCGACCCTCCTGAGGACGCTACCCACCACATACGAGGGTGACCCATTCCTGTGGTGGCGGCGGCATGTAGAGGTCCCCATCCAGCGCTTTCTCGCTCGGCTAGCAGATGGGGATGTAGTGTATATTACTTATTGTTGGCTTAATTAAATATATGTATATAAAGGGGTCTGTGTTTTTATTGCACTCCTAGCGACGTCTATGATTATTGATATTTTATAAGTAGAAGCCCACGCTTTCAGTATTCATATCCAGTTCGACGCTTGAGCAATGCCTATCGATAAATTTGGCAAACATATGCATGCGAATTCCACATCACACCCGCAGGTGTTTGTGGTTGAAGAGCTAAGCGAGCCTTTATATTATGAACGAGATTTACAACTAGTATCCATTGCCGTCAATGATGATAGATGGTACATCCTACCGCATGGTGACATCGAATATACTATTCCCTTCCGTGAAGCTGAAATAACAAACGTCTTACTTTATCCCGAAAATACCGAAATTTATATCAACAAGTTGGGGTCATATAACTTTCGCGAAATGATTGGGATGACATTAAAAAAGGGTGATATGCTAAAATTTTGGGCAGTCAAGCCAAATATGTTATATGTGGAATTTCAACTCAAGGTTCCCATAATTGTTGAGTCCAAAAAAGTAGTGCAGTAAACATGACTTCAAGGTTGCGTTTACGCTCACCTCCTACCACATATAACCTTGGAAATGTGAAAATAAAAGCGCGTAGAAGAGTCTGCAAGGGTAGTAGCATCCGATAGTCGTGCAGAAATGGAAGCCTTGTTGAAAGCTATCGAGGTAGTTCAAAGTAATAAAGCAAGAAAGCCGCAACCACTGTTCTGTCCAGAACTTCTGAATAGTAGGACGTACAAATTAAATAAATCAAGTTCTAAGTACGTGAGTGTAGGGTTTGATTGGAGTTCGCAATTTAACCCAAGTATTATAATACGGGGTGCCAAAAATGACTGGGTGCAGTTAAATGAATGGGAGTGGACAGCCCTGATTGCAAATCAAGGAGTGATTTCCAACTACTTGTATTCTCTCGACGGTGAGTGGCCAGCTCTGGAAATAGGAAAGAAGAGGATTGTATTTGAAGCGATCCAGACAAGGAAAATAATCAAATTGGAGGAAGTGGGCTTGTCAGAGGTGCGTTTAGCGAGCGAAACTGTAGAAGAATTGTGGCGATTGCAGAAACTCGTGGAAGTGCGATTCGCACAATTAAAAGCGTTACACTTTGAGAGTTTCTATAAAGAGATAGTGAAGGGTGTAGCAAACCTTTGTGGAGACTGTTTAGTAAATGTATGGTCTGTAGTGGATCAGCTGGAGGAGAACTCTGAAAAGACTGCGTGTATGGTGGAAGTGCTAACGTTCGCGAGTTCTATGGTAAAGTGCGACATCGAAGTGGAAGCTCTGAGTCGTCAGTTGGCAGTGTAGTCATGTGGATGAATTATAGAGAGGCTGCTCGACCGGTTGCAAGAGACGTACCTAGTGCGGTTGAACGATTAGTGAGTTCGTTAAAGGATTTAGCTTTTGAAGCGTCGCACGAAGTCATATATGGGTTAGGACGTTCCGGATTCAGTGACGAAGAGTTGTATAAAAAAGAAAAACAGTACAAAAATGGTGCAGCTGTCGGTCAACTATTTTTAGACGGAGCCATAAATGAAGGCCTCCTTGTAGATTTAATGGATAGTCTTGGCCTAAAATGGCATATGTGTGAAGTAAAAGCCTTTATAGAGAGGAAGGAAAATGAAGAAGAGCGTGCAGTTTGACGACTCGAAGAATAAGATTTATAATTTGCATACGTGGACGTATGCGTATCGAGAAGCTCGAAAAGGACGGTGGGAATATGCAGGTGTGGATAGGTTGCGGTTCCATCGGAGGATACTTACTATGGATGAAGTACTGCGAGACGTCTTGTGCGCCGAACATAGGCAGACAATTTATGTAGAACGCTTTTCCACTAGTACGTAGATGTTTAATCCATGTAGTTAAACTATATATATTGTAAACAAATAAAAAACAATAAAAATTAAAAAGGTTGTTTTATTCCATTATGTAGTGATTATAAATATGATACACGTTAGATAAAGCGCAATAACAAATCGGTTTGGAATGATATAAACAAGCGGGTTGTGATGGGGTGAGGGCCGGTCTTTCTTCCACTTCGATGATTGGGATGGTAGTAAAGCGGCGTAGAAACGTTGCCTTTTCTCGACCTTTCACATATACTTCGGTGGCACCTTGCAGAAGACGTCGCAAGATTGCAGGAAACATGTATGCTGGAGTAAATCCCTCATTCCAGTCGATGCAATGGTGATTAGTCATTACCCAGTGGGCTTGTTGTTGTAAATGAGGTGTTAAGGAATGGAGGGCGAAAGGGGGTTTAAAAATGTGGTGAGATACTGAGGTACCGTCGTAGGAGGCCAATTCTTTTGGGGTAAAGTGCTTATCGGACGTCTTAAAACCTTGAATATCGATAATGATCTTCATCGTATTAGGTATAGGGAGCATGGTCTAGTTACGCTAAAAGTCGAGGTGCAACTGAAGTGTTTTGCGAAATTACAGTTGTTTAACTGCTTTTGACAATGCGTTGTAAGTAAAAACCCGATCGTGAAGAACGAGACAATACGCAGTTGTGTTGGCTGGCACGTTAGCGGAAGTTTCAAATTCAACACGAAAAACGACAGCGTTTGCATGAAGGTAGTCTTTTTGATGGGAACAATCGATTACAACAATGGGCGCCTTGTCTGCAAAGTCATGGCGGGAGAAGAAGGGCTCATCGATTTTGCTATAATAAGATGATTGAAACTTGGAATACATGTCGTATAATGTTGCGTAATGATTGAGTGCATAATTGTTATGTAAACTGTAGTATGGGAATCGTTCGGTGTTCAGATAAACTCGGAAATTAGTAAGACCAATTTTATCGAAATTAGCATTGTCTTTAGCGATTAGCCCCGAACGACCTGATTGAAACCCTACGATGACATATCTGGGGGTTTGTAATTTTGTGCTTGTAGCGATAGCGTGAGAATGTTGAGTCACAGCATGAACACCGGGTATGATATGAAGCTACCAGCTGCGAAATGCGACTTGAGTGTCAATATTTTTATCGATGTATTTGGTCAGGGCTAATTCTTGAGCAAGACCTGGAGTGATATGAGGAACCTTCCAATATAGTTTGTCAATCGTAACTTTAGCCGTCTCCCCTACGGTAGCACTGAATACGGCGTCGGCATCGGTATTGCTGCGAATTAATACGAGTTCTTGTCGGATGTTAAGTATTACTCTACCATAATCTTCGGCGAATCCTAACAGCATTCTCAACGGTATGCAGGCACTAAAGTTACCTTCCTGATCGGTAATGGGAGGATCGCCGCCGGCAAACCAACCTGCATTTTGAAGCTTTTTAACGTCAGCGGAAATGTAGGATACATATCCCTTAAGAGTAGACGTAATACCAGGTTTGGTAACAGAGTCGACAACGACGCCATTGATTTCGTATCGGATTTCGCTAAATAAGTGAGCCAAACCATTGTTAAGGAATTTAGCCGTTGTAACTTCACCGTTTTCCTTCCCCACTTTCCCTCTAGGTACAGATAGCTCAGGCCGGGAAGAGTTGACATATCTTCGGGAATTGGAATTCGAATTTCATCATTATAGTCAAAACGGTTTGTATACGGTTGATGTGTGTGCAATTGATTGCTAATGATAGAAGTGTCGACGAGGACTCGCTCTCCAATATTTAAAATACTCATTACACTATTGTAAAGCCTAAGGACCGCAAGAAGTCTCTGTTTGCTTTAGTTAGCTGCGTGGTGGACGAAGCCGTACTGATCTTACGAGGGTGTGGGCGACTATTCTTATAGGAAGTAAAGCAGGGGCGGTACGGAGTGGTGAATCGAAAACCCATTACAGTTTCTTTAAGTGTAATGTTACCGTAACGGTCTCCTTACTAAAACTGACAGGATTATCCGATTGGTCTAGTATTTTAATAGTTAAGTTAGTGATCTGTTTCGTGCTGATCGGTAGATAGATGACAGGGTTAGGGGTTTCCACTATTTTGTACCCGGGTGGTACTATGGGGAAGAATTGGTGAATGATATGGCCGGGCTTACCATTTGTATATGAACCAACGGAGATGTTGCAATGAATACGAATCGAGTTGATGTTCAAAATTTTTGCAACATGTTCAGCTGTGTGCCACCTATCTGCAGCATAAACTTTTTTCTCAAAGCCTAACATGTCCCGGATAGTATTGTCGCTTTGAAAGTCGATTGGAACGGTGGACTTTATTTCGGTTTTTAAGGTGCTGTTGTTTCGACGTAGCAGTACCTGTTTAACACCCGCATCAGAATCGAGTTGGTTATGTAAAAATTCAGCAATGTCGGTAATTTCATATGCTCCCTCCGGTATAATAATAGGAGGTTTTCCAACAAGATGAAATTCATTGTTGGGAGGTCTAGCGTTTGGAATAGTATAGTAGGTTTCGAAACTTAACAATCCCAAGACGTATTCGCTACCATCGTCTAAGGAAATGGGAGGGTCAAAATTTGCAGTAAGAACAGATGAATCTCCCGTAAGAGTGAATATACTGGACATGATGAAGCGCGGCACTTAAACTGACGACAAAAGCGGTTTCGCAAAGTTATATAAGAATTTGAGACACAAATGTCCGCATGTGTATGATGCGAGTTTTTGATATCTATTAGAGTTGTACATAATTGTGTTGTTGCTACCATCGCTGCGAAAGTAGTTTACTAATTCGGGAGGAGGTTGTAAGCGACCTATGCTATCGAAATACAGAACAAATCGATCAGCTTTAACGTAGGCTGTCCAATGTGTGCCAGGTCCAACATCATCGTCTAAGTTAGTAACACCACATTCTCGTTGACGAATTTTGTCGGGTAGGGCATCTCGCATAAATATCCCCCTAAAATGGGGAATTTCTAAGCGTTTAACGTACTGTGCAATATCGATGTTCGTCAACGCTCGGCGTGGTAGCTTCAACGGTAGTTTTTTGACTGATACGGTCGTAGATATAGTCCTTTTCCTCGAGCAATGGATTCCATAGCTTTGTTATGCTGTTCCTTTTCCTGGAGATCCTTTTTAGAAGCATTGAGTCGCCAACCGCTTTAGCGAGTGCTGCAGCACCGCCTCCGAGGGACCCCAATGCTTCTAATGCAGCAAGTATGGGCACAAGCGGCAATATACCTCCTCTCTTGGGAACAGGTACTACTCTAGAACGAATTCGGCGTTTCCTTCGCGATTTAAAAACGACCGCGCCTCCAATACGTTTACGCCTACTACACCTTGTACGCTTCCGTTTTCTAGATACCCCCGTACCAAATTTTTGCGCAATACCGACAATAGGTAGTGCACGCTTTCGTTTCCGGGAGACTCTCACACCAACAGTGGGTTGTGTACGCTTCCGTTTTCTAGATACTCCCGTACCAAATTTTTGTGCGGCAATAGGTAATGTACGCCTTCGTTTTCGGGCGACCGTCACACCAGCAGTGGGTAGTGTACGCTTCCGTTTTCTAGATACCCCCGTACCAAATTTTTGCGCTGCAATAGGTAGTGTACGTCTTCGTTTCCGGGGTGTTTCCATAACAGCAATGGGTTCTGTACGCTTTCGTTTCCGGGAGACTCCCATGCCGAGTTTGGTTTTCCCTTTCATAATCCCTGTAACAGCAAGAGCTGCCGCTCTTTCTCCAAGAGTAGAGTCTTTTGCTTTAACGCGTTCCCAAGCTTTCTGTGCAAGAACTTTATCCGCCGCGTAACGTGTCGAAAGATTGCTAGATTGTGAGTATGCGATAGTCGTGTTGCTTGCAAGCCTCGTCCAGAGGGTTTCTTCCTCGATCACCTCGAGAAAGCCGTTTGTTTAAACGAGTGCCAGGTCCGCAAAACTTGTAACCTGGTATATGTAATTCGAAGGGTAACTTGTCAATAAGGGTGTTCAACAAACCGCGACCTTTCCGTCTTACGATTCGACGACGACTACGAGTTTTACGTCTAGTATAACTCATCTTAAAGAAACGCTCGTCGAAGAGCGACTGACGATGTGAAGCTCAAAGGGGTAGATATATACTTAGCACAGCGCGGTTAGAAGCTAGTTCGTCCCCGTCCGAAAACGATGAAGAACGTCAAACTTGTGAAACAAAAATGTTCGCTGCCGGTAGTAAATCATACAGTAAATTCCATGTCACAGAGGTTCAGACGACACGGCACTTTACTGGGTATAGGATGTAAAAGGGGTTTGATCATTGGTCCTTCCGGCTCTGGGAAAACCAATGCGATGATCAGTCTTTTGGTGCACCGCAATGGGGTGCGGTTTCACAACTTGTATTTGTATTCGAAAATCCTTGAGCAACCTAAATACAAATTTCTGAAGATACTTCTGAAGTCACTAAAAGAAATCGGATTCTACGAATTCAGCGAGGGGTGTGAGGTTGTCAAACCACACGAGGCGAAAGAAAAATCTGTTATTGTGTTTGATGATGTGGCATGCGACACTCAAAGCATAATTAGAGATTATTTTAGTTTCGGACGTCATCGAAATATAGATTGTTTTTACCTCTGTCAGACTTACTCATCAATCCCGAAACAACTGGTACGAGATAATGCGAATATCATAATCGTATTCCGGCAAGACTATACCAATCTTAAACACATTTACGATGATCATGTAAACACAGACATGTCATTCGAAAAGTTTAAAAACTTATGCTCCCACTGTTGGATCAAAGATCACGGATTTTTAGTTATCGACAAAGAAAGCGAAATCAACGCCGGTCGTTATAGAAAAGGGTTCGACAGTTATTTCACTATATAGGCATGGACCACTGCTGTACAAATTATTAGTCTACGAACAACGACAGTAATAGCAACATGGACAAACGGTTAGTAAGCGATCTTATTAAAGCTAGAAAGGCTGTCAGGCGGAAATATGAAACTTTAAAAGCAGATATCGCCGAATCGCGGACGGCTCTTGCGGAGCAATTTAAACCAATTTCCCAGCCACTCACGGAATTGCTAACATCCATTAAGCAAGAAGGAGGTCAAACAATACAGCAAGAAGTAGGACCTATGCTGAGAACCATCAAACGACGAGTGTCCACACCATCTATCCTACCCCGTCCGAGAAATGGCAAAACCCCCGTACGAGCGTCAACCCCCGACATTGCCATTCCCGGACCGTCGACTTCAGCGTTGGTAACATCCACACCTAGATTTCTTGACAGAGAAATATTGTATGAGAGTTTACCGGATGAGGAGCAACAGGTAGAAGTTCAAGAAGAAGAAGCGGCAATTGAAAGTTCAGTAGCAGAGGCTAGGGAAACCGTGCGACAAATGATGGAACCGGAAGTTCTAGGGGAATACCTGGAACAGTTCTCAGGGTTAGCTAGAAAATATATCGAGGGAATGATACGAGATACAGAGAGCAAGTACGATCTCCACTATGGAGTTCGATGGGACATAGACACTGATAAGTTTGCAATTGGGAATAAACAGCTTACTTTTGAGGGTCAGGACATGGTTATTACAGATCACGGCAATAGAATAGTATACAAAGGCACCCCCGGCTTTTACGAATTAATGTTCTTAAAGAAACCGATGACTTTAATATGAAACAGTGAACAGAACAAGGCAACAAAGGAAATTTGCGTCGCCAAGTACACGGCGAACGAAACAAAGAGCTCAAACATCTGTTCACCAGCAAATCGCCTCGATCCTACAAAAATTGTAAGAAAACCGTTACCCCCATAAAACAATAAATCGCGGCACGCGAACTCAAAGAAGCACCAATTCGCAAGTATAAACCGCTGCAATAAAAGGGCCAACGGATCGCCAAACCTCAACAACGGAAGCCGACCAAACGGCGCCGCAGCGAAAATTAATAAACCAAGTTCGATCACTAAAACGCTCTTAAATCAGAGTGCGCCAAATCCAAAACCCCACATAAGGGTACCTGCCGATAGGAAAAATCAACCGCCACCTAATAAAACAAACACCAGGGCGCTAGCACATATACAGGTGGAGTAAAAGCAATTTTTCCATCAGACAGCAAATACATGCGGCCCGAGCGCGCCCGAGAGAGCGGCCGAAAATTCAGCGGCCCAGCAGAAACGCATCTTTGTAACGGAGAAATCAGGGCCACGACAAAGTACAGCGGGCAAGGATACAATATTACAAATTAAAGTATAATCAACGGAAGGAAGCATCCCAGAAAAGCGTAATTGGTCTCAAAAGTCTTATAAAAATAGCGCGCAACCGATCGAAGCATAATAAACTTTTGAACATACGCCATAAGAGTAATGCTTAATTAAGCTTTACGCGGAACACGGAATTAAAAATTCCAAGTTGAGCTAATTTTTACTCAAAACATAGCAAATTGGGTGTCGTTAGAATCGCCATTTCAACAACTTTTGATTACGACTCAAATCAAGTCGATAATTGATCACGCCGCTCAATTAAACGCTATAAATCCGAAATATATCGAAATCGGGCAAAACATCCCTTCTACTTCGACCAATGAGCGTCGAGATCGCGTTGGACAAAGGACTGGCTCCTTTAAATAGTCAGACGCTGGCAGTAAGAAATCACTCAGCCAAGGAGAGTCCACCAGCAGCCACTTCAGCTTCCAGGACTACCAGCAGCCACTTCAGCTTCCAGGACTACCAGCAGCCACTTCAGCTTCCCGGACCACCAGCAGCCACTTCAGCTCCAGGACCAACAGCCGTTTCACTGGACTTAGCTGTCTGCCGTCTTCGTGGGACTTGGAGTTCGAGCCACTTTAGCTTCCAGGACCAGCTAGCAGCTCCCGCCTCTCCAGAGCCTATCACCCTCGGGGACTTAGAGCCAATCCTCCGCATTGGACTCTGCGGCCTTCCGTCTTCGGGCAAAGTTGGGACCTCGAGCCAATTCCGCCATGGACACCCCCAGGTCGGACACGTAAACCAGCTCGGATCCGTTGGAGGTTTCTTCTCGCGCCCGCCGCCTGACCTCGAGCCTTGTGTTGCAGAAAGCGCCGCCACGAGGCATTATTCGGCCCATCGCCCAAGACGCCCCCGGCCTCCCCCTTGGCCCAAATCGCCCGCGCCCGGATCCAGGGGCTGAACCGGCCATCCTCGTACTGGGAGGGACGCCTGCCGTCAGGGAGCCCACGAACGCCGACAAGGGCGTTCACCCCGGACTTCGTTGGTCTCACGGACGAGAGCGATCCGGAGCTCGGCACCCCACAGAGGAGCCCGTTGGTGCAGCACCTGCGAGACGCACCTTTTTCCCGGCTGCGCCGCCCGCCGACCCCCCAGGCTCCCCGCCCACGGATCCTCAATTGGGACCTCGAGGTGCGACTAACGGACGCCGAGGAAGCCGAGCTCGAAGCCCTGTGGCAGGCTACCTGCCCCGATAGCAGCCCACGTCGCGGCCCCCGCTGGCGACGGACCACCCGTCCCCGGACTCCCCTAGTGGAAACCAGACCCCGCGCCCCGGCAGCGCCCCGCTCCAGCCGCCGTCCCCGAGAGGCCTGCTCGGTCCGCCGACGTCCCAGGAGGACCACCCAGCGCCCGCTACAAGCCGTGCCCCGGACTGCTTCCCGGAAGGACCGGACTGCGACCAGGCCGCGTTCCCCGCCTCCGGCCAGTAAGAAAGGCCGCCCCAGCACCTCCCGCGTTCCCAGCGCCCGGGTCTAGAGGACCCTTTTGTATATATATTTCTTGTCGTGTTTTTTTTATATATAATATTAAGTTGGTTTGTACATATAATCGTGTCCGTAGAAATAAAAGCATTAAAAGTTTACACCAATCAATTACTAGAATCGACCAGGGTAACGCCCACCCCCCTTCTTACGCTGACGCCATTGTGGAATCTACCGCTGAGCTTAGACTGAGGCTTGTTAACTTATACAACCAAAGACCGTGAAAATTACTATGACATAGTGAACCGATCCGCCGCAAATCGTAAGAACTACGATCCAACCCAAGGGATAAGCGGCAACGCCGGCGCAAAATATATGAAAGTAGTACGTCCCCTGGCTACATCCTCCGGCATTAGGCAACCTACCAGAGCCGCATCGAGGGTGCAGCGTACCGGTAGGGGATTATTAACAGTAACCAATAAAAAAGTGGAATTTGTTCCTTGGAAAGATCCAAATTCATTAGTGGATCGTCTGCGCATATTACTAGCCTCTCAGGTAGCGGGGCACACCGGCCATTCCAACGAAATCGTAAGCATCACCCAAGCTCTACGAGATGCAAAAATAATTCACTAAGACGAGTACAAAAGCAGAGGACCTATTGAATTACGATCAGAAGGTGTTAGACGATAGAGTAATGCCCATAGACAAATTTGGACGCCACTACCATAGCGCGCGCTACGGTTCTCATCGCAAACATATCTTTATGAAAGTTCAAAATGTAAACCGACTCCATATATAGGTACCACTGCTGCTAGTGGGGCGTGGTTATGATGAAAGCGGATATTCCAAAATTTTCGGTAATAATGAGTACATTTTTCCGTTAACGATCGGTGAGATCATAAGTGTTCAAGTCAACGGACCTTTGGTAGTATCACACATCAACGGCATCAAACACGACACGCTTGTCGGTAAGACATTGCGGCGAGGAGATAAACTGCAATTCGAATCCATAAACACTAAGTTATACGTGCAACTGCTGCTTAAATGTCCCATAGCAGTCGATACAGCAACATTCGGCAATGAGTCCTAAGGAGGATCTAGTTGCAGAACTTCACAAACCAGCGCGAAGAAATTTCAAGAGACGACGGGTGATTCTCAAAGGATTGCATGATTTACTACAAGCGGATTTGGTGGAGATGCAGCCATATGCACGAAGCAATAAAGGTTATCGATACATTTTAGCTGTTATTAATGCGTTTTCTAAATACTTGTGGGCTCTCCCGGTAAAACGGAAAACGGGAAAAGATGTAGCAGCAGCTATGCGAAAAGTTCTTGCTAATATGAAGGTATCTCCTAAAAACGTACAAACCGATTTGGGAAAAGAATTTTATAACAGCGATTTTCAAGCATTGATGCGACGTTACAAGATAAATCATTACAGCACGTATTCAACTATGAAAAGCAGCATCATAGAAAGATGTAACCGCACCCTTAAGAACATGATGTGGAAGCAGTTTAGTTTGCAAGGGTCCTACAAATGGTTGGACATTCTGCTCCAACTTTTAAGCAAATATAACACAACCAGGCATAGCACAACAGGTATGAAGCCGGCTGAAGTTAATCTTAAAAATGCCAAACATCTGTTACACACCGTGTACAGCCACACAAAAACTGTAGATCCGACACCTCAAAAGTTTCATAAAGGAGATTCTGTACGCATTAGTAAATATCGTTCGACATTTAGCAAGGGCTACACACCCAGCTGGAGCAACGAAATATTCAAAATAGCCACAGTGCGACTTACAAATCCTACCACCTACAGACTCACCGATCAGGAAGGACAAGAAATCAAAGGTGGATTTTACGAGCACGAATTACAGAAAACCAAACACTCGGACGTATACCTGGTAGAAAAGGTGTTGAAGAAGAAGGGTAATCAGCTTTACGTAAAGTGGTTGGGATTCGATAATCGTCACAATTCCTGGGTATCCAAAAACAATGTTGTATAACTTATTATGATTCTATAGAACTCTTTCAATAAAACACTTTTTTTGTTTTACTACCATTTATTTTCTTTAAATAAAAACTTTTTATGTTTTACAGTAATTTATTATTGTAAATGCTGAACATGAGTGACTACAGTGTTAAATAACAAATATACTTGGTAATGCGGACCCAAACAATCAGATTTTTTGTAAAATTTAACTTACTACCTATATCATACAAGCTAGTGTTCTTAACCTATACTATAATTGCTATATACAATAACTAAACCTACAAAGTACAAGAAAGCTCCTGCCGTGTAGGACCTCTGCTGTTAAGTAATAACGAATACTGTTCCGCGAACATATTGCTACGTCATTGTTTCGGCAATGCGCAGCAAGTTGTCTAGACGACTGTAATCATCTATATCACGGTGACCCCACGCTAAGGTTTTGGTAGTATTAGGAATAAGGAAGCGTTTATCATCTCGCGAAGAAAGCGCAACCTTATTCATTAATTCGGTGTACATAGTGTGTAAATGGGAACGAAACACATACATCTGACAAAATACAACTTCCCTCTTGTTTTCGGCTACAGATTTATAAATTTCGGTGGTGAGGTGATTCCGAACAGCACTCTTTCTAACTCCCTTCGCCTTTTTGGCTTCCTTACCAAAAGCGTTTACACAGTATGTTTTTGCACCGACCCCGTAATAGCTACACACAGCCACCCCAGCGTACTCATCCTTAAATTTGCCAACAACAGACTCGGTTCTCGAAATACCGTGCAAACCATTCTTGTAATTTGATGTATCAAAGAGATCAAGGTGCTCTTGCATGTCCGCGTAAAAATTTTCAGTAAAAATTTCCAGGATGAATGAGTCCGTGTCTGTATAGAGTAGAGACTCATTAGGGTCGTATTTATGCTTCAAAAATTTGTAATAAAAATCGTACATTACCGTTTTCGAAAGATCTAAAACTGAGAAACCAACATAAATGGGTTTGTTATATAAAACCGACGTTCTGTCCATTTCCACTGCTATTAAATTTTCCCCAAACCGAATTCTATCTTTAAAGTTAGGTTTCGATATCAAAGCTTCTGCCCCCATTCTATTACCAATTTTCTCCCAATGACTAATTAACTTTACAGGAACCCTTTTGTCCACGTTTTCCATGGTTTTACCAAAGACGCTATTGTTAGCTAGTTTGAATGAATTTCGGTTAAATTCATTGTCAGACTGGTTACGTAAATTTGTGTTTAAATCGATGTAGGATCTGAGCCATGGAGATTGTCTAAACTTAAGTATTTTATGCGTTTTAACCAAAATCAAGCCGGCCTCTAAACATTGCCTCAAATTTCTGTAGTGAATAATATAATTGTGTTTGTCATACAAATTTGGAATTAATTTTGCATTTTTAAATTTTCCCTGTGGAGGCACCAATAGCTCGGGGCAAAAGGAGAAGTCATTGTGATCGTCATGTAAATTTTCAGGGTACAGCAAGTCAACTTCCAACACGTACCCAGTATCTGAGTCGTCCAAAATTTGAAATACGTCAAAACTATCAATTTCCTCGTCAGTCAACCAAACAAAACCACCTTGCGGTAGAAACTGTCTCATACTGTCCATATAAGTTGGTTGCGTCTAAAAAAACAATAAAAGAAGTGGGTTTTGAAGCGTCATAGTTACCCGCAAATTTATTGTTGGCAATAGCCTTTCGCCCGACACTTTCTAAAAAAGTGAAACATATCCATATCCGTCAACAGTTCCAACTCAACCCCCGTATATTTTAACATGGCGTCCCAACTTAAACCGGGGGCGGTGAAGTACTGCGCCGGATCTAAATTATATTGATTTAAATAAAAATTTCGAAAGTTTTCGAAAACGTCTGCCAATATAAACACGTCACATTTGAGGTAAACATCGGAATAGTCGCCCAACGTTTGACATTCGAAAGTTTTCCAGACCTTAACGGCGCGCTCGTAATCGACCTCAGTAATATGCGTCTCGGTTAAATGATCATAAAACTGGGCGATTGTGGGCAACGCCGGCTCGTCTAATTTTGTAAATGAATCCAGATACGAATAGGGAAACACACCTTTCTGTCTCATCAGTTCGAATTTGATGTCATGTCCGAATTGCTTATGAATTTCAACACACTGATCATCTGATAACGTGGCGGCCAGCGATGCTAAAGAAGAACTTAAAAATCGGTAACTATCTAAAAATCGAATTTGCATATAAACGTTTTTTCGTTTTCCGTCAACAACGACTTCATCTACCCAAAGATGTTTACCAAATGAAATATATTTTTCCTTATTTTCCGGAATGACATCAAGCTCCTCGTTATTTTGAGCTAACTGTTTGACAAAAAGGTGAGAATCTGTCTGTCTGTCTGTCTGTCTGTTTGTCTGTCTGTCTGTCTGTCTGTCTGCCTGCCTGTGGGTCTGCCTGTCTGTCTGCCTGCCTGTCGGTCTGCCTGTCTGTCTGTCTACCAAATTTATAGCACTGATAATGGAGATCATTAACTACATCTGGTGTAAATTTCTCAAAGACCCCATACATTTTAGCAACCTTGTACACTCCCAGATTTTCCCGCCAAACACCTGATCATAATTTAAAATTCACCGTCAAAATAATGCGCAGAATTTGAATTTACCGCCAAAACCTACGCAGAGTTTGAATTTCCCGCCAAACCTGCGCAGAATTTGAATTTTCCGCCAAACCCTCGCGCAGACCTGCTCAGAAACCCCAGAAATCCGGTTCATTTTTAGCAACCTTGCACATTCCCAGACGCTCACATCCACAAGTCTTGACAGGTCTGTGGCGACACGCAAATATAGCCTCTTTAACACCTGCAACAAAGGAGATGATAGGATAACTTATAAAAACTGAAAGATGCTGGGTGGCTACAAAAATATGATCAACAGACGACTATTTCATCGCTCCGTTTTGTATTATAAAATTCTGCTATTTAAAACTACCAGTTTAGGATTGGCTTGCGGATGTCTTATATTGCAAAAACCAACTTTTATGCCTTGCTGTATTATTTACTTGATTCAAGAATCTGGCCTGTAGGAGCTTTAGTTTTTTCGTGGAAACTTGACACAGTCAACCTAACGACTTAAAGATTTTTACGTAAGACCAAATTTTAGATTCGATTAGAAATTCAAGAAAATGTTTTCCATTAAACAGGTATCTGGACCTGATTTCTAAGCAATAAGTTTTTTATGCGATAAAAATGAACTGTCCCTCGCCGTTGGATATCGTGTATAGTATCCTTATTAATTAGAGTATTGTTGTGGCCTAATAGCTTTTATTTGGTTTTATTTAGTTCTTATTTTCAGGGCTTTATTTTAAAATTTTGATATCTTACCTTTTGTCTGCAGTCTTTAGCATGTAATTGTAATAATCTTGAGTATCAGTCGTGCAGATTTTTCAAATGTATTATCTGCTAATATTTTCTTTAAGTATTTTATCACCCCTCTTAAATATCTCTCTACCGGATTGGCTTGCTTATACAACAAAAACCAACTTTTATGGTTTGCTGTATTGTATTTATAAACCTCGCGTTTTTAAAATAAGTTGTAATCTGCTAATATTTTCTTTAGTTTTCCAAATTCTATAAAATATTCATTTACATAACGTTCTTAAAACCAAGGGCGCTAACACAAGATGTAAATAAACCATAACATTCTTAAAGCCAAGGTGCCAACACAGGAACAAAGAAGGTGTCTGTTTTGCGATATGCGGAAGTTGTCGAATCGGATAAACTGAAAAATGCTGAGTGGTACTCACGATTATTTTATCGCTCCTGTTTTGTATTATAAAATTCAGCTATCTAAGACCCACCGTACTTATGTGTGTTAGCTTCCTACCAGAGTTTACTGCTGGAATGTGTATAAGATTGGCTAAAACTACATCAAACCTGCTAACTGAAGGGTATTTGTTACTAATATATATTGCTGTTCGATATTTGACAAGGCCTGGTTTGGCAGCTGCATTACAAGTTTTCTGCCTGTCTGTCAGCAGTGTTTTAGAACCTATATTAAAACAATCGAATCTAAAATTTGAGTCTTACGTAAAAGAAAACAATTAAATGGTACTGTTGCTAATAGCGGTATAGAAATTTTTAACTCAGTTTACACTCCGAACTGTAAATCTCTACAGCATAATAATAATATTTCTTTAGGAACTTGCTTACTGCTAAAGTGAGGGATGCTGTCTTAAACTACACCAAACTTTTCACTTGCTAACTGAAGAATATTTTTTACTTATATATTGCTGTTCGATATTTGACAAGGTCCGGTTTAGCAGCTGCATTACAAGTTTTCTGCCTGTCTGTCACCAGTGCTTTCCAGCCTATATTAAAACAATCTAAAATTTGGGTCTTACGGAAAAGAAAACAATATGCAATTACATGGTACTGTTGCTAATATCCAAAATTTTTAACTCAGTTTACACTCCGAACTGTAGCCTGCAAATCTCTACAGCATAATAATATTTCTTTAAGAACTTGCTTACTGCTAAAGTGAGGGGATGCTGTACATAAATCCAAGCGAAATAAATAACTATCGGCTCGAGACTGTGTATTTAATAAAGTACGGGAAAAAAAACCGTAATATTTACTTTGCTTACAAACAATGTCTCTAAGACTACACAACTTTTGTATTAGTCAGCAAAAAATGTTAAACAAAGGCAGCATTCAATTTAGCTGTTGTCCAGATTTTTCTCAAACAATGGGTTCCTTTGTTCAATTATTAACAGCTTTGCACATTTCTCAAACATGTCTGGACATGGTAGCCGAAACAAGGTAGCCGAATAGCAGCGCTGCCCCCCTTTCTTACCTATATGAACGTGTAATAAAACGAAAACGTAACAAAGTATTTGTAAAATGGCTTGGATTTTCAAATCAGCACAATAGCTGGAGTGATGCTAAAAATATTGCCTAAATTACCACGTTGTGATGACTCATCACTTAATTTTCATCGGTGCTATATAAACCTGATGTGTTGTAGTATTTCTATCATTTTCCTGTACGCGCTCTTTCCAAAAACATGGCAGATTTCAACCAGAAACTTTGTAACTTAAATGAGGTTAAAGAGTGGGGAAATGTACGAGATTTGAAGATTGACGAAAAATATCTAATAATAAATGTGTATCGATGTCCGACTAAATACGGCAATAAAGTGGCGATAGAATTGGACAACTTCAGATTCATTCTACCAGCACGCTACGATTGCCAAACGGACGCAGACCTACAACAATTAGGAAAACGTCGCTACTATATCATCTCGGGTGGCAAGTGTGGGAGCAGCACGAAACTTGTCTTCGAGGAAATCGTTCAGACAGAGATGACATCCGTAGCACAATAATTACCTGATATATAGTTGTAATAATTTTATACATGTACGTTTTAGGCAAATAAATACAAGTATATTTACATTGCTGTTTTATTACACCATTGTGCTTATAAACCCGATTACAGGAACATGCCAGGTTGGCCGAGTGGTCTAAGGCGCCAGATTTAAGCTCTGGTTCCCTAAGGGAAGCGTGGGTTCGAACCCCACACCTGGTAATTCTTTTTTGTTTGTCTAACAGACATCAGTACTTGACAAATTTATTTCAAGATAATTTTTGCAGATCAGCACATTTTAATCTCTAGACTCATTAACTGTATTAGCAAAAACTTCCAACTGTGCTGATTTTTCTTAAACAATGCGTTTCATTGTTTGAATTTTTGCAGATCAACACATTTTTAATCTTCAGACAACAATACCTTCATTGTTCTCGAATTTCGTGCTGATTTTAAAACAATGGATGCCATTGTTCTACTGATAACATCCTGCAAGAATAGACATGTCCGTCAGACGATGAGTTACATCCGGTCGAGCCTGAGAAAATTTTGATAAGCGTAACAATAGCTTCATTGTTCTCCAATGGATGCCATTGTTCTATTTACTGATAACAACATCTTGCAAGAATGAACATGTCTGCATCCCAGACGCTCACATCCGCTCGAGCGTGGGAAAATTTTGATAAATCTTGTAAAAATTTCAAAAACTACACTTTTAACCCACAAAAAAAATTCCCGGAAGTGCCCCCTTGGCCTAGGCATCCCCTCGAGCGTGGGAAAATTTTGATAAATCTTGTAAAAATTTAAAAAACTACACTTTTAGCCCAAAAAAAAATTCCCGGAAGTGGCCGAGGTCAATGACCCCGACTAGGCCAATGACCCCGCCCACCGACCTTGACCTAGGCTAGATCCGTGACCTTGAAAAAGTTCAAGGTCAAATGTGGCCCAGAACGCCTGTAGGTACTCTACTAATAATTTATAGTTACACTAATTTTAGTGATAAAAATTCAACCATTAAAAAATTGTAACGTTTGGCTCAACTCGAACGCGAGTTCGAATAATTAAACATAATTTCACGCATTCTCCCTGGGCTTGCACCACGTTAGGTACCTGAACACGGCGCCGAGAGTACGACGTGACGTCACCGCAAACAATCGCAGTAACATCTCTGCGCACCTAGACCACGAATTCGCGCTCCAGCGACCTGATACGAAGCTCTGATTACGTCCGCACCAGGTATAAAAGGAGAAATCGAAGCCCCAACAAGACAGAATTTCCTAGAATTTTCCCAGTCCTCTCTCCTTACTTAAGCTCTCTCAGGAGTGTCTCCGGACTTTTCGAGAGGACCCCGACCAGTTACCTGAGCTCCTGGACGTTCGGATTGTCTTTAGACTCTTCAACGTCGTTCCCCCAAGCACCTGGACGTTCGGATTGTCTCCAGACTTTTCAACGTCGTTCCCTCAAGCTCCTGGACGTTCGGATTGTCTTTAGACTCTTCAACGTCATCCCCCAAGTACCTGGACGTTCGGATTGTCTTTAGACTCTTCAACGTCGTCTCCCAAGCACCTGGACGTTCGGATTGTCTCCAGACTTTTAACCCAAAAAAAATTCCCGGAAGTGCCCCCTTGGCCTAGGCATCCCCTCGAGCGTGGGAAAATTTTGATAAATCTTGTAAAAATTTCAAAAACTACACTTTTAGCCCAAAAAAAAATTCCCGGAAATGGCCGAGGTCAATGACCCCGACTAGGCCAATGACCCCGCCCACCGACCTTGACCTAGGCTAGATCCGTGACCTTGAAAAAGTTCAAGGTCAAATGTGGCCCAGAACGCCTGTAGGTACTCTACTATTATTATTCAAGTATTAACACATTGGAAATTAGGTGGCCACTTTTTAATGGATTATTTAATCATTATAACAAACATTTGGCACGATTCCTACTAGCAAAAATTGTGGAATTAATAAAATTCAACTGCTATGACTGTTATAAATAAACTCGGCATGCAAAAACAATATTTAAATCCATGATGTGCTCCAAATGTGGCTAAAATATTTTATGGGGAAGTTTCATATTTCTAAATCCCTCCCAGTGTTATAAAACAGGTGACGTTAGACCAGCGGTCTCCAAACTACGGCCCGAGGTCCAACACCGGCCTGCGAGCACCACCATGCGCAGTATCCGGCCCGCCATAGTTTATCTTGATTACATTGCAAAAGTTATAATGTAAGTAAATCATACAAAATAATAATCAATGTTTTTATTTAACGATCAATTAAGAAACATAACAACTGATATACATAATGAAATTGAACCTTTTAACTATAACTAATGATTTATCCTAAAAACTTACAATAAGTGACATACATAGGTAATTCATATAATGAATTTAAACATTATATTTATGATTAATGAGATTTATATAGCTGTAACTTTCCACTGACAATTGTTTGCAGTTGTGGATCAAGATTACTGGTGGAAATTATCAGCGGCGACTTCAAATGCTTATCAGTTAATTTCGATCTGTAAATATTTTTTGTATATTTCATTTTGAAGAATGTTTTTTCACAGATAAATAGTACCGAAAGCGGATAAAATCCAGGAGCAACTTTATGCAACTGATCAAACTGAGTAAGTGGAAGACTCTTATAAGATTTCAGCAACGATTACTTTAAATATTTTTCTTTAAAAATATCGCTACACTGCAAATCAATCATTTCCATTTGAAGTTCTGGGGCAAGGGTTTTCATATCGGCGTTAAAAGGACTTTGAAAAATCTTGATATCGTTTGCAATTGCATCAACCGAAATCTACCGGAAATGGAGTCTCAGTTTGCTGACTGAATGTTTGGCATGTACCACCCGAAATTACGAACGGAGTGGAGTCCACCGCCGCGCCCTGCGCCATACATATCTTACTCGCCGGCTAGTCTGAATATAAAAATTTGCGCGTAATTCAAAACAACAGTATGTTGGTATGATGAGCTTGCCCTTGGGACTGAGTGGAGTAGTCAGTGTGGCCCTTAGGCTAAAAATTTTGGAGACCCCTGCTTTGGACCCATGCAACTGTATATCAAAATGATTAGTATTTCAATTCACAACGTTCAAGCTGCCTAAATATAGGGAATTCCATAAAAAAAGTAAGTTTTGTTTGCCACGTTTTTTAGAGACACCCTATATAATCAAAACTATTTCAGTAATGTACACCACCTTTGTACCTACAACTTTTATATAAATGATATTTATGTAACTCTCATAGTTTTAGAAATATCTTCCACCCCTACAGCATTGCGGGACTCAGTATTGTGGTCACCCACCTAAGTCATCTAAAAATATTCATGTTACATGATTATATACATCACAATCCCAGTTTGAATTACGTCATCAGTAGCTGTTAAAGTTATCATTGTACTGAGTGCCACCTACCTAACAGAGGCTGCACTAGTTTTAGCAGAGAAACACGTATTAACGCTCAAGATTCCAACAGGAAATTTACTCACGATGAGTTTGTTATAGGTCAAAACGGCTTTAACGACACCGCGCCAGCTCATACAAGTCACGAAAAAGCTAGACGGCCAGCGCGGACGGTATGACTCAAATTCTAGAGGAGTAACTCACATAGGGCCGCTGACCTGCCCGTAACAAGAAGTGCCGACTAGTCAGTGAAGCGAGGGGTGGTTCAACACGAGATAACATACGGGCAACGGTATAATGGACGGTAAACGGATATAAAATTAGATTGTGCGCCACCCAGTTCCATCAATAAGAACGAAAATTCAAGAGTAAGCCCACTGTGAAACCGGAAAGCAAATGAGCCTACCTTTCAACTTTTCACTTTGGCGAAATCTGAGAGCTAAACGGGATATAGTAGAATCGGGGTGTACAGCCTCACGACTCCCCGTACTGCGACTACGAGCGCCCTGATCTACCTGTGACGCTTACAGATTCTTCCAAGCTCCACCTCACATCGATTTTACACAGCGAATAACTTAGCCTGAAAATAAGCATTCACAGGCGCGGGGAAATCACAAGACACCATATAATAAACCGATCTATTGGTTTAACACACAAATATTGCAGTGGCCCTATGGCTCTGCTCTGGTCGGAGTTCAATATTAAAACTAAATTGAAGCACAGAGCAGGGATGTTTTATCTAGCCGCAATGATAAGTTAAATGATATTCCTTAAATGCATTGAAAAAGGGATGCTTGTGTTAAAAAGAAATGAATCGATTAAGGAACGCAAAGGAGACAACTTGCTTTTCACAGGGTTAAGAGTCAAATTTCGTATCAATTAATTATTAGCTGAGGCTGAGTGAATAGCCAAACCAAATTAAATAATCACAAAAAGGTTTGCTAAGTGCAGGTGATGAAGCGTAGAGTTCAACTTAACTAGTTAGTAAAATTTGTGAACAATTGTAAAAGGGTATCAGCCAGGAAAGATGAGAACATTGCAAAGAGCAAATAGTGCAGGCGTAAACTGTAAGAAGCAAACATGACTTGATAAAACTGGAGGAAAAGTAGACACAAAATTAGGCCAGGAAACGAGGAAAGGAAGACAGTTAGAAACCAGGGAACAATTATGAAGAAAGTGAACAAAAACTAGTCAATGTAAATACGTGAGTGAACATGAAACGCACTTAATAAAACGTGGAGTGGCGCAAAGACACTGTGACAATTAATAAAATGTGGACAATAATTTTAGAAATGTAAATTGTTTAGATCTAATTATTTATAAGAATGTTTAATATAATATATAAATCATTTGAACTCAGTCAATGTCCTGTTTATGGTTATAAGATTCGTTTTTGTTTAGAAAGGACGACGCAAACAATTAACAAATGAATAAAAATTAATTCTGACATGCAGTTTACGTTTACGAAAATTATACCGGTAGATACCGCTCGCACCAATCGCGTTCGAAAATGTTACCGATTATACCGGCACTGCGTTCGAAAATTAGCTGGGTTTTATAAATATTAACGTGTTTTAAAATCCTAAACCAATCCTTTAATCACCCAAATGATTGTTCAATGAACACGTGTAGATGAATGTTTAAAATTATCATTTTTCCGAATTCTTGTCAAATGTCCAGTGTCTTTATACGGTGTTAATACATATTTAGTATTTTTATAAGCCGAGTCTCTCAAAATGTGGTTGTGTTGTGGGAAAAGATTATTTGGATGTTTTGTCGTCCATGACTGATAGTTTGTTATTTAGGAAATTTTAGGTTATGTTGCCCAGATTTACCACAATTTGCGTTCGAAAATTTTGTGACCAGATCCATCTACCTTAAGTATCAGCTGACTAACCGGTAAATATCTATAGGTATCTACCGGTATAATTTTCGTAAATGCCTATATCGTAGTAGTAGAAGCGTCAAGTCATTTAAATTATCAAATTTTAAATTAAACAAGTTTAATCAATAAACACTTTTAGCAGTTCTTATAACTTAATATGTATTTATTGATGTAGCAGATGTAACATTGTTTAAGTGTTTGCTTTTATAATAATTTTCAAATAAAATTTAGACTTGACAGTTATTCAATGGTTTAGGTTATGTATGTGTATTCTAAAACATCACTATAATGTCAATTAATAATCCACATATGTTTACATTTTCAAATCTAAGCTTGATTTCACTTTTGTTTGCTCACATGTTAGAAAATCTCATTAAGACCACTGTAAAAGAACATTTACAGGATTATTGTAACAGTAATTCATTAACAAGGACAGATTAGAGCTTTTAGAAGCCATTTAAATAGATATTAATTATCAATAGTAATCTAACAAGGGCCAGACATACTTACCGATAATTTTGCACACGCCACAGATCGAGTGCTGGTTGCAATGAAAACTGTCCCGAGGGCAGTTTTCTAAGGGCAACCAGCACGATGACTCTTGGCACGGGCAAAATTATATATAAGTGTGTTGCTCGCGTTTATATATTGAAAATTATTACACAAAACCCGTATACGAATTATGATTTAAAATTGATCTAATAATGCCAAAAAATTCAAATTGCTTGTTTCTTGCATTTCTATTTCTAATTATGACACCATCCATGGGGTCGATAATCATCCCTAAGCAGCCCACGGGCGCTTATCAGCTAATCAGTTCGGGATTGGTCGATTTTCAAAAAATGTATGATTCTCGTTGGATGATATCAGTCATGTGACAGTTGTGTGGATTCTGGATTCTTAAAGACAACGCACTTGAGTGATATTATTTGTCAAAATTATAAGGATTTATCACTGGCCGCGGTGAATTCGGAACGATAAGTTCTTAAATAAATTAACCATTTTCTGACAAATTAATTTGACACTTCATTATAATAATATTATGTTGGTGGCACTGTAAGTCTATGTCAAATTTGAGGTTATCAGGTTAGCTTTTGCGTCAGTTTTGACACAGACTGACGGAAAAGCTAACCTGCTAACCTCGAATTTGACTTAGATTTACAGTGCCACCAACTTGTGATAGGATACTACTGAAATTTAATTAAGTAGTTTCCATAGTGATTGAAAATCACCCTAGGGTCGTTTTCACTTCAAGGGCCGGTTGCAGAAAGCAATGTTAAGTCTGGTGTTAGCTAACATCGCGTCAAAGTGAACAAAAACGAATCAAATCTCAAATGCTTATGGTTACTAATACATTAGTAAACAAAATTTGATGCGATTTTGTTCACTTTGACGCGATGTTAGCTAACACCAGACTTAACATTGCTTTCTGCAACCGGCCCCAAGTGTGGTCTGATTTGTCAAACTGAGTCACGTGATTAAAAATAATCAAATCGGATTGGTCTGCAATATATGTAAGAATTTATCGTATGTAAAATCACAAGAGACGATAATTTTATCGATAAATTTTTCGAAAGCACTATTTTGCCTAGAAAGATTACGAGTGTAAATTGATCTCTTTATTTTCTGATAAAACCCCGAGAGCGGAGCTCGAGGGGTTTTATCTTTGAAAATAAAGAGGACAATTTAGACGAGTAATCTTGCTTAAGGCAAAAAGTGCTTAAGAACAAATTTATCAAGACAAAATTACGTCGCGTGTAGTTTTTGTTGAGAATATTTCACGAATAAAATACGAAAAGTTTCTTTATTTACATTAACTTTTTGACAATGACAATAACTTAACAAGAATTATAACATATAACATAATTATTATTATTAAATAATGACATGTAATACCTACATTACTTACTTATTTAAAAAAACGGAAATATTGCTGAAATAGTATTATTTAGCATTAAATGTTTGGCAGTTTATCGTACAATTTTGAAATATAATGGTAGGTTTTTCATTTTCATTAGTATCACCTAGCTCGTTAGCTACAGGCAATACGTTTGATGCGTTACTTGTTGACGCCGTCGTTGTTGTTTCTTGTACTATAGTAGTCTTTGTTGCACGTAACTCACTGACTAGTTGCAAGTGGTGTTCGTCATCCATTTGTAAGTAGGGCCTTATTGAGGAGCCACTAGAATGTCCAGTTAATTGAATTAATTGCTGTTCACCTACACTTTTTTGCCAGTTGAGATACTGCCGACGATCTAAAAATTAAAATATTTCGTTAGTAATTAGATATTAATAAAAAATACGACATGCATTACCTTTTTGAGTGGTTAGTAATCTTTCTATTTGTAACATCTAGTCCAATTTTTTCCGCAGCAGTTTTCGTCCATTTTGAAATTTCATTTTTTCCCACAGGCATATTTTTATACCAATATGAATTTTTGTAGTTTGAGTTGGGAGTTAAGAACATTCTATCGGTAGTTATATTGGATGTTCTTTTTTCCATTAACTTTTTAAACAATCTAACTGGACATTTTTCTGGGTGGTTTACGTTTGCAGTTAGCCATTTATTTTGAGACCACTTTTTGTCCCCTCCTTGGCAAGTTTTCGTAAATAACGGGTTATAAATAATCCGATTGGAACAACTACCATCATTTTTTCTCTCCTCTTGAAAAAACCACGTCATACAATTCGTCGCTTCCCCTCCACGCCAGGCAAGCTCGTATGAAACAACATGGTAAAATTTTTGTTGGAGACCATTTGGGGTGTTCTCGTCACAAGAATCTATTATTTGGTTAAGCTCAACCATTCTTAGAGCATCGGAACTTCTCTTTCTTTTTTCAACACGCAACTGTAAATTCTTCCTTAAAGCACTTTTCACGGGCTTTTTTAAACTCGATATCTTCAAAGGGGTTGAATTTCACACCGTGTTCTTCAAAGTATTTTGTTTGGAGCATTTTCGCAACAGTCTTCCAAATGGTTTTTACACTATATTCTTTATAATCTTCACCATTAGTTTTTTCATATTAAAGCCAAAATCACATAAAATATTGGCTAATTCAGTCACTGGTGTCGTAGGCAACAGTACATACTTTTTCTCGACGCAAAAACTCATAAAAACTCTCCACAAACACTCTTGGTTCTTCTTCGTGTATTCCGACTTTTTATTTTCGATTTCTTCGTTGATTTGTTGCACACTCATATTCCCAAAACGACTCATTGTTGTATACGACGAAGCGTTGACAGAATCCAGCGCTGATGACTGACGCGGACGCGTAAACAAACAAAACAAACAGCAAATTTTTCGTCGTCCACGGCAGACACGATTTTTCGACCTTTTTTACTACTAATTTTATTGTAAGACATGCTACCACAAATATTGATGTAACAATGAAATAAACGTTAGCAGAAGTACAAAATCTAAGTAAACTTCACTTAAAAGGCGTACCGCAGCTTTTCCATGCTATAATTGACTGCGGCGTAAGTAATTAATGTAAAATTTGTTTATATAAAGGATACGCATTGTTACTTGGCAAGACGCGATAAATTCCCTTGGGACTTTATCGCTGCGATAATTTCCCTTGGGAAATTGTCACTTATAAAGCCATGTGATTGGTTGATTTTCTAGAATAGAGCCACATCATTGGATACAAGTATGATGAGTGAAATAATCATTGAAAAATATTTCTTCTAAAAAGCGCCTTGCATCGAAAACGTAATAATTATGTTAACATATTTATTTATTTATTTAAAAAAAACAGAAACAAACAGGCTTTCGCCTAATTACAAGTTTCTGAAAAATAATAATAATAGTAGTAGACTAAACTAAACAAATAAAATCCTGAATGAGAAAGAATATTAGCATATAATCCTAAATTAGAATGAAAAAGAACCTGAAAGGATAAGGACAAAACAAAATTAGCTGTTTATTGAAATTTTATACTATTTAACTGAATTCTCAGACTACGAAGGGTAATGCCAAATAATTCGATAACATTGTAATACTGGTTTAACATTTTAACCATGTTAACAATAGGAGAATGCAAGCGAATGTTGGTACGAATGTGAGGTATGTAGAAAGCAAAAATCGGTCGCACTCCGTGAGGTGGTACCCTAATTGCAATGTGTGAAAGCAGCTGTGGACTATCAATTAGATCATTTAGTAATTTATAAGCAAATATAATAACATGGATAATTCTTCTGTGATGTAATTTACGTATATCGAAATATTCACGAATCGGTTGATAGGACTCAAAGTTAGGACTTATGCCAAATTGTTTGTAATGCAGAAATTTTAGAAATTTATTTTGAACTTTCTCCAGACATTGTTGACCACTGTAAGTGCACGGAAACCAAACTGTACAAGCATATTCAAGACGAGATCTGATATAACAGTTGAATAAAATAATAAATGATTTTGTATTGTTAAAAGCATAGCTATGTCTAATTATGAAACCTAAGGTTTTCATACAAATGTTTGTAATTTTATCGACATGATATCTAAAATTAATATTGGAAGTAAAGTAAACTCCCAGATCTTTATAATTGGTAACTCTATTCAGTTTTGTATCATTCATAAGATAATTATTAGTTGTAAAGTGTTTTTTTGATGTATAAGTCATAACAATACATTTCGATATGTTGAAATTCAACTTATTGTTTTGCAACTGTAGGGCTTCCGCTGCACTGTTATTAGGCTTATACAGCTTTAAATCATCTGCATAAAGAAGGCACTTAGAATGCTCAACAATGTCTGGCAAGTCATTTATAAATAATAAAAAGAGCAATGGTCCCAAATTTGAGCCCTGTGGAACTCCCGACGTGGCATAGAAAACTGAAGAATATTGTCCTTCAAAGAACACCAAAAGTTCTCGATTGACAAGATACGAATGTAAAAATTGGAGCAAATTTAACGAGAATCCAAATTGTTCAAGTTTTTTAAGTAAAATACCATGATGAACTTTATCAAATGCTTTAGCGAAATCTGTGTATACGACATCTACTTGATTACCTAAATCAAGTTCGCTGCTAATGTCATTGACAAATTCCGCCAAGTTAGTGACTGTCGATTATAAAGCAATTATTACAAACTTCTTATCTTCCCACAGAGATCCACTTCAAGTATCAATATATCTACAAAATGCTCTAGAAGCTTTAGAGAATTGGACACAGACCTGACGCATCAAAATTAATGAAAATAAATCGGCATCTGTGGTTTTCACCCTCCGCAGGGTTGATCCGCCCCCTATAACCTTTAACGGCATACTACACAAAGAAGACATCAAATATCTCGGTATACATCTCGACAGCATCCTTACCTGGAGAAAACACATACAGACCAAGCGAAAAGAATTAAATATCCGCGTGAAGATGTTTTGGCTCCTCGGACGGAAATTCCAGGTCAGCTTAACAAACAAAGTGTTCTTATATACAACCATGTTAGTGCCGATATGGACAGATGGGATCCAGTTTTAGGGATCGGCTAAGTCATCGAATATCGGGATATTACAACGATTTCATAGCAAAACACTTCGCGCAATAGCAAACGCCGAATGGTATGTGAACAACCACACATTACATAATGATCTGAGGATCTTCAAAGATCGCTGCAGCAGATACAACGACCGGATTAGTGATTATCCTACTGTTTTAGTGACAGACTTATTAAATAATGCAAACGCAGTTAGACGCCTGAAACGGACAAAGTTTAGTGACCTAACGAATTAATAGTATAAGAGTTGTATACCTTATACATATAATCACAGGAGGCCACTCTTGGTGTTCCTCCCCACATGTTATGTACGTCAACTCAGTTGCTTGTTAGTCTAGTTAGACTAGTTGCAAATATGCAGTTATTTAAAAAATATATATTGTATGTAACATATAATCATGATCACGATATACAAACTTAGATACAAAAATATCGACGAATATGAGGGACAATGCAACCCGAACACTTAAAAGATAAGCAATGCGCTAAAACAAGGATTACATTTGATAAAATTATGACTGCTCCCACCGTATTATATATGTATCGGACAGTTGGGCCATAAAAGAAAAAGACAAACACTACATTGAAGCAAACGATGATCCGTAAAGGTATGTAGACGAATTGATTGAATATGAAAAGACGATATGAGAGAAGAAGTAAAAATATACAACATAAATGAAAAATTAAAGAAACAAAAACCTTCTGGGGTGAACAACAGTGGAACACCACGGGCAGTTATGAAGGCAAAAAGGACCAAGAAAGGTCATGGCCTGCTACTACTTTGCATATTAGAGGGAATAAGATATGGTGACAACCAAATGGAAGTGCAATATCGTGGTAATACCTATTCCTGAAAAGAAGCTGTGAAAGTTACCAAACAATATGCTTGTCACCAGTGACACAAGATTTACACAATCAAAATATGATTAACAAAGTAAATTCATATATTTGGTTTTTCTATCCTGAACTGCAGCCTTTGATGCAGTCTCTGAAGGAGAAATATGAAAAGCCCTAGAAACAACTGTCCTGAACTGAATTAAATGGAGAAAGTACAAATACTTTTATGATGTCAAAATTGCATCTACTAAATCTCAAGGAAGAACAAAGACCGACGCATCACGATTAAATCCTGTAACCTAATGCCAGTTAATGCTTTCGACTTAATTTAGGTAGATGGCATGCTCAATAACCAAAGCTGAACTACAAGGAAAATTAATATTTGGAAAACTTTCATAGATGAAAGAGGTATGTAGAGAAAAGTATAATCACTCGAGTAAAAAACAAATAGGAGGAGACTAAAGATATGAACAAACAAGTAAACGAAAAAATGAGAGAGGTGATCAACAACCTCTAATACTTAAGAACTGTACTTACAGAAACTTGTACAATAGACAGGGAAATACAGAACATAATACAAAAAGTATAGTATAGTATAGCATGTAAGTATACAGGTAAAAAAGGACTAAGCTAAGAATTCTGAAACATACCCGCAATGTAGCTAATTCATATAGCGGTTCTTCGGCGCAAAGGTCAGGTTCAAGTCCTACTAGCGTCGACGGGCACACAAATAAAGTACTCAACGGCAACAAAAATATATTGTCGATGACACAGCAATTCCCCAAACCCTCCCTTCGCAACAGGGGGTTCCAAGTGCTTTTACTTTCTCAAAAAATAAATCTGATGCACTACCAGTGTCGATGCTCACAAGAAGTCTGACGACGACGATGTATATTTACCTACTTTAATGTATGAAGCCGAACCGTACTTGTTTTAGATACACCCAAATTGACAATAACAGGCATACGAGATTACGTAGAACTATGGACTTCTGTTAGTGAGCAAAATAGAAAATATGTAATTAAGCTGATATGGAAATCTACAAAGAGTGGATGAGGAACGAATAGCTAATAAAAATGTCAGGAATATACATAATAGCAAACGGGACAAAAAAACACAAGATAATAAGAATATTTAAAAAAAAAACTGCCGATAACTGTAACAAATTCTAGAGATGGATAAATGCTTCCAATTACAACCCGACGCTGTAAAGACATAAAGAGTATAATAAAAAAGAAGAAGAAAAAGAAATATTCAAATACAATAATAGACACGTATATTATATGAAACTTTAAAGAATAATGTATACAGGGTGTTTCTTAAGTCGACAGTGTGGTTTCTGGAGGGACATTGTAACATAAAAATTAGTGGAGAACTACTTTTCAATGTTTGCCTCAGACCATTAGTGTTGTTGTAAAATGGCGTTACAAATTGAAACAAATGTTTTGAGAGCCACTAAATTTATAGTACAACACCAGTTTCTTTAAAGCAGGTGATTGACAAAAGCTTTAAATTTAGCGAACTAAATTGTGTAAAAGTATTTCACAAGTAGTGCAACAATACGCTATGACGTTAAATTCAAATGAGACGTCGCGTACGCCTTAGTATTTTAATAATTAATTTTATCTGTGTGTTGGCCTTGCTAGCTCGGCATACAAAAGCTCTCAAATCCCCAGTCGTGGCTACAGACGATCACTATTTGAGAATAATTGGAAAATGTTCTGCATCTGTAGAGTTCTAGGGCTAAAACTGACTTGAAACACATGCACAAGAAAAACCAATTTTCTTACACAAATATATTGACCTTAAAACACATATATAAAGTCATAAAAAACCAAAAGAAAATAGAATTACAATAATAATGAGCACTTTACGGGCCATATAGCTTGAAGTTACTCGCATTTACATTTTCACAATTACATTAAAACAATTTTAAACATGCACCCAAGTAACTGTGTTTTTGGACAAAAATTTATAGAATAAAAGGAATTGTCAACAACTTTAACATGTTAGCCATTAACTTTAAAAACAACAATTTCAGCAAATGTCACACCTAGCTACTCATTTCAGCAAAATGTCACACACATCCAACTACAACAAAAACTTTCAAGAAATAAAAGAAAAAGCAAAAAGTGAAAAACTCTTAATCGACCATACTGACCTCTACAATAAGTCAATCAGCTACCAAGATCTCCAAACGGTGTTAAACAACACTCGTAGTAGCAGTCCTGGACCAGACAATATACTTTATAAATACCTCAAAAACCTATCCGAGTTAGGAAAAATACACCTACTAAGCATTTTTAACAGAATATGGAACGAAATAATTTTTCTAAAAAATTGCAGGAATCTACGATATTACCTTTGCTGAAACCAAATAATAGTAAAACAAATACAGAAAGCTATCAACCCATAGCGTTAACCAGCTGCATATGTAAAAGCCTTGAAAAAATGATGAATGATCACTTAATGTGGCATCTGGAAAAAGAAAAACCTATGGAAATGCACCTAAGTGGGTACAGAAAAACCCATTCCACAATGGAATCTCTTGTTGATCTTTCAATGTACATCCAAGATGGATTTATTCTTGAAGAAAACACATTAGCAGTTTTCTTCGATTTAGAAAAGGCCTAGAATGGACCCTGGAAGCACCAGATCATAGAGACTTTGAGCAAATGGAATATCTGTGGAAATAGGCTACATTTTATCAAAAACTTTCTTTGTGACCGAACGTTCAATGTACGCGTAAGAAATCACTTCTCACATTCTATGAAGCAAGAAAACGGGGTACCTCAAGGGTCAGTGTTGAGTGTAACAGTATTCCTAGTAACCATGAATGATATAATAAACGAAAATGTTAAATCAACAGTGCAAATTTTAGAAATAGAAGAGAAACTGCAAAGAATAATTAATCGACTAGAAAAGTGGCCATAGAACATGGAGGTACATTCTCAACATCGAAAACCAAACGCATTAATGTCAACCATTCAAAATTACAAACAGTAACAGCTGAAATAAAGCTCAATAAAAAAATATTATCATACTTAGAACATATAAAATACCTAGGAATAATATTCAACAACAGATTGACTTAGACACCACACACAGAATCCCTAAAAAACAAAGTGAAAAGATCAATTCAATTACTTAAAACAATAAGACATCACATATGAGGATCTGATTAAAAACCTTCTTGAACGTTTTCGAAACAAGTCCTACGGTCCTAAAAATGATTCACAGCACTTACAACGACGGACTTCGTATTGTTATAGGGGCGTTTAGAACCAGCCCCATAGTCAATCTCTCAGGGAATCTGGACAGCTGCCACCGCTATATAGGAGGCAGCAATAATTATTAACATATGCCACTAAAGCACCTTTCAACCCTTACAACTTCGTAGATAATATCGTTCATAAATCCAATACCAAAATCTATACCACCCAAAAACTAAACTTCCACAACCCATTCCAATCCGATACCACAACCTAATAATAAAATATAAACTTCCCCTCCCAGCAGCTGAACAAAAAGTAGACTAAGATATACCACTTTGGATAACAAAAACACTAAATATCGATATAGAACTAAGTGAAATCTGCAAATCAGAATCACCACATAATCATAAACAATGAATTTAAAGAAGCTATTACAAACCAATACGCCAAACACGTCCACATATACACCAACGGATCACGAAATTACATCAATACCTGGTGTGCATTTATTCATGAAAACATCCAAAGAACATACAAACTACCGGAGATCTGCTCTGTCTACAACGCAGAATTATATGCCATCCTAAAAGAGCTTCAATACGACACAACTGCAGACACAGCAAGAATCTTAATTTGCACTGACTCATTAAGTTCACTCTATTCCATACAACACACGAAAACTGATAATGCATACGTACTCCAAATATAAAAAGAAAGTCACGAACTCTCCAACCAGCACAAAAAATATATAGACTTACTTTGGGTGCCATCACACACTGGAATAGGAAACAGCCTACGATGCAGTCAAATCAGCTATAAACACACATCAACGGAGCGGGCTATCCATACAGACCTGATCAACTGTTACCAGGGGTTATTAAGATCCCAATGGGAATGCGAATGGCAGAATATTTTACCAGAAGCCAACGCCTTAAGAAGTATTATGGATCACACATTGGCAACACCTATAAAATCCATACACCGATCATTAGAAGTAATCTTCAAAAATACACTAACAATAAGTACTTTACTATACAGCTGTTCCCTGTCTCCAAACCTCCCTGTCCTGTGCTTGGTCTTCTTCCAGGGTCCTCTCCTCCATGGCTCTCCGAATCCTTCATTTCACGATTTGCGTGATCTTCATCTTCTTTTCTTATCTGGCGGCGACCGTTTAAAGATCTTCATAGGCCACCTCGTCTTCTCCATTCTCATCAGATAACCAAACCATTTTAACGCTTTCCGTTCAATTCTCTCCACAACTAATTCTGGTGCCCCCATTCTGCGTCTTATTTCCTCGTCACTCTATTTCGTCCCGATACCTTTACGCTTCTTCGTAGATAGTCCATTTGAACTTTGTTTAGTCTTCGTTTCATTTCCGCTGTTATAGTCCATACCTCAATGCCATAACATAGCACCGACTCTACCATTACTTTACCTATTCTTTTGTTTTGTTTTTGTTAGAGATAGTATTGTCCCACCAAATTGAGTTCAATCATCCTGCTATCTTCTTACTTTGTAGTATTCGAGTTTTGATCTCTTCTATTCCCAAACCTTTTTCATCGATTGTAGCACCGAGGTATTTAATTTTTTTACTTGTCTTACTGCGACATCTACATTTATTTAGAAATCATGTTGTGCTTCCGAGTTGACTGCTAAATACTCCGTTTTCTCTAAACTTATGCTAAGGCTCCATTCATCGTAGCACTGATGTAATCTTTTTATCATATATTCCAAGTCGAACGCATCTTGTGCTATTACAACTTGGTCGTCTGTAAAATGTAATGAGAATAGGGTCTAGTCGTTTACGGAACCCCCATATCCCAACTGTGGCTTTCCGTTTTCTGAGAACTATTTCGATGTGCATATTAAATAATAATGGGGACACACTACATCCTTGTCTACGGCCTTTTGTTCTTTTGATTGGGTTAGATAATTTTCCTCCAGTATTTATATATGTCAGATTATCCTGATAAAGTTCTTTTATTAGAGCCGTCAGCTCGACACTAACCTTATAGGTTATTTCCAAGTCTATAAAAGCCAGATATATTTATCCACCCTTGGCACTGAGTTTTTCTAATAATTGTTGCAGTACAAAAAGATTAGCTATGCACGAACGACCGGGAGAAAAGCTACTTTAATCCTCCATATATTTTTTGTCCAATTTCACTCCTTAACCTGCTTTGGATACACTTGCCAAATAATGTACTTAATGTGTTGGTCATGATCCCTCGATAGCACCCTGGATCCTTTCTATTTCCCTTCTTCAATAGCAATGTTATATGTGAAATTTTTCATTCGTTGTACAGCTTGTTTTACTTCTTTTTCTGTTATTACAATGTTCATATTAGGGTTTCTGTGGTGTTTGCATTTCGCATTTTCCCTCTTTTCCACTAATAGCTCAGTATAATAGTTTTTCGATTCGTCTAAACTAATTAATTGGTGTACTTTATTAGTTGTATTTGTTTTCATCTGTCTAATTGTTCGCCAGACTTCCGTAGACTGGGCACCTCCAATTAAGCTATTTATTTTATTACATTTTTGTTGCCAAAACTGATTCTTCGTTTCTTCTATTTCGTTTTTTACTTCTCTACTTTTGTTTTTATAGCATTCACAGTGTTAGTTTGTCCTATTATTTAACCACTTGTAGTGCAAGGTATTCTTTTCTTTAATTAATTTCTGGGTCTCTTCCGTAATCCAAAATGGTTCTGTGGATTTGCTACTCTTGGTTATTTCTCCTGATACTTCCAAGGCTATCTGTAATACACTTTTATTTATATTTTCATGTTCTGTTTCTATATCGTTACTCGGTTTCAGATTTTTTAATCGTTTTAGCCGACTTTGGTACAGCAGCTTTATAAATGGTTGATTTAGGAGATATAATTTATATTTCTTAATATCTTTTATTTGTGTTTGCGCTTGGCATGGCAGATCATCCCTTCTTTTGTTCCACAGTTGGCCTCTCTTTTAACTCTACTAGGTTGTGATCAAAATTTAGAGTTTTGTTTCGTTATCGCGTAGTCGATTATTGACTTCTGTTGTAACGATGGTCGCTCCCAGGTGTTACGGTGCGTTGTTTTATGTTCGAAGAATATATTAAAGATTTTCAATTTATATTGATGAGCGATTAACTTTTCCCTGAAGTTATTGACTGTCTCCAAACTGTCCAACTGCTTCGTCATTTCGTCGTGATCCTACTCGGCCGTTTAAATCTCCTATCACCACTGTTTCTTGATGTCCTGTCTAGTGTACTCTCCAGATCTCCCCAAAATTTACATTTCGTCGCTTGAACATAATCATCTGTAGGTCCATAAACTCCAAGAACTATTGTCTCATGTCCAAATATGTTTAGTGTTAGAGTCACTATTCGTTCTGAGATAAATGCATAGTTTTTTATATATTTTCTCAAAGTGTTATCGATAAGAATGGACACTCCTCCTCTAGCCCTATCTGCTTTATCGACTTCATACCAGATGTGCAAGTAATTATCCAAAATCTCGGTACCGTATCCTTTATTTTTAGTCTCTCTTAATATCATCAGATCTATACAGGGTGATTCAAAAATGGCGCATTTCCTCTGGAGGGGTTGTTGGGGACTACTAGCGGAGTACGGAAAAAATCACAAAAAAAATCGTTACAATCATTCCTCTGAAATATTAGCAGCTGAAGATGCATTTTGAAATAAGCTATTTACCAATATTTTAAAAATTCAACGTTTGAATCCAAGATTATTATTGTTATTAAACATCCCAATTCAAAATACTGACAGTTTCATCAAACTTACGTAAAATTTTAGTTTTAAAAACGTCAGCTTTTGGTGCCTAGTTTTAAAAACTAAAATTTTAGGTAAGTTCGATGAAACTGTCAGTTTTTTGAATTGGGATGTTTAATAACAATAATAATCTTCGATTCAAACGTTGAATTTTTAAAAATATTCGTAAATAGCTTATTTCAAAATGCATCTTCAGCTGTTAATATTTCACAGGAATGATTGTAAAGATTTTTTTTTGTGATTTTTTCCGTACTCCGCTAGTAGTCCCCAACAACCCATCCAGAGGAAATGCGCCATTTCTAAATCACCCTGTATAGTAATTTTTTATTGCCGCGATGATTTCGGGTATTTTGTTTGCAATCACTTGAGCATTCCATGTCCCAAAAATCGTTGTCCGTTTTCTCGCCAGACGTCTTCTTAATCGAGTCCTGTCCATATTCCGAGGCTTAGTTATAGTATCAAGAGCACTTTTAAATATATTGCAGTGACTGATCTTAATTTTAACTTGAATTATTTCGTTCGAATTTCAATATTAAAATTATTTAATTATTAAAAATGATAGCACCTTGAGACTCTTTCAGGGTTGGTTCGATTATCTGGTTACTTCGTTATGTAAATTTGATTTTCAAATATTTCTCAACTGTATTGAAATTATTTGTCACCTTTTGTGTCAATGTAAATGTCAATAACCAATCTCATACCAATTATGACAAATGCTCAATTCAATTAGCATACTATTAGCTTTATTTTATACTATAAGCAATTGTTTATAACTAATTGCACTTTTTAAATTGTTCTTTCTTTGCTTTACCGTTGTCAGAACAAGATTATTACCCACCTTATATTAGTACGCACTTCACCTCCAATAGAGCAATCCTCTTATAAAGAGCAGCTTGGCCTCGCTTGCATCCTGCTGTAATGTCCTGCTTACCAATACTGACAGCAAACTCCTACTGATGAACAGCTGTAACTCTCGAACTCCTGGTAGCTCCTTCAAACAGCTCTCTGGAAAGCACCTGTCACTGACGCACTGGTACCTTCCGAAATAGACTATCTTCAATCAGCTCTGTAGTAATCAGCTGTCACTGATGAACTGGAAATGTCATCCCTCTTCCGAAGCTCCAAGACTTATCAACCTCTGTTGTCAGTAACCAACAGAATACCTCGGATATGGTTCTGCCTCTACTGTCCTCCTCTGAATGATTCCTCTTACTGCCTAGATGTGTCCACGAACTCACTATTCAGTAATACTCTACTTGATGTAAATCGTTGCCAAAAGCTCCCAAGATAAAGCTATTTCAATCCAATTCTATAATTCTTCATTTATTTAATAATTCTTCTTGTATCTCCAGTTAGTTTGACCATCTTCCATGATTCTTCTTATAACTTATACTTCAACTTTGTATACTTCTTTCACTTCTATGTTACCCACGTATGTTTAATAATTACTCTGTTTAATATTTCCACTCAAATGCATTCAAAATAGGGTAAAATTTATATATTTTTAATCAGACCAATATTTTCAAATTATATGTTTATACAAAATTGTTTTTCTAATAATAGTAACAAATTCGCCTAACTACCATTTTTAATTATTAATGCCCTCTATAATTTAAGTTCATTTGAGATATTTTTTCAATAGAATTTACATTTGTCATGTGCGATACAAGCATGTATTTACTTTCTAAATTCCAAAACTTCTATAGAATACTCAAAAGTTTCCTTTTCATATTAAATTTGCCTCAAATTAGATTTCTTTTAATGAACTTAATTCAAGCAGCCTATTCTTTTTAAATTTTTCCAAATTGATTGCATTGATCTCTCAAATTCTATTTATACATTTAATCTTCAGCTAAAACTACTCTTAGTGTACCATAACAATATATATATAGTCTATGTATTTTTATTTAAAAACAATTAAAAAAGAAATATGGTCTACAGAAACTGAGAGTGTAGAAGGTCAATAGAAGTGTCTTTACCTGTAGTTGCATATTGGGTTGTAAATCTCTCTAACCGCATAAGCCGCACTTGTGTATTGCTAATACCACGCGTCCCGTTTGTGGGCATCTAATTGATTTAAATCTTCTATCAAGAAAATTTGTGACGTATTAATACACTTCCACACAGTTCTACCAAGGTAGCTTTAAAGTTATCTTTGTACTAGAACACCGCTTCCGCTGGCAATTAGTAATGTGGCTACAGAAACCACTCCAGCTGTTTATAAAAACGCAACCTCTTGTATGTTAGACACTATAGTCGGCGTTGAAAACCAATAACACTAATAAATTATATATAGAAACTTTAGAAATCTAAAATTACATAAACCAAAACTTCCATTGAATTCGTACCGCTACTCGTAAAGTACCATTTTGATTTCATCGAAGCGGTTTTCTTAGTGGTTGTGAGTTTTATCTAAAAGGGATTTTTGTAAAATCAATTTTTAGTTCCAACAATTCCAAGCCGCATGCTACGTAAGCATATAAGACTCCTTTGTTCAACTGTCTGATGAGTCCTCAGATTGCGGACCTTCGTAGGTAGCCTTTGATTAATATAAGGGAAGTAACGACCTCCTTGTCTATTTTATTAGGTGCTGGAAATTTTACGCTCATAATTAACACCTTCCATATGGGATTATGTAAGTTTAATTACAGTCGCCGACAGAATTACAATAGCATATAAAGTGATTTGATGGACTTTGAAAAACTGACGTGACATTCATCTTTATGGCATCGTAAAAAGGAGTGTGCGCAAAAATAAAATAATTCTAACTCTTTTTTCTCACTTCACAATGTAACGTAGGCTCTTTACTAAACAAAACTAGAATTATTAATCAATTAAAGTCGTTTTAATGCTCCTGGATTTAGGAACTTTGATTTAAAACTATGGTAAGAAATTTTTACGGAAATAGAACTATGAACAAGGATATTTAAATTATCGGCGAATAACACCATTATTATTTTGTTTTTATTTAACATGGTGAAATAAATCAAATGTTGCTCTAATAGATATAAATTACAAAGGCCCTGGTATTTTCTACGCCTAACAATGCCACCCTCGAATTTTAACTAAACAGGAAATGAATCGAATGTTTAGACAGTTACCATCGACCTCTTTGCCCTTATTGAATATGCTACTTCACAGTTTTCTGGGAAATCAAATTAATTAAAGAACCGAACCATGATAGGAGTTGTTTCATAACCGTTACGACTCAAAAGTGAATTCACAAAGGAGCAGACTTCCTTCATTTGCCATTCGAAGTGCCGACATTCCAACATCGTGTAGAAGAAACTTCTCTTACATGATGTTGCATTTCTTGTAGTTGTAGAAGTTCTAATGGCCCAGTTTTCTAACTCGTTGCATATATAACCATTCAACAATGAAAATTTTAATAACGCGACATATTCAACAATGCTGTTTACTTCAGCTATGAATATTTTTGTCAAGGTTTAGGAGGAAGTCGTGATGCGTGTGGCTACAAGCTTGATAAATAACGCAAACCTTTCGTAAAACAATTTGTTAGTAATAGATTTGCTGAATACTTTGTTAACACGTTTTTTTCTAATAACACATCAAATGCTAAACTTATGAAGTAGCAACAGCTAGAGCCCCGTGTCGTTTTGAAATAATAATGTGTAACCAAAATGACTTAGAGACATACAACGATCAATCAGTGATGTATGGGTAAAATATGTTATCACCACCCCAACAGGTCGCCTGAAAGAATAAATTTAGCCAGAAGTGAAAGAGAAGTCACCCTGTAACAATATTTGTATACAACCGTAGACTTTCATTTAAAAACCAAATAAATGTATTTCTGAAGAATTACCACAACCCGTACGCTAATAGTTGGGTGGAGTGAATTCCCCCTCAGCTATTAGAACTTACCCGTCTAAGACTGAGAATTTAAACTTAAAATAATAATACTGAATAAATATACAGGGTGCCCGGATTTCGTAGGGACAACATGGGTAACTTTTGTATTTGAAGAGATAAAGAGATGGTTAAATTAGCAAAAAGGTGCATGTTTGAGAGCTCATTAAGAATCCATCTTCAAATTTTACTTGTCATGGCCCACTTGTCTAAAATTTAAAAAAAAAACAAAATCTCCTAATTTCTTTTATATGCCGTAACTTTTTTGTTACTTAAGATATTGAGATGCGATTTGAACTAATTTGCATGGTAATTTAAATACTTTTATATTCACTTGATAAAACCAATTTTATTTGTGTTAATTTTTAGTAATCTAACCTAACCTCAAAATTTTAAATAGGTACCCTGCAATTTTTTTGGCCCTTTTAAGAGAGGATTTTTTTCTGAATGCAGTGATGTATTACATGATATGGAAACTTCTTCAAAATTTTGAAAAACTGAGTTTATTCTTTTTACAGGCAGAAATCACTAGTGCTATGATCACAATAACTTTGTTTTTTGTTTATCACGTTATCTGTGAAATTATGTTTCGAAACAAAAAGCAGGTTTATCATCATACGTGCCTGTCAGTGTGAGTGTTATTACTTCAACTTATAACGGAAAATTTTGAAAATATGATGTATTTTGTGCGTATATCAAGTGCTACAAGAACGTAGCACTTATACGTCAAACATACGGAACACACTGACACTACTGGAAGGCACGTATGATGATAAGAGTGCTTTTTGTTTCTAAACATAATTTTACAGATAACGTAATAAATAAAAAACAAAATTATTGTGATCATGGCACTAGTGATTTCTGCCTGTAAAAAGAATAAACTCAGTTTTTCAAAATTTTGAAGAAGTTTCCATATCATGTAATACATCACTGCATTCAGAAAAAAATCCTCTCTTAAAAGGGCCAAAAAAATTGCAGGGTACCTATTTAAAATTTTGAGGTTAGGTTAGATTACTAAAAATTAACACAAATAAAATTGGTTTTATCAAGTGGCAATAAAAGTATTTAAATTACCATGCAAATTAGTTCAAATCGCATCTCAATATCTTAAGTAACAAAAAAGTTACGGCATATAAAAGAAATTAGGAGATTTTGTTTTTTTTTTAAATTTTAGACAAGTGGGCCATGACAAGTAAAATTTGAAGATGGATTCTTAATGAGCTCTCAAACCTGCACCTTTTTGCTAATTTAACCATCTCTCTATCTCTTCAAATACAAAAGTTACCCATGTTGTCCCTACGAAATCCGGGCACCCTGTATAAGCATGCCTAATCGACGTATCGGTTACATTAGCTCAAAACCTGCAAGTTTCTCTATTCAATTTATGTACCTATATAGTCAGGAGCCTGCATTTGGTGAGTGCTAATTAAAGAATTAGAGTAACGTGTTAAAACAAACTTAAGTATTTTAATAACTTTCATCAATTGAAGTAAATGTCTAGAGCATGTAGCCACAAGCACATTTAAAATCCACGCCCATTCTCCACTGAGCTACGGTGGAAATCCTTAGAGTGTGAAAGAGTCGTAAATGCCGTTTCTCTTGTAATAAGTATATAATATATAATATCATAACACTAAACGCATTCAGCACAAAGGCTAAAATTTTTGTTGTATTTACTCGTAAACATACCACGTGAATGCAAGTATAATCCAAGGGCTGAAGAGATATATAAAAACAATATTGAAGAAATAAAAAGCAGTGTTTCACTGTAAGTGGCAACAGACCAATACAAGATTGATTATATCGTGCTATGCAGACACAGACAAAAATCATAAAAGGTAAAAAGTGTCTTCCCAAGGGAAAGCAAACGCTGTAGCTTCACGGAGTAGGAACTAAAGTTGTAAATAGAGTAGTTCAGTGCTCTGAATGAGGTAAATATAGGATCTATATAATTTTAGGGTTATTTGTGTCGACCTTGTTGTTAATATCGCTACTGCAAGGGCATCGGCATTAAGACCCCACGATTGCGAAAGCCGAATTGGGCAATTGCAGTAAAGCCAGCTTTTCTGCTCTAAAACCAAAGACTCTTACCTCCACCTTCACTGGTCCTATTAAGAGTTTAGTGAAAAATTACTTAGATAGCAGGCCAAGCTCCTTCATGGGGTGTTAGTGCCTCACCATTATTATTAAAACTTTCTTACTTAGTGGCTGTATACTTCCTGTAGAGACTTGACCTCAATGCCTTTCTATCGTTCTCTATTTTGAGCTATCTCCTGCCAATTAGCTGCTGCTTGAATTTTCTTTTAGTCGTTCACTATATTATCTTCTAAACCTAGAGCTGGTCTTCCTTTTGGCCTTATTGTCTGCGCCTTAAAGAGCCTTTTAGTATCTCTACTATCGTTTGCTCTAATGGCATGCCCTATACACTGTAATCGTCTTGCTCTTATATTACTTGGTATTAACAGTTGATTTGTTCAAGTTCGTAGTTCCTCATTTGTTTTAATTCGCCACTGATTAACTTCATCTTTAACAGGACCTAATATGTTTCGAAGCATTAAAAACGATACGCTAGGGTTGGAATTCGCAATAGGTTTCGTCAAGAGCCAAATACAAAAGACTTCCCATGCGGCTTTGTCAAAACATACAAATACCAAGGGCAGCAGTAGCCCCCGAATAGATAGAGACTATTTGATCACCTTAAGACGTCACTAAATGGTCTAATCTCATCCAAAATATTCAATTATGTGTCAAATCTGACGAATGACGCAGGAAGGAAAAGGGTTATTTACATAAACACGAGGTATGAAATATCCAGAGAAGATTATAAACACTAACGAGTCAACTACTTTCGTAATGCAGCCCCTGGCCTAACTATTTAATACTTTACGTGGTTTGCAGGGCCAAAAATATGCATAAACCATTGAAAATGGGTAGACCATGAGGTGCGCGGGCTCTATTTAATTCAGTTCCATATAAATCGTTTGATATATATTGCTTCGAGGACTAGATTGAGACAATAGCCATTCCATATTTTCGAAACTTGTCGGGTATAAAGGTGTTAATTAGAGATTACTTTTCTTCTCCCATTTCTCTAGACACAGAAATGCAAAGAGCATGACATATCATTTGTTTTTCTACCGGATAACTTCAGTCATATGACACACCCTTTAGATGTGGCTTTATTCCGACCTTTTAAAGTGGCATAGCGCAAGATATTAATTGAATGGAAGAAAGGTCTATGTCCAAGGAAATCGAGTGTCCCGAAAAATATGTTTTCTTATCTCCTGAGATTATTATTAGAAGCAGTTAAACCAAATGACTCAAAACATGTAAGCTTGTGTTTTCGAAAATATGTAATCATTGCAATAAATGCAGATTCAGTTACTGATAACTTAAAATCCTGAATATATGACAATCTGACCAAATGAAGACAGCGGGGTAAAACAATGAAAGTTCTATCATTCTCCTTAGCATAGAATTTCGGCTTAGACCGCGTAGTATTTGTATATGAACACCCAGCATTTTCTGGCTTAATGTGCCTTGCACCTTGTGAAGTCGAGCAAAAACCCGCTCGATGGCCATGCTCTTTGGTGGCTCGTGTTGTTTGAGTATCTTGAGAACGAGGATACTTAGGCAGATTTGGCCGTTTTGCTGTTTGTGCATCCATATTCACTAACGTTTCGCAAGACCTTGCAGCTTGCATCATCAGAGTGAAAGTCGCACACTTTCACTCTGATGATGCAAGCTGCAAGGTCTTGCGAAACGTTAGTGAATATGGATGCACAAACAGCAAAACGGCCAAATCTGCCTAAGTATCCTCGTTCTCAAGATACTCAAACAACACGAGCCACCAAAGAGCATGGCCATCGAGCGGGTTTTTGCTCGACTTCACAAGGTGCAAGGCACATTAAGCCAGAAAATGCTGGGTGTTCATATACAAATACTACGCGGTCTAAGCCGAAATTCTATGCTAAGGAGAATAATTTGAGTAACCGCGAAAGCCTCAAACAATACAAAGTTCTATCAGGTCGAAGAGTGACTCGATCCGATTTTGCTGAGGACAAATCTACTAGTGACTCTAATAGTGACAAATGGCAATGTGAATATCTTATTCACGACGCACCCATCCACTATGAGACAAAGTAGGAAGACTTGGATGACTTAGAAAGCTTTCTCAATGTTTTCAAGTTGTTCTTTCTAATAGAAGTGATGAACTTCTTTGCTCTTCGATTATTAAGAATGTTTCTCCAGTTACCGAAAATCTGACTAAAGTAGATGATTGGTTATTCGTACATATATTTACTCAAAAATTTATTGAGCAAGTACAAACCACAGATAGTATTTATGCACAGCAATGTTTTTTTTATCAGAAACCTTCGATGAAATGAGCTGCAAATTCCCATCTGTAGAAAAACGGTTTTCAAGCTCAGTTTCGAAGAATCTATGAAAATACGCCACTTTTCTGTGTTGTGTTCATAGCCTAACGCTTGCACTAAATTGTCAACATTACTGCAAAATTAAAGGCCCTCTTCAGTTGGAAAATGGTGGGATAACAGTTGCGATAAGCAGAAATACATCTATCTGGAGCCAACAACTCCCATCATTGTATCCCGATCCTAGTACCTTTGCTTAAGTTTTTGATAAATTCAAATATCGTTTAATTCTAATTCTGTTTTTAGATGATATGTTTCTTTATCGGATTCTTTATTGGAGACGTCCACCGTTGTTGTCACTGGCAAGACTATCGAATGAGATACTGGACGAGCAGCAAATATCACAATGGAATATGCAATTATGTTCTTATTCTTTCCGGAAAACCCGAAGATTTTGGTGAACCAAACCAGTATACCCGCATATGTGCCGATTGCTCTTGTTAAATTATAGGAACTATAAACAGCATAGCAGTGCTCTTGCTGTTTAAGCAACTTCTTAGAATAGCAGCGCAACGTGCACAACAATGTGAGGAATCAAAGCCCTATCCTCATCTTTAATTTTAAAATCATATTATAAGTAACTAGTGAACCACCCGAGCTTCGCTTCGCTAATTACACGATTTAATTTTACTTTACTTTTTCGTAATTCTTTGAAAATAAAAATCGGCTTACGATCTAAGTCTAAAAATTAGCAAAATTTTAAGCTATCCTACAGTTTAATCGTTTCAGTATCTCCGGAGGAGATAGCGAACAAAGATACATACAAAGAAAGAGACCACCGATTCTATGGTATAGATAAGATGTTTCTATTAAGGATGTAGTTTCTTCCTACTTATGAATGGTGAACTTTCCATGCGCATAAAAAACTATTGGGATCGTTAGCACACGTACGAGAGATTATCAAAGTATAAAAGAAACACGATTGACTATAACAAATGGACTTAAATCACACGTTTAGAGCTTGTTACGTACCCACTTAGGTATAAATCTACAAATACTTTACTGATTGGTTCAAGAACAATAAATGGTGTGGTTTGACACTTCTGACATAGAATACATGCTGAAACACGTTCAAACTTAATATTTTGCATTATTGTGGTAAAATATAAAATTAAAAGTCAACATATTTTAAGAGAACAAGTTATTGAAGATTTTTCAAAATCTTGACGCGATGGAAAAATTTTCAAATTATTTTTAGAATCAATGTGTGTTGACCAGGCTTACCAAAACATTGGAAATCAGTTACTCCAATAATATTTGAAGAAACATTGTGTCCAGTACCTGACAATCTGTTTAAGCTTCTTAATTAAGATCAATTCGTCTCATTTAATAGAAATTCTATCTATTATAATCAGTAAGATCTCCGCGCTGGGAAATTAAAATATACTAAAATAGACACAATTTAAAATTTCTAATTTAAAACCAATAATTAATGGAAAAATACTGCATATCTCATAACAAATGAGCAGTAAAAAAATTATTATATCATCACGATACCGTAAAATATGACGTTAGTTTTAATCTAAATAGCGGTAAGTTCGTGAAATAGATAACAAATAATAGATCATTTTTAATTTTTAATGTTGCACTATAGCATATATAAATGGAGAGCAAAAATAGCCTTTTAAAATCGAAAATGAAGTATTTCGTAGCGCTTTTTGCTGTTGCTGCTTGCGTTGCAGCATTACCAAGCTCTGAAAAAGAGACCCGTAAGTTCATTTCAATTATAATCACATTCTCTGTTTGTATTATAAATAATAAAATTCATAATAGAAATGTGTTTATTAGTAATATTTATTATCTTTCTGGTTTAGCTCTTACGTCACCGCAATGGTCAGCAGGTGAGTCTTTAAAAGCTATTCGTTTATTAAAGCTCCATTTATAAGAATAGAAAATATGTGTATTGCTGTATTTGGTTTCTTCTTGTTGCAGTTCTCCCATCCATTGAAATAGGTAAGGCCTCTAGAATATAATTTTAATTTCTCTTACTTCACAGCGAATCTTTGTAATTCTATTAAGTTGTGTATTTTATGTTCTCAGTTGATCAATTTCTGGAAAATGAATTAGGTGAGTTTTAAATTAGATTGTCATTGCAAATAATTTGTGTAGCGCAGTAGAACAGTTTTGTATCAATTTAAATATTGCAGCTAACCAACGCGCCCTCAAAGTCTGCTTTCCTTACGTTTTACCAATTCGAGGATGCCTTACCAGTTTTGGGAATATTTTGTTTAAAAAGTTAGTGGCATACACTTGCTCTTCACTTTCTGTTCAAGGTTTAGACATGGACCCGCTTCGTTTACCCTGTATAGTAGTAGGAAAAGTTGGAGTCAAAATTATTAGCCAAAATGAAATACACAGCTATTTAAATAATTTGACCGACATCGCCGTATAAAATTTCTGGAGGCCATTTATAATAATTTCTTGTTATTAAAAAATACTCTACAGTATACTTTATGTTATTCTATTTTTACATTATAATTTATTTTAATTTTAAGTGTGTTGCTTTATAACTTTTGTTTAAATATACAAATAAATATATGTAGAGGGTATATGAGCCTTTTAGATGTTTTTATATTTTTTTAAATTGTAATACGATGTTGCAAAATTCAAAATATCAATGATTTCAAATCTGAATATTTTTGTTGTCCTGGTCTTTCTCTAAAATGTAACATTCCTTTTATTAAAGGTAATACTTGCTAGAACTTTCAATGCAAATTTGATATTTTCAACTTCTGTTTATGATAGATTTCGTAAAAACGTTGATGCCCCTTAACAAAACAATGTTTACAAATCACTACTTCGGATGGTTTCTGAAATATATGGCCATAACTTAACCACAGTGCTTGATTTAAAAGTAAGGTGATTTATCACAACATTCAAAACGCGTTAACACAGTATTCTGTTTCAAAGTTTTTTAGAAAAATAGTTTTGCTCATATTATCTAAAAAAAGTAAAGTTCTGGCACTTCATTCCATGTAGGAACAGGGCCTGAGACGAGGCGACTCAGGGTCGTCGAAATATCTCTTTCCGAAACCGAGTCATCTGGCACACGTTAACGGCCTACTGGGTGATGTGGTTAGCATCACGCCTTCGATGACTGCCTTACTTTCCCTACTTTCACTACTGTACTGCGGTTTCGGTACCCAATTTTTAAAGCGACTGGGTGGGCCGCCCGCCAGTTACCATTTCTGGGGATTGAACCCCGTACCGTGGCACCGCAGCCTAACGCCCTCACCGCTCGGCCACGCTGGCAATGCTCATATTATCTACCCCCTTATAAAACTGGCTATGTACAAAGCACTATCATAAAAGTTGAGAAACTTCCGGCACCCATAGTGTTATCAGTTGTCTACTGTCCGTCACGCCATAATATAACCAAACAAATGTTTCGAACTCTTAGGGCCTAGATTTCTAGCAGGTTGAGATTTTAATGCTAAAAACACGTATTGGGGCTCACGTTTAACAACTACAAAGGCAGAGAGCTTTATAAACTTATGCTAGATAATAAATACAACTTCCTCTCAACGGACAGCCAAACATATTGGCCTTCGGATACCAACAAAATTCCGGACTTACTGGACTTTTTCATTACTCACGGCATGGCCTCAAACTACATGCATATTGTCCTCAATTACGTTATTTCGTCCAATCATACCCCTGTAATAGTTACTGTAAGTGCAACCATAAAGATCCCAAACCTACTCTCAGCAATGCAAAAACCAACTGGGACGTGTTTGAAACTCATATCAACGAATTCCTTAATATAAATTTAAGCTTGAAAACAAAAGTTGATCTAGAATATGCAACAAACCATCTGATAGCAACTGTACAGGAAGCAGGATGGAATTCAACACCGCAAGTGCTCAATCTGAAAGCCAATACTCCTAATATCCCTACTGAAATAATGCAACTAGTAAAAGAAAAAAGAAGAGCAAGAGCAACTTGGCAGCGTGCCCGTAATATCGCAGATAAAACCAGATTGAACTACTTAAATAACAATTTAAGACGCAGACTGCAAGAAATTCGCAATTAAACCTTTCAATTCTACACAAATTCACTCTCTGTTCATGATCACTCAATCTACGAGATAATACAGGAACGTGGGCAAGGTCCGATAAGGAAAAAGCTGAAGCATTTGCACAGAATCTACAAAACACCTTTCAACCAAACTCCAACGAACCTGATGAAGAGGTTGAACACTATTTAGAAATTCCATTACAGCTATCGCTTCCAATACAAAATTTTACTCTCCATGAAATTGAAACCCAAGTAAAACTCCTGCATAATAAAAAATTACCAGGGCACGACCTTATAACAGGAACTGTTTTAAAACACCTACCTGAGAAAGGACTCCGATATCTACACATTCTGTTCAATGGAATACTGCGTCTCGCACACTGGCCATTATTACTCAAATTCGTTCAAATTATTTTGATACTTAAACCGAGAAAAACTCGTACCCAATTCAAGTCCTACCGCCCTATCAGTTTACTTCCTACAATCTCTAAGTTTCTGGAATAATTAATACTAAAACGTATACATCAAAGTGCACTTCAAGATAAATGGCTACCGGATCATCAATTCGGTTTCCAATCCGAACACTCAACAATACAACAATGTCACCGACTAACAAATATGATACGTAGATCATTTGAAAGCAAAATTTACTGTAGTGCAGTATACCTGGACGTGAGCAATACTTTCGATAACGTGTGGCACAAGGGTCTGCTTTAGAAAAGAGTCTATTACCATACCACTACTACTTACTTTTACGCTCCTACCTGGAGGATAGTTTCTTTAAAACCAAGTTTGGTAATGAAACCTCCCATATAAGAGGAATTAATGCCGGTGTTCCACAAGAGAGCGTACTTGGACAGCTAATGTACTTGCTATACACGTATGACCTACCAACCTCAGCACAAACAAGTCTAGGGACGTTTACCGACGACACATCAATTCTTTCATGCAGTGACAATCCGGCTACAGCATCAGCACTACTCCAAGAACATCTAAATCTTCTGGAAACGTGATTAATTAAATGGAATGACATAAGCATACCTCAGGCAGATGAAGTTTGAAGTAAAAAAAAAAGTATTGGCTTATTGGGAAAAGGTCAGCACTTATATTACACAACAAATTATTGATATACAAGAGTACAATCCGTTCTATTTGGTCCTACGGCTGCGAACTTTGGGAGTGTGCTAGCAAATATAAATGTAATCCAACGTTTTCAATCAAAAACACTTAGAATGTTATCCAACGCCCCATGGTTTGTATCAAACCTAACCCTCCACAACGATTTCAACATTCCATATGTGGCAGACATAATCAAAACAAAAGCGGTAAAACATCACGAGTCTCTAGAAATTCATCGAAATGTAACAGTTAACCCATTAGTCGAAGAACCTGAAACTAGAAGATTAAGAAGAAAGTTGCGAATAGATTTAACAGATTAAACTAGAGGTAACGCCAGTTGGTGTCTTCCTCTCACGACTTCAATTAATTATGCATAAAATTAGCTCATAGAATTATTGTAATTATTCTGATTTCTAATAAAGTGAATTAAAAAAAATATATTATCGAAAGAGCACTTTGGATCAATCTCTAGATGATATTCGATGTGACACTTTTAATGGATATATGTCGTGTTTTCAGATGACATTGATGTTTATCGTTGCACCATGGGTATTGCGTCCGTCCTATTCTTAACCGTTCAGTTTGTTGCTTCACTTATACGTAAATAAATCAAATGCAAATTAACAAAACTAATGTCATATTCAAAACGTATAGATGTAAGTATAAATTGCTAAAATCTACTACAGCAACGCTAACGGACTGCTGATGTAGTAAGAAAGCCCAACACTGTACCACCCTTAAATGAGAGATGGCACAGCCCTAGCTAGCTTTAACCCTCGGCAGAATAATGGTGTGAGTAAGGACTAGGCAGCGATCCTTAGCGTTAAAAAATAAACTTCATAAATTAACACATGTTGGGCGCCTGTCTTTAAAAACAACATAAACAAAATCTAGCTAATAAATCATATTTCACCTACCTTTAGAATATTTTGGCCTCCTACCTATTTAAAAAACGTACAGGTTGAAGGAGGGTTGTAACAAACTAACAACGATTACCAGTAAAAGTGGCAAGTTTAATTTCTCCCTAACCTGTGGGAGATCACACATATAAATATTTACAATTAGTTCAAGAGCCTGGAATGGTCACATAACAAAATAATTCAAACAGCGCCTGCTGCTTAATAGCAATAAAAAAATATGGTAAATGGAGTCAATTCCATCACATTTACAGTAATACAAAATAATGTGATATGTAACAATTGAAGTCCGGATGCAATGCAGCCATCCAGCTAATTTATGAAATGTAGCCGTCTTGGCTGGTATAAAATCTGTTAAGTTAAAATTACTGTAAGCCGGGTGTTCAAGCATAAGCTGCAAGAAGTTATAACAAAGTGTATACACGATTTCAGCGTTCCCTAAGTGATAAAAACGTCTTCTACGGTGTGCCAAACAATATTATAACATTAACGCGTGCGGTTGATTAGATTTGAAGGCCTTCGAATTTTAAAACATGCAATAACATAGGAACAAACGCCCTTAATCAACACAATAGCGCTGAAATTAAGGTACCATGCGCTTGCTGTTACGACGCCTTCACCAACGCCCTCGAGAGCGATCTTTTGGAGAGGATGCAACAAAACTCGATACTCTTGCACAGATAATCGCCACTTCGCGGACCCAGTCGGCATCGGCATACCGAAGAATTCAATTACAGCTGCCTTCAAAACAGCAGATTCACAGACGAGAACATATCGTGGTGTGGTGGCAACAACAACTGCAGTAAAATCGGGCTACAGGTACAAGCTACAGGAGCAAGCCTAAGTACCGCAAAATTAGTCAAACTAAAAAAGTAAAAGGAAAATCTCACCGGAGATGAAAATCGGCTTAACGTGTGTTTAGGAGGACCTCGTACCTTCACTTGTTATGAAAACTAAATTACGGCTAAATAGCCTACTCGATTACGCCATGCCAAAGCCAATCGGCGCGAGCACAACTGCTCTCGATTAATGCTTGGAATCGAAAAAAACCACTGGCCAAACATCCTGTGCAGATACTTGTTATCGAAGGTCCAGCACTTTTCGGAAAAACCAAATTCTTGCGGGCTCTGCGGAGAGGTAAGTGCGAAAAATAAAATTAGAGGTGCGGGCTGCATCGAGGAGCCAAATACAAAAGTGATGCATAAATGAAATGGGGCGTTACAAACTCTTTTATACAGTGGTGCTCGTTGCCTCTTCTTGGTAAACATTTAACTACTTGGTTTTCCAGACTTTCTAGACAATGAAAATATACGAATGTCGACATTATTCCAAGAGTTACCAATTCCGTTGTGTGCAAAGCCTTCGAAAACCGCAATACGTTATCCCACGACAGGAAGCCTCAATTTCATCTAGGCCCAGCTCTTTCTTCTCATAGAGTTTCCTTCCATTCTGCTTCCACGCCAAACACATTGTAACTAGCTTTGACCTATTATTTTTAACACGAATTCGACTTCTAACCTTGGTATTATCTTTGGCTTCTATCCCCTCTGGAAATTTCTTTTACTGATTTTAGGCATTTAATTTCTATAGCTTATATGCGACTTTGCAATCTTTCGATTGTAATAACCATGATCTGGAACCACATAGTAAAACGGTTGTAAAAACGTACTTAAATATCTTTATCTGTTACTTTATTTGCTATGATATTTTATTCCCACAATAAAACTATCGTGTGGCGTCCACTATGATTTTTCTGGCATTAATTTTTCGGTGACTTTCTTATCACTTTTTGCTTTGCGATTCAGTGTGCTTGATACTATTTGTCGGTTTATGCTTATGTTTTTATACCTACTAGTATTTGATGTTGCAATAATATTATTTTGCAGTACTTTATACGCAAATATCGTAATATAAAAGTATAAACCCTTGAAGCTAAAGCACTTGAACACATCTGTTTCTAACTATCATTTTCATAACATACATGAGCTTATTTACGTTATTGCAACGTTCTTTAATTGAAAACCAAAGATATAAATACTGTAGCATTTTTATTGGATTCAATTATTTCGTTAATTTCCTGGTCTATGCATCGCTAGATGGATAGGCAACTTAGGTATCTTCTTATTTCAAATTCTAAATGAGAGATGGCACTAAATTCAGTTTTGAAGTGAAAGTTTGTTGTTTTCCTGAGTGGGGCTTCTTTCCGGTTTTCTCCACGAGAGAACTTGGGGTATTTTTAAGCAGTGAATGTCTTTATCTTTCGGCATAATTCCATATGTAATTGGAATTTGAAGCTGTGGGAGCTACCAAATAGCTTGAAAATTTATAGTAAAATAACTTTACTGCTAGATTTACGATGCCTACATCAGCGCTTTCTACAACCTATTCCTCTTGAGGTTTTTCTTTATCCGCGAGATTTTTTTTGTAACTCTCAGGACTTTGGTTCTTGACCACCTATCCTATTTTACCGCCGTTAACGTTTAATGATGAAGTGAATAAGCCTGGGGTTGCAACCGCCGATCACTGTGACAGACTCCTAGTTGTTTACACCGAGTGAATTTGGCTGAGCTTCCAGTTTGCTGCAAGTTCACAGGGTGGCCGTACGAAGTAACTATATAACAAAACAATATTTTTGCTTATAACTGTATATTATAGCAGCCTAAATACGAGGTGCAGAAGTAAGAATTATAATTAACTTCGGTAATCCGATTTGGTCAACATTTCTCTGCAGAAAAGGTGGATGAAAAATCCACTTAAGCATAAAACATATTTAAACTTTTTGCAGCTGTAAGTAAATTTGCAAATTACATATTACTTAGTATTTCCGGTGCTTTATTTGATTAAATAAGCAGTATTTATATGGTTTTACTGGCGTCTTTCAAATTTTATTGATGAGTAAACCTGTAATCATCAAGCAAGGTGGGCTACCTATAGAAATCTACATAAGAGATAAGACAAACTCAAGTTGAATGTAATATATGTCACAGTGACAGATATATATGATGACAATAACTGGTTGTAGGTTATTTATTGAAAAAGCTTCTAATAATTGTATTCTAGTATATATTAATGTTTTTCCACCTTAAATGTATACCACTTTCCTTCTAAAACAGTTTTTTTTCATATCAGTAAGGAAAAATTAATATCCGAGTCCAATATTATTTTGAAAAGTATACTACTTCGTCGTTCCTGTTGTTTCTATATTGTTTATAAGTATACAACATAACGAATATCTTTCGAGATTAGTAGATCACTGTAAAATCTATGCAATTTCATCATTACAGAGCTGTCAGAAGGTGTCAAAGAATCTTGCAGAAGATCATATATTTCAGCAAAGGGTTTGGGGATTAAACAAATCGATGCGTTGTTCAATGAGTCTTGTCAGATAATCAGAAAGAGAGTCGATTGTTTGTCACCTTTAGATTACTTAAATGTTTAACGAGAGTTGCATGAAAAACAAAACAGCTGACGAAACATAATTTAATGGTGTTCATCCTATAACTAAACGCCATTCTTTTTATTTCCACATGTCATGAATGTGTTCTGCAAGGGTAGCTATTAGTTATTACAATTTTTTGGAAAGGTTAAGATAGGCAGGAGAATAATGATAGACGTTCTTAAAGTAAAGTTGGAAGTTACACATTGAGAAAGCTCTTGAAATCCAATCGACACTTGCCAAAAATGAAATAGTTTCGATTGGAAAACCACATATTCGTACTTTGTGATTTTGAAAAACTACTTTTTGTAATCAGTCTGAATACATGTAAGAAGTTACTACCTTACTGGTAGTTAAATATATAACGATACGTTTGTCAAACAGCTTTATCGTCACGAATTCACAATGGAGAAGATTCTCCATGATGGCAGTGCAAAGAATAATAACGAAGTCGAGAATCGCAGTAAATTGCAACTGATCTCATACAGCCAATTCTGGCATATACAGGGTGTTTCATAAAGTACTGAGGAGACTGAAAGGGGGGCCAAAATAAAGTTAAATATTTTCGTAATAATCTTGGCCAAAACCCAATAACATAAAAATAATAGCAGTTTAAAGTTCTTGTAAATTAATGTCCACCTATTGAATACCGCTGATATTAATAAGAAAAAATTAGAAAGTATATCATTGCATTTTCGTTTCCGTCGAAACATATTTCTAACGACACCTGATAGTTTGCTGTTAAAGTAATTTAATTTTAAATTATACAGAAAGAACACAGTAAAAATAAGATACATTTTTAAATAAAGAAAACGTTATGCTATAAATTACAGTTTTATTATTAAGTAAGCTACAAACAATTCACCATAACAAAAACATTCACATTAGGTGTTCGAAATGCTGACCCTGTATTTCAACACATTTTGCGCTCGACGAATTCAGTTTTCCGATGCTCTTGGAAATTGTTGGCGTAACTGCTCTGTTACAGCGTTGATGCGACGGTGCAATTCGTCGATTGTATCAACTTCGGTGGCATATGCCAATTCTTTCATAAACTCTATAACAAAAAGTCCACTTGGTTGAGATCTGGACTGCATGAGGGCCATGAAATGACTCCACCCCGACCGATCCATTTTTGCAGAAACATGGTGTCGAGGTAATCTCGTACAGCATGACTAAAATATGAAGAACAGCCGTCATGCATAAACCACATGGCACGGCGCACATCCAAAGGAACATCCTCGAGGAGCTTTGGCAGAACTTCTTGTAAAAATTGCAAATAAGAATGGCCATTAAGGCGTGCTGGTAATTACCTATCAAGGTGTTATTTAAAATACCAGTCCACAAATCAAACTAAAACGCTGCTGAAAGCTACTCTGGTGAATAGCGTGCGGATATTGATCAGCCCATATAAGAGAATTGTGGAAGTTGAAAACACCATTCCTAGTAAAACAGCATTCGTCCGTCACATCTGCCGCTGCAGCCGAGGTCACACTGAAACACTGGACGTTCGGCCGAGAGTTTGACTCCCGGCCTGGGCGTTCCAGTTTCGCTTAGTTAAGGCATGATAGTCACTCACGCACTTTCTGAAGTAATTTGGAAGCGGTTTTCGTGGAAACAGCAGAAATACTAGGGGTGGAAAAAACTGTTCTCCATAACAATGACGATAAAGAATAATTGGTACAATATTGTTTGATATTGACAAGTTCAAATATACGAATTACAGACTAATGATATCATAACGGAAAAATGAGAGTACCGTAAGAAATTCCAGCTGATGCTTACATTTATGATGATCATACCTTATATTCAACTTGGTTTTTTACGCAATCCAGGCCGTAATTCTTAACATTGCGTTCATTCTTTGTCATTTCTTATTTCTCATTTTGAAATTGCATAACAAAGGATTCCATAATCATTTGATGGCCAACACGACATAATTTTACTTAGCTAATTTATTACATAGACGCGTTTTGCAATATTTACAAGTTTTTCAAGTTAGTAATATGACGTCAGTACAGTAACTAAATTGCACTTCGCTAATACTAATCATAATAGCTACTCACATGTTTTAACCTACTATTTAAAATAATTCTAACGACAGCATTACATGCTAATGCTCGACCCTTAAATTCTGGATGCCTCGAATTTCCACATGGTTTTTAAATGGGGGTTTAACATGGAACCACACCATTTATGAGCAAAATGTAATTTTAAGTGGATGAATTACTAGTAAATTAAAATATACTGTCAAAGGAATATAAACTACAAAGAGAAAACGAATAATGCTTTATGCATTTTAATAATATTGGAAAAATATAAATAAGAATTAGTTTCACAATAGTATATTAAAATACAAGTTGCAGAAGGCATCTATTCAAGCACGAATTTGAAATTCCGAAACGAGCCGCATAGCGGAGAGTTGAGGAACAAATGAGTGCTTGAAGGACCTTCTGCAACGAGTGTTTTATACTATTTTTGTTATTTTGCCGATTTATACTATTTTATAAATTAAAAAATTCAAATGTTTGCTATTTTGCGTTTAGAATAACTCCATTCTAGCACCCAAATTACGTCATTTCATAGCGACTTAGTCTAATACTCAAATGACATCATGTGGGTGCTAGAATGGAGTTATTCTAAACGCAAAATAGAAAAAAATTTCTTATCTGATTTAGACACTTCAAAACAAAAATTATTGTTAAACTAAGCTTTTTCTAGATAACCTAAATTACATTGTAAAATAAACTTGACTCTAGTTTTTTACGTTTGAGCGATTATTAGCACAGAAGGATATTTTTTTTCTGTTTTGTGCTCATCACATATAAATTGTTTGCAATTCTCCAGTTCTGGCAGGTGTTTTTGGAATTTCTATGCCACAGTTTTTAGCTCTTCTACTATGTGAGCATTTTGTCCAACTTTTGCATCACAATGTTGTAGAAATGTGTTTATTAGTAATATATTTTCTTTCCCCTGTGTACTAGATATAGATAACAAAACAAGAATAAACGTATACGGTAAACTAACCGAAACAATACCAATAAATAAGGACATTCGTCAAGGACTCAAGACTCGCTAAGCCCATTCTTGTTCAATGTCATTATGAATGAAGTTGTAGAAAAATTAAGAAATAAACGGTTATTTCATATATAGATTCTCTCCTACATCCTACAGCTCTTGCCTTTATCACAGCTCCGATAAAACACTCTTATCCAATGGTGTCTAAGACATTCCACTGTTTTGGTAAAACCGGGTGTATATCGTTCCAGTTAGGAACATTTCGGTCAGCTTCGTCATTGACGTAGATGCTATTATACCTTTATTTTCATCAGTTATCACTGAATCAAAATAGGTCCTCACACTGTAAGCGTTGTTCACAAAATGTGTTGGACCTGGCTTAGCACTAATAATATTTCACCGACGGCGCGGCGTCTTGTAAATAGATATGGTACACTGATCCATCTCATTCTCGACTTACCACAAATTCTTCCTTATTATCATTTTATTCAATTTCTACAACAGCCTCTGCTTCTGATTCACTATTTTCTTCAATCACTTCTAATTCATTTCAGATACATTTTCAGCTAGAACATAACCTTCACCGTTTTCATTAAGAAAATTATCATCTAATCTTTGCATTAGTAAGACTCCTATTGTTACTTCTATCGCTGATCTTTATAGTTTGTACAGTCTATATACATAACATACTTTGCTACTCCAATTCCGGACGAGCTGAAGGGAGGCACTGTGGTCTGCTTACTTTTATCTGAAATAATAGTATTTTTAATTAACTTCAGCTGTTTGTAACCACTTGTATATAACATCAAAATGTTAACTGACACATACATAAAAGCAGGACAGTCAACAAATGTAACCAATAATACAATGGTGGGGTCCACAATGTCTTGCTGTCCGGAACGTGAAGGTACTAGTGATTGTACAGCCGGAAATGTTTATAACGTCTAGAACTTCTAAAACCTAAATCTATGATTATCAACAGAGACGCTGGTAGAAGATATGCATTTCGTCGTATAACTTAATCTCAAAAACTGTACAGTTAGATATAGTATCTGTGTTTAACAATATACATAAAATATTGTTTAAATAAATAGTAATATGTGCTAAATTGTTCTTAATACGTCATATCATTGTTACCTTATATAATTTGATTTATCATTCATTTAAACTTCACTTTAACCGTACATAGTAGTCTAGATTCAAACTAAATTAATTTTTACACGTTCATATTACTTTTTTAAGTGTTTACAAATTTTGAAAACTTAAGTCTACCGTCCGTGATGTTTCTGAATCGTTAACTGTTAAGTGTATATACATTTTTTCATGATTTTTTATTTTTATTTTTGTACCTGCATGCCAGCTACTTTCGGCTGTTGTGGAGATGAGAACTCCTATATATGATAAAGAATTAAATACTTGAATGTTCTAAAAATAACCATAACTGATATCTGATTTATGGTTTAATTTCGAAATCTGCCAGCGTTTGCATAGCAACAATATCACCATTATCACCACCCCTGCTAGTTCATCCCCATTGCAGAAGCATAAGACTACATAAGCCGGATTAGAAAATGCTAGTGGAGTCGGCACTAAATTTGTGTAGCCCTTGAAATTGTTGGGACGCGAATGAAGATTTTCTGGATTAGAACCAGAGATTCTACCACTGAGCTATAGTGCACTGCTAGTAGCACTATAGTCTCTTTAAATATTTACAACGTTAATAGTTTATTAATTTGAAGTAACCAGTACACAACACCATATTAATCAGTATTCGACGAAGATTGGTATAACATTATTATTATTACTACCATTATTACTATAAAAATACAGAATAGACATGCTACTATATTCTTTAAGTACACCCTATAGATCAGTGGTCGCCAACCTGTCGATCGCGAGCTACCGGTAGCTCGCGGGGGCAATTCTGGTAGCTCTCACAACGATTTTAATTTAAAAAATACAAAATCAGAGAAGCTTCCTAAAATTCCACAAAAAAATCTAATTGTCATAATATTAAACATAAACAGCGGCAACGTTGCGGCGAGCGATCTGCCGCTGACGCCATCAAGCTAGAATCGGCTAGAATCGGCTAGAACCGACCAGCCGGACCAGTGCGTTAGTGTTCGAGAACGATCTGGATTGCTTTGAACGGGATAAATACGCACGGCGCGGCGACATTGCGCTTAGTTTAAAACTGAACGCGTAACCAACGTCCAGCGGTTGGGTTAGTAGTGAACAACAAAAAATAATATTATGGCAAGCAGTTGTAAGAAGGTAAAGACATACCACTTTCATTCGGAATGGGAAGAACAATACTTTTTTACAGAAGTTAAAGATAAAAATGTGTGTTTGTTATGTAATACTTCGGTCTCCGTTGCTAAAAAAGGAAATATTGAGAGACATCATAAAACTGTACATTCTAATTTTGAAAAATCATTCCCACTACATTCTGCCGCCAGAAAGGAGAAACTGAAACAGTTAAAAAAGCAGTTAATTGGACAACAATCAGTATTTTTAAGAACAATCGACAAAAATAATGCTGCAACTGAAGCATCGTACCGTGTGTCCCAGATAATTGCACAAAAAAAGAAACCTTATGAAGACGGGGAAATGATAAAACAGGCGTTTTTAGAAGCTGCTGACTCGTTATTTGCCAACTTTAGAAACAAAGACGAGATAGTTTCAGCTATAAAATCTATGCAACTTTCTGCTAATACAGTGATGAGACGTGTAGAAGTAATGAGCAATGATATTTTTTTACAGTTAAGAACTGACTTAGATAACTGTGTTTATTTTTCACTTCAACTGGATGAATCAACAGATGTCGTTGACACTGTCCAGATGGCCGTGTTCGTCAGGATGGTTTTTAGTGATTTTACGATTAAAGAAGATCTTTTGAAGTTTATTCCACTGAAAGGACACACTACTGGACAGGAGTTGTTTTCTCATTTAAAAAATATTATTTCTTCCGAGAAAATTCCAATATCGAAAATGGTAGGCTTGACAACCGATGGCGCTCCAGCTATGGTGGGTTTTGATAAGGGTCTGGTGGCGTTATGTCGTAAAGATGAAACTTTTCCGCAATTTCTCTCTTACCACTGCATTATCCATCAGGAAGCATTATGTGGAAATTTCCTGAAACTAAACAACGTTATGAAACTGGTGGTAAAAATTGTGAACAAGATTAGAGCTCAAGCGTTACAAAGAAGATTATTCAAAACCTTGGCCGATGAAGTTGACTGTCAATACGGGGACCTACTCCTTCACTCTGATGTCCGATGGTTAAGTAGAGGACGGGTGCTGAAACGTTTTAATGATGTCCTATCTGGCATAGTTCAATTTTTCAAAAAACGCGATGAACCGACTCCGGAACTAGAAAATTCAATCTGGCTTAGAGATTTTGGTTTTCTCGTGGACATTACCGAGAAATTAAACGAACTTAATTTGCAGCTTCAGGGGAGAGACAAAGAACTAGCAGAAATGATTTCTGATATAAAAGCATTTATCAAAAAGCTGGAGCTTTGGGAACAAAACCTAATTAACAGCGATGCCAAGCATTTTCCTATTCTTTCAGAAAAAATATCTCAAAATCCATTAGAACGATTAGATTTCAACGAAATGGCTTTAGTAGCGCAGTTTGTTGTTTCACCCTTTATGGAAATTGATATCCAACAGTTTGCAACTTGTGTTATGCAGAACTTTGGCGAAGACATCGCTGCAACAGAAATGGAAGTAATTGATTTTCAAAATGATTTAGCCTTAAAATCGTTAGTCTCAAGTACCAAATGTATCTGGCCTATTGTAAGTAAAGACAAATATTCAGTTCTATGCCGTGTTGCCTTGAAAGTGAAAGCATTATTCAGTTCAACCTATTTGTGTGAATCTTCTTTTTCCAATATGAAGTTTATTAAGAACAAATATCGCAATCGACTTACAGATGAACATTTGGATAATTGTATTCGAATGGCTGTATCAAATTATACTACAAACATTAAAAAAATTATCGATGAGTCTGAGTGTCAGCCTTCTCATTGAACGTGCTTTTCTATTTGTCAATGTTTATGTTCATGATAGTGCGTTACTTTTTTGTTGTTATTATTAACTATTTTTAAATCTTACGTGACATGCCGTTGTGGCTGGATAAAAGTTTGTGTTTATTTTTCAAACAACTTCGTTTGGTAGGTAGGAATGTAGTTATTATTAGTACCTATGTATTATGTATTACCAGTTAAATAAATAGTAAAATAAATACATATAATGATAAATTAACTGTGGATTATTTCATTTACGTTGCGTTACGTGGCTTCCGTGTGGGTAGCTCGCTGTTTATTCCAAAATTAACAAGTAGCTCAACACATTGAAGAGGTTGGCGACCACTGCTATAGATGGTCGCAATAAAAAAGTGCTCGTGACACATTTAGATAAAAATTATTAAATTTATCGTGCGAAAAATAAAAATGTATTGTTTAAGTTTATATTTGTAAGTTATATATAAATCAGGCCCAACTTGCCAGTTAATTTCCACAATGATTTTTTTTGTGGCCGTATTAAGTCTTGTTGCTTTTGCAACAGCAATTCCAAAACCGTATACAGAAACAGGTGAGTTTCATGAACGGTCCTTTTACTTTTACAATATTAAATTAGATCAAACCAGCTGTGTAAATTATTTGGATGTTATTTTTAAAAAATCGTTATATTTCAGACAATTCGGACAGTTCATACGTTTTAGACAGTCTGCCGCTAGAAAACTCAAAAGGTAAGTTTTCTCAAAGTTTTACTTTCAACCCATTTAAACCCAGCGGATCGTTAACGATCCATAAATGTTTTTCACATTTTCCGGATTTTTATTTTGGCTTAGAAAAAATTGAAGCATAAATACCATATGTTTGATGGATAATTTTTAATAAAAATACTACAGAAGAGCAAGCTTACAGCATTTGCTAATACCGGGAAAATACTTTTTTGTCTGAATATTATCTTGAATGAATGAATACCATTTTGTTGCTTATTTCTTTTTTATTAATGATTTGTATTGTATTTATATTGGGGGTATAACTTTTTAGTTAGAGGAAGACTCCATTGGTATGAAATAAATGATTCAAATAACAATCTAATACCTAATGTAATGTGGAGAAACAGATTCGATAGCATTTCTCAAAATGTATCTTCGGTGTATATATAAGTAAATAAAATATTTTAAAAATTTGCTACGGTGAAATAAAATTTCATTTTATTATTATATTTCTGACATCTAAATGTTTTTTATTAGTGTACAATGTATAACTCTTATACCGACCATGCTTATTCAACCTAATATCAGTGTGTGCCCACCTAATATTTTCAAAATTAAACTACTTAGATTATTTTTTTGTTATTTTTGTCATGATACTTGAGCATATATCTACATGTTCTAATAAAGAAATCTTAAAAAATCATTTAAAAAATATTGAGGTTAGATGGGTATTTCACAATTGGGTGATTGTTTTAATAATTTCTTATGGTTTATTTCGAAACATTTTACAATCATTGTTATTATATTATATTAATTTTTGCGAACTCCCACATTTTATCTGTTTTAGATAGCTTGCCATTAGAAGACACGGAAGGTAAGCTTCTTTAAAGTTTTGCTTTTAATTGTATTTCACAATTATTATTATATGATTGTTTTAATAATTTATTGTTTAATGTTTCCTATATTTCAGCCAACCCGGACATTTTATCTGTTTTAAATAGCCTGCCACTAGAAGACCTAGAAGGTAAGTTTCCTCAAACTTTTAATTTTAATAGTATATTAGAATTACATGGTGGTTTCAGTAATTTATTATGATGTATTTAGAATTTGTTGTTTTCTGTATTTCAGACGATTCGGACAGTTCATCTGTTTTAGACAGTCTGCCGCTGGAAGATTCAAAAAGTAAGTTTCTTCAAAGTTTTTTATTTAATTCTATTTCACTATAACATTGTTATTTACATAATTTCTTGTTTTATTTCGAAAATTTTGATTCTTATATTTTAGCCAATCCGGATATTTTATCTGTTTTACATAGTCTGCCACTAAAAGACTCAGAAGGTAAGTTTTCTCAAAGTTTTAATTTTAGTAGTATATTACAATTATATGGTTGTTTTAGTAATTTCTTATGTTTTATTTCGAACACGTTTCCTATATTTCAGACAGTTCGGATATTTTATCTGTTTTAAACAGTCTGCCACTAGAAGAATTCAAAGGTAAGTTGCTTCAAAGTTTGGATTTAATTGTGCTTTACCGTTATATGAGTGTTTTAATAATATATTATGCATTATTTCTAAAATGTTGTTTCCTATATTTCAGACGATTCGGAGAGTTCATCTATTTTAGACAGCCTGCCAGTAGAAGTCTCAGAAGGTAAGATTCTTCTAAATTTTTGTTTTAATGGTATATTACAATTATATGGTTGTTTTGATAAGTCCTTATGTTTTATTTCAAAAACGTTATTTTCTATATTTCAGACAGTTCGTACGTTTCATCTGTTTTACAGAGTCTACCACTAGAAGAATCAAAAGGTAAGTTTTTTCGAAGTGTTTATTTTAATCGTATTTTACAATTATTTCGTTGTTTTAATAATCTCTTATGCTTTACTTTTAATATGTTGTTTCTTATATTTCAGACAATTTGAATACTTTATCTGTTTTAGACAGTCTGCCACAAGAGGACTCAGAAGGTGAGATTCATAAAAGTTCGAATTTTAACTTTATTTCAGCATTAAATGAGCGATTTATTAATGCCTGTTGCATTTTCACAGAATTAACAAGTTTTATTGCGAGCGTTGCAGGGTTGTCTCTCTGGGCAAATAACATAGGTAATAACATCATTTACGTATCATTAAATGTATATACAAGTTACAAAAAGGTATGCCATAGCCATAACAGAATCTCTTCATTTTCTGTTACTGTTTTATAGGTACTAGCATGTATATCGTTATGCTTCATTGCTTCGTCTGTTACTTTCACAACTCTTTTGATTTTTCATATAAATAAGTAGAGTTAGTAATTGTGTCTAACTCAATTAAAATATTAGAAACATAATACTCTCACATCAAAATCAATCACTATCACTTCTGTTTTTAACATATCTCCTATGTTTTTCCGAATCATTGTTTTATAACCGCTATTTTGCTCTTTGCTTTTAATAATAAAGTTAATAAACTTATCATTATTCTTTTTACAGGTCCATTGAAGGTCAATCTATGTCTTCCAATAGGTTCACCATTTCAAGTCTGTGTTGAACTAGCCGGCGGCGCTGCATTGAAGAAATTTTTGGTATACGGGTGCCTAAAGCCATGGGCCCATAGTATACTGTTCTACGTTGAAATAACCTTACCTTGTGTGGTAGTAGCTCCATCTGGAATAATGTTTATAGATCCAAATAATATTGAGGAGTATATAAATAGTGTTTAAAGTATTTTGAAAGCTATGTGTAAAGTGTTTTATATTAAACAAACGTAATATGGTGAATGCCTTTTTGGAAAACTAAGTAAAACAATATGCACATTCAATAATAACCTTTGAAATCTTACTTTATGTGCCATCTAGTTTTTGACAGAATTTTCAACAGTTTCTATGACTGGAGTGCTATATATTCAATTAAAGCTATTTTGTTCTGTTTGTGTTTACTGCGGTTTCCTCATTTTTCATGACTGTATCGGTTCTACGCTAGTCAGTAGTATATGATGTTAGAACAACTTTCCATATATTGTTCAAAGGGCAGCTATATTCGTGATTAAAGCTGCTCAGAATCTTAGCCATTGTAACTATTTCTAATATCATTATAACAGTTATTACTATTACAGCATTATACCGGGTGGATAAAAGAACGACCTCTGAGGCCCGTTAACTCATGTTATAGTAGAGATACAGGTTTGAGATTTTCAGAGCTAGTAAAGAAAAAATGAAAAATTATGTACGCAACATGTAATTATTTATTTTAAAAAATAACAAAACCAGAACTTTTTAAAAATTACATTGAAAAAATGCTTTTACAAGCGTACTACCGAGCTCCGTAGCCTAGTGCATAGCACGCCTACTTAGCATTCGGGAGGTCGTGGGTTCGATTCCCGCGGCTGTCTGCCTTGATTCAGGTTTTTAGGTGGTTTTCCTGAGTCAACGCAGTACCTTCTCTGAGGTGCATGCCGGGGCAGTATTTCTCCACCTGTCCTGACCTTTCTTCCAGTCCCCACCCCTCCTTTCTCTCACCCATTCCGAGTTTCCCGTTCTTGGCTGAAGAGGGACGGAAGGTCCCTATAGCAGCCCGCCCCCAGTTGGGGGAATTGAAATAACCTTTACCTTTGTCCTTTTTGTCCAAGCGTACTTACTTAATTACTTACTTAGCTAGTTAAAATCTAGGTATAGAAACTACTTCAACTTATTTAAAAATATGCTGTATTGGCCTTCCATTTCGCATCTGCGCTGCTCTTAACCCTTTCTTAAATTGCAAAATTGATTTTCGAATTAAATCTAAAAATATTTTATAGCAACATTCTTCTCTATCTTTTCACGTAATTCCTCCAGTGTGTCAAATGGTGTTCTACACTGTAAATAAACAAGTTCTTGAAGGGCGTCCCAGATACAGTAAGCCAATGGAGTTCATCATCATCATCATTAGCTTATGTCATCCATTGTCGGATGTAAGCCTCCCCTAATTCCTTCCATTGGTCTCTATCATTTACTGTGGCAATAAGGCATAAGGGTATAAGTCGACTTATCTCATTTTTGATTTTATTAATGCCCCGTGTCCAGGGCAATATCGGGCATCTAAATAAAAGAGTATATAAGTCTACATACCATAATCGCATTGTTACAGCAAGTTTTCTAAATGGGATATGTAGACTTATTCTCTGAAAATTCACTAAAAATTGATAAAAAACAAAATTAGTCAATGGCAAATAGATATATGTGTACTAATACCCCGAGTCAAAGCATTTCGTAAAGTTATCTGCAAAGCCAGAACAGCATATGTTAACTTATACCCTTTTGCCATTTCGTAACTTTCCGTTTTTGTTGGAAACAAATCACTTATGTACACTGATACTACGAGTGCATTTCCGTGCAGGTGCAATAGCGTGTTTTAGCGCTCCAGTTTTCCAGTGTTATTATTAGTTATTATAGTGTAGTTTAACGAATAAGTGCCAAGATGTACACACGCTCTCGTGCGTACAAAGTTTTGCAGAAGTGCTGTAACAGGAGCTTAACCGGTCAGTTTACAGATAACCTCCCATTATTCGAACTCGAAACCACATATTCTTTTTTAGTTTATGTCTACATATGCTGTTTTGTCATAGTAATTATTTATCAGAAAATACATATTCCGGGAAATTGCAAAAAGCTATATGTCAACTTATACCCTTTTGCTATTTCATAAAATGAATAAAAGGAAATTCGATAAGGTATAAGTTCCGTATTTATTTATTTTCTAGTAGAAATAGTTTTAGAATCAATAGCAAAGCAAGCTGTAGTCAATAAATCGCCTTGATCCTTTTGATTACCAGCGAAAAGAATTAAACGTTCTTCTCAAATCTCCAGCAAAATAGTTTTTTGATGTTCCTGTAAAATGATCATTTTTGACTTATACCCTTTTCACCACAGATTTTTGTCTTCTATAACCAATTATAACCAGCTATTCTTTTTATATCGTCCGTCTATCTCGTTTGTGGCCGGCCTCTACTTCTCTTATTTTGTCGAGGTCGCCACTCTATTATTCGACGCGTCCATCTGTTGTCGTTTGTTCTTCCAATATAGCCCGCCCAGTTCCATCTTGTTGTGCATATGCGTTGGATGACATTTGTTACTTTTGATTTCCTTCTGATTTCCGTGTTAGGTATGTGATCCCGTAATGTTACATTTAGCATTCTTCTCTATATTGCTCTCTGAGTTTTTTGTAGCCTATCTATGATGCTCTTATTGAACGACCATGTCCCTGTTCCGTATGTGAAAACTGGTAGCACATACTGGTCAAAGGTTCTTGCCTTTAATGTGTTTGGTAAGTCGTATCTTAATATATTTTTTAGTCTACCAAACGCTGCCCACGCCAGAGAAATTCTTCTTTCTAAATCTGATTTCAGGATCTTCTTGGAGAGCTTAATTTTCTGTCCCAGGTATATACATGATTCAACTTTTTCAATGTTTTGTTCTTGTATTAGTATATACTGATCATAATTTTGTTCTATTTTGTTTATCAGGTATTTTGTTTTTCTGAGGTTTATCTTAAGTTCTACCTTCTCTGACTCTTTCTTCAACTCATTAAGCATCTCATGTAGTTCATCCTTATCGTTTGCTATCAAAACTACATCATCGGCAAACTTAAGATGATTTAGCCTCTCGCCATCTATACTAATGCCTTTTGTTTCCCACTCCAATGTTTTAAAAACATTCTCCAAGGCCGCAGTGAAAAGTTTTGGAGATCGAGTCTCCTTGTCGCATTCCACGCTGAATTTGGAATTTGCTTGTTTTCCTTTCTGTCGTTACTTGCACTGTAGCGTTTTTGTATATTATGTACTAGATTAGACTTGTACATCGGTTGTCTATTCTGCTGTTACTAAATGCGTTTAATACTGCCCATGTCTCTACGGAACCAAATGTTTTCTCGTAGTCTACTACTGTTATCCACAGGGGCACGTTATACTCGTTTGCTCTTTCTATTAATATTTAGATTGCTTGTAGGTGGTCTAGGATATTGAATCGTTTCCTAAACCCAGCTTGTTCGCGGGGTTGGTAATTGTCAAATTTGCTTAGGAGTCTTTGCGTTGTAATTTTTGTGGATATTTTGTATAAAACAGATACCAAGCTAATAGGTCTATAATTTGTTAGTCTATACTTGTTGCCCTTTCTAAATATAAGTACTACTAATGCATTTAATCACTCATCTAGAATTTTACATTCTGTCAGGCATTTGTTATATAGGTTGTTTAGGTGTTCCCGTATGAGTTTTCCACCATGTTGTATCATTTCTACTATTATGTTGTCTTCGCCTAGGGATTTCTTGTTATGCAGGCTTCTAATAGCAAAATCTATCTCCTCAGTTGTTAATTCCGGAATTTCCTCTGACCCTACGTTTTGTACTTTCGCTCTTTGATCTTTGTTCTTTCTGCTGTTGGTTGTACCTTTGTTTCGTATAATGATTGATAGTACTTTTCTATTGTTTTTTCAATTGCAGATGTGTGCGTTATTTCCTTATTGTTATCATCTATCAGTTTAACTATCTGATACCGTCCTTCGTTGATTTTCCTCAGGGTATCTTTTAAGCTCTTTCCATCTTCTAGGGTTACATCAGATGAATTTGGTGGCCATTCATTAGCTACTAAATTTAGTGTGTTCAAAACCAAACATAAGATTTCGTGTAAAAAGAATTTTCGAAAAAACAATGTTTTTAAGTTTCCTATTCCGGTTTTTTTCAACAAATTTGTGTGAGACTTGACGTGCATATTTTACAATATATCTTCGACAGTTATCCCGATATTCACTGTACGGTGCCCAACTTGGAGACCTTTTTTATCCACCCGGTAGTGGAAAGTTGGTCCAAGGCTAGTATGGCTTTCTTGCCCTTTTATTCTACATTTAATGCTGTATCCAGTTTGCTCAATAAAAAATTTTAAGCTGTTGTGATCTGACAAAAATACAAAACCCTCTAAGATTTATCGTCCCTGCATGTGAATCGCCAATCTATAAAGCGGCAGAATATCTAGTAAGGGAACTGTAATGCTATGTATAAAAGCGTTTTAACATTGAAAATGTTTAACGAATTGGAGATGCTCTTTTAGCGATTTGTGTGACGCTTGGAAAATGCACAGTTTTTAAAAATTTGTGCAAGCTGTAAATATTGCAGGTGAATGTTTTTGGTGTCATTTTGAAGCTTTCGTCAAGGGCGAACTTTCTGAAAAGGTTGTAAAATGTAAAATTCTAGGGGGTGAAAATACGAGGGTTAAAACGATTTTTTTGGTACGAAAGCGTTCGGTGCTGTTACATCGCATATTTTTTTAAAGATTTAAATGTGTTTTGGGGATAGTTGGAAAGAGGATGAACCAACGCTCATCGTACTGGCTGGTTTTTGGGGTCTGCGATGCACCGGGGCGAAGTTACAGGGGTATGAAGCTGAGGTGCGTTTATAGTAAACTGGGTGTTCGCATAAATAGGGGTAAAGAAATAAATGTCGAATTTTATTTTTCGCAGTATGTGGATGAATCTGTGGGGTTTTAAGACTTTTGCGGCTCAGGTGGATTTGAGGGTTGCAAAATGCGGAAAACGTTGTAACTATCAGAAAAGCCTTAACATTAATATTTCTGTGACATTCGCTGTTTGGAGACGTTCTACTGGACGATTGTATTTTTTAGGAGAATGAGGGATGTGGGGCTTTTGCAACCCAGGTGGATTGGGGGATTGGGGGATTTTAAAATGGGGAAAACTTTATAATTATTAGAAAAACACAGGTGGTATTAGGAGGTTGCAAAATGCGGAAAACGTCATAACTATCGGAAATGCCTTAACATTAATATTTGTGTCACTTTATCTGTTTGGAGACATTCTACTGGTCGATTGTATTTTTGGGAGAATGCGGGATGTGGGGCTTTTGCAACCCAGGTGGATTTGGGGATTGCAAATGGAGAAAACGTTATAATTATCAGAAAAACCTTAAAATTAATATTTGTGTAACATTCGCTGTTTCGAGAGGTTCTACTGGTTAATTGTATTTTTTAGAAGAATGTGAGATGTAGGGCCTTTCCAACCCATGTGGATTTGGGGGTTGCAAAATGGTGAAAACGTTATAACTATCAGAAAAGCCTTAAAATTAATATTTGTGTGACATTCGTTGTTTGGAGGTGTTCTACTGGTCGATTGTATTTTTTAGGAGAATGAGGGAGGTGGGGCTTTTGCACCCCAGGTGGCTTTGGGGGTTGCAAAATGGGGAAAACTTTATAATTATTAGAAGAACCTTAAAATTAATGTTTGTGTCACTTTTGCTGTTTGGAGACGTTCTACTGGTCGATTATATTGTTTTAGGAGAATGCGTGATGTGGGGCTTTTGCAACCCAGTTGGATTTGAGGGTTGAAAAGTAGGGAAAACGTTATAACCATCAGAAAAGTCTTCAAATTAATATTTGTGGACATTCGCTGTTTGGAGACGTTCTACTGGTCGATTGTATTTTTTAGGAGAATGCGGGATGTGGGGCTTTTACAACCCAGGTGGATTTGGGGGTTACAAATGGGGAAAACGTTATAATTATTAGAAAAACCTTAAAATTAATATATGTGTGACATTCGCTGTTTGGAGACGTTCTACTGGTTGATTGTATTTTTTAGGAGAATGAGGGATGTGGGGCCTTTGTAACCCAGGTAGATTTGGGAGTTCTAAGATGAGGAAAACTTTGTAATTACTAGAAAAACCTTAAAATTAATATTTTTTTTCACTTTCGCTGTTTGGAGACGTTCTACTGGTTGATTGTATTTTTTAGGAGAATGTGGGATGTGGGGCGTTTGCAACCCAGGTAGTATTGGAGGTTGAAAATAAGGAAAACGTTATAATTATCAGAAAAACCTTAAAATTATTATTTGTGTGACATTCTCTGTTTGGATACGTTCTACTGGTCGATTGTATTTTTTAGTAGAATGCGGGATGTGGGGATTTTGTAATCCAGGTGGATTTGGGGGTTACAAAATAGGGAAAACTTTATAATTATTAGAAAAACCTTAAAATTAATATATGTGTGACATTCGCTGTTTGGAGACGTTCTACTGGTTGATTGTATTTTTTAGGAGAATGAGGGATGTGGGGCCTTTGTAACCCAGGTAGATTTGGGGGTTGTAAAATGAGGAAAACTTTTTAATTACTAGAAAAATCTTAAAATTAATATTTTTTTCACTTTCGCTGTTTGGAGACGTTCTACTGGTTGATTGTATTTTTTAGGAGAATGTGGGATGTGGGGCGTTTGCAACCCAGGTAGTATTGGAGGTTGAAAATAAGGAAAACGTTATAATTATCAGAAAAACCTTAAAATTATTATTTGTGTGACATTCGCTGTTTGTAGACTTTCTACTGGTCGATTGTATTTTTTAGGAGAATGAGGGAGGTGGGGCTTTTGCAACCCAGGTGGCTTTGGGGGTTGCAAAATGGGGAAAACTTTATAATTATTAGAAGAACCTTAAAATTAATGTTTGTGTCACTTTTGCTGTTTGGAGACGTTCTACTGGTCGATTATATTGTTTTAGGAGAATGCGTGATGTGGGGCTTTTGCAACCCAGTTGGATTTGAGGGTTAAAAAGTAGGGAAAACGTTATAACCATCAGAACATTCGCTGTTTGGAGACGTTCTAATGGTCGATTGTATTTTTTAGGAGAATGCGGGATGTGGGGCTTTTGCAACCCAGGTGGATTGGGGGATTGGGGGATTTTAAAATGGGGAAAACTTTATAATTATTAGAAAAACCTTAAAATTAATATATGTGTGACATTCGCTGTTTGGAGACGTTCTACTGGTTGATTGTATTTTTTAGGAGAATGAGGGGTGGAGGGCCTTTGTAACCCAGGTAGATTTGGGGGTTACAAAATGGGGAAAACTTTATAATTATTAGAAAAACCTTAAAATTAATATTGATGTCACTTTCGCTGTTTGGAGACGTTCTACTGGTCGACTATATTTTTTAGGAGAATGCGGGATGTGGGGCTTTTGCAACCTAGGTAAATTTGAGGGTTGAAAAATAAGGAAAACGTTATAACTATCAGAAAAGCCTTAAAATTAATATTTGTGTGACATTCGCTGTTTGGAGGCGTTCTTCTGGTCAATTGTATTTTTTAAGAGAATGCGCAATGTGGGGCTTTTGAAATCCCGATGGATTTGGAGTTTGCTAAATGGGAAAAACCTTATAACTATCAAAAAAACTTTAAAATTAATATTTATGTGAAATTCCTTGTTTGGACACATTCTACTGGTCCACTGTATTTTCTAAGGAAAAAGAAAATTCGGGGTTGTGAGGGGTGGGTTGTGGAGGAAATGTTTTGCCTTGTTGTCTCAATTGTTAAATAAGAAAAATGTGCTATTTTGTTTGATTCTGACCCTTTGTGAAATTGTAAATTTGCAGGTATATATTAAATGGTTTGATGCTAACGGAATGTCGAATTGTATTTTTTGTATATGCCGTATATTTTATTACGCGAATAAATAGAGTTTTAAATTTACTTTATTTTTACCCCAATAGTTTATTCCAAGGAGTGTTTGAAAAATTAAGCTTTTAATAAAAAGTCACTATAAATCTGTACTATTTGGCACATGGTTCATAATAATGCTGGTAAAAACACTGATCTGACGGTTAACCGGCTCTCGGTTAACCACAGTTTCTTCATAAATCGAAAACGGGTAAACCTGAATATAAGCAGTCCATGCACCGGTTTTTAAACCTGTCTAAGAACCAGTTGCTAAATCGGTTTACAAACCAGTTTGAAAAGCTGTTTATAAACCGGTTTTTAATCGATTTATACCAGGGTTGCTCTGTTAATAGTTAATAACAGGCCATGGAAGCTCAATTGATTGTCGCATTAGTTGACATTCGTTACCCCATATATTTACACTACTATATTGCTAGTAGGTCCTGGGAACTCGCGAAAACATTACGGCGCCGACATAGTCTCACTCGTCGTACTACGTGTCTTGTGCGCATGCCTGAGAATTAGAACTCCGCCTTTAGAAGCGAATTTTAAACCGTGAGGTTCACTTTCTCCCGCGCGGACGACGCGCTTGCCCACAGCTCACCAAATACATCGAAGAGTTGGTTGTCTGTCTCACTTACTTTGTGATCTCCCCACTCATAGCCGCTAGCAATATAGTAGTATAAATATATGCGTTACCCACAATTGTCAAACGTTTCGATTTCCTTGTGAAACATAGTTAATTTTGTAAGTTAAGTAGTTGTGCATTTTTAATTCAGTTAAAATAAGCATTCCGCTAACTGCCTTTAAATCTATGACTTTCTATGACTATAAAAAACAGTTAGGATACCAGAAAAGCCATGAAAATTTTATAGCAGCTTTTGGCGATGCTGCCCCTTCATTATCCACTGTTAGTCATTGGTTCCGCAAATTTCGACGAGGGCGAGAGCTGCTAGAAGACGAAGCAAGACATGGAAGACCTGCAGAAGCTGCCTGTTCAGAAAATGTTGATCGTGTGGCAAGCTTGATTCAATCCAATCGAAATATTACTTATAGGGAGATTTAGGAAGAAGTGAAGATTGGATCCTCGGGGGTGAATACCTTTTTGCATAAACATCTTGGAGTAAGAAATTTAACAAGCCGTTAGATACCGCATTTGCTCTCAGAAGGTCAAAAACATAATCGAGTAGATTGGCGTAAATTTATGTTGCAAAAATTTGACGGAGGAGCTTCCAAGCAAGTGGCATACATGGTAGCAGGTGACGAATGTTGGGTATACAGTTACGACCCTGAAACTAAACAGCAGTCTATTGTTTGGATAATCGAAGATGAACACTTGCCCACAAACGTAATTCATGGCAGAAGCGTCAATAAGAAAATGATTGCTGCTTTTTCCGCCGAAGTGGTCCTGTTGCTGTTATACCACTTGAAGATCGCAGAACTGTTAATTCTGAATGGTACTGCGAAGTGGCGTTACCACAGATGTTTGGAAAATTACAGACAGGTCGCCAAAGGGCCGGTTTGCGTAACATCTTAGTCCATCATGACAACGCATCCTCCCACACTGCTGCCGAAACATTGGATTTTTTTAAGATTCGGGAGTTCAATTGGTAACTCATCCTCCATATAGCCCAGTTCTCGCGCCGTGGGACTTTTTTTGTTTCCAACTGTTAAAAAAATGATGCGAGGTAAAAGATTTTCCAGCGCAGATGCAGTAATTGCGGAATTTCAAAGAATTTTTGAGGACCTTGCCCCAAACCATCGCAACTGCTGTCGTTTTATGTCCTTCATGATCGGTTCAACTTTTCATTCTTCTCTTATTCTTTCATTTCTGATATGGTCTCTTCTCATAACCCCCTGTATGGCTCTTAGGAATTTCATTTCTATACTTTGATTTTGCTTTGTCAATACCCAGCTTTCGCTACCGTATCTCAATAGAACTTAATGTTTTACAATTTAAAAACTCGACACCATACTACCACCGTTAGTGGCCATAACGCTTAAACAGAAATTCTTTTTAAATTCCACGTGTTAGCCTTACCACATATTTGGAATTCATTCCGAAGACAGGCCAAAGAACCACACTTGTTTGAAGATAAGCTATATTTAAAGACAATTCTACATTTTAGTACACAAAATTTAAAAATTTCTAAACTCAATGACATTAACATGAAACGTTTATAGAACCTTGACAGTTTACACCACAAAGAAAACAACTAAACATTACAACGAACGTTGAAGCTGAGACCTTTAATAGATATTTTATAAAATAACGATTAGCTGCTTTTGTCATAGTACGTTTTCTTACAATGTCAATGTACTATTGCTACCGAAAAAACTAGGACAAGTTCTAAATCTAGAAGTCATAAATTTGTGTTATTTTAGTGATAAAATAACTGTAACTGTCATGTGAATAATTCAAACTGTCATGTCATCAAATTCTAATATCAAAAACTGCAATACAAAACAATTATAAAACTAGATAAATGTGGAAGTTATCGAATAAATAATCCCAGCTTTTGAAACTAAACTATTTCTAGGCATTATCGACAGCGATGTTTTGAAATAATTTTAAATTTATTCACATTTCAGTTGCCAGTTAAAGTGTCAAATTCACACAGCTAAAAAAACTTGTTTTTTAGAGCAATAGTCCATATCTGATTCCTACATGCGTAAAATTCAACTTGAGTGGTACAAAGTAGATATCTTATTGAAATATCTAGTACGAGTATCAGTTCATATCCAAAAGATTCTTTAACTCCCTATCAGCAAATGGCAACAAAAAAAAATAACTGTTCAATAATAAAAACGCTTGATAAACTAATGTGGTTTTTGAAACAATTGCACGTTTTACTGCGGATTGGAGTAGGCGAGTGTCATGAAATCCAAAATTTGTTTCATTTTTCTGTCTACCCTTTAACAGTAACAATGACTTTTTAACGAAAAATTAAAAATCTATCTTTTAAACTCAATCCGGGGACCTGCTGTAGACGTATTTATAGTTTGTTTAAGATTATCTGCTTTAAAAATTAGATTTTTTTAACCGATATTTTTAGAATATAATAATAGTTATTTCAATTTTCAGATAATACAAAAAATCGATTTTAAAAATCAAATCGTTTAAAATCTCGCAATCTTTATGTTTATTATAGAATAAAAATTTAGATGTTGCGTGTAGCAAAAAACATTGATTGTGTACGTACACGCCACGTCCATGGGAATTCAAGTTTGGGAAATACCAGTTTCAAGAATAAAGATATTAAACAAGTGGCAAACGTATGAAATAACGTCGCTGTTAACAACAAAAAGTAGATTAAACATAAAAACCAGGTTTTGAAATTAAAATGAAGGAAATCTGTCGCGTGTAGATTACAAATCTACAATTTTAATTTTAAAGAGCTGTAATCATGATGTCGGTTGTTGACATTTGTCTGTCTTATGATAAGATACATAATACATACTTGGATAAAAGTGTGCCTTTTTACAAACTCAAGTGCTTTTTATGCCAGTAAAACTAATTAATTATCTATTTTCATCCAAAAACCATTATAAAATCTGGTGGACAACAAACAACTTATAAAAATTTAAAATGCCTCTCTGTACATGTTGACCCAAACCCTTCAAAACAAAAGCTTTGGTTTTTACTGCCATCCATGATCTGCTACTAACAATTAACAGAACAACCATGGTATTCATCGCGCATAGATTATTATTATTATATTAGTGCTGCTTGAACGTTAAGCTAAAATGAATCATTAATCAAAATCTATTCATACGCATATATTACGTACAATGTCAAAACTATGTTATATTATGTTACAAGGTTTTTTTAATAACGAAAATATTTCTATCTATTAAGTGTATTGTGAGAAATCTAACTGGTTGTCTCTAGTAACTCACTAAAATGTAACAACCTTAAAATATGGTGTAATATTTCTAAATATTTGACAAAACAATCCTCTTGTACCTCTTCATATAGAGACAGATAATTAGTATAACAGAAAAAGTCATCCATATTATTTACATTTGTGTTATTGCTTTAAAAAAATAAGAACGTAATACAACTATTCCAGGTAGTTTTATGTTATACACACCTTCTTCTTCTTAAGGTGTCTTATGCTTTATTTACATGGTTTCACATTGTACTAACTTATATTACAATAATACTTAGAACTAAGTAGAGCCAGTAGAGCCCTAAACCTCAATTGGTTTGTCTTGGTGCTGCTACTTCATGGAAGGTGGCGCTGATGGGAAATGTAAATATTTCAGCACGTTGACGATTTCAACCCTTGAAAGGGGTGGAAACAACCTGGGGATAGATTCGGCGGCATCGTGGTGGTATCTCGTTGCCTTCCACGACTATTTTCAGGCACGAAAAACGCTAAAGTACGTGACCAGCGAGATTCGAACCTTGCCACCTAGAGGAACGTGGATCAGTATCCCAGCAAGCTAGCAACTGAGCCACGCTACCCCTTTTATACACACCACAGTTTCAAAATGTTCACTTTACCGCACTGCAACATAATAAATTGTTGTAGTAAGTAAAAATAAGAAATGGATACTTATCTGGACATGCGTATTTTAGATTTCAAGATAATAAGCGCAAATAATCGGGTCTGTAATTTAATACAACCACTAATGTCTGCATTTTTAATTATTCATCACATTGTAAATAAGCACATCTTAAAACAATAAAATTACATCCGATATAATAATTTTCATTGTTTGCTTGCTTGCTTGCTTGCCGCCACTTTGAGAGCGAACCCGTGGGCCGAATTGGCTGATTTTGGTGTCAATCGACTCAGGGCGACGCAAGTAAGCCAGTAGTAGGGTTTTCAAATTTTTATAGGTGACTTTTTTATGTGGATTTTTTAACCTCAAAATTAATTCGACACACAAAATGGATTGCTCTTGTACAAGTTGCATTAAATGAATTATTTCGGGCCCAATTTGAGTGCAGAACGCTAGTGTTTAATATTTTCTATGCTTCCTTCTAATTCGCCTTGACCACACAATTCCTCGCCCATTTACTATACGCAAATAGATAATCTTGAAAAGTTATATTTGCAATATAAAAAGTATACCCAATAATTGGCTGCAGCCAATGTAGTTAAATTATTTCTTTTTTTTGTATATTTGAGCTTTATTCGAAAGTTTGCAAAGAGTCAGCTATAACACTGATTTTATGTCGGTAATACAGGGTGATCAAATAGATCTCGGGAGCCCATGAAAAATATGACCACCATTTACACTGCACTTTATAAAACCACATTTGAACTACAATTAACTGTATTATTAGTTCATGTAACTTTAACACACTTTAATAAGCTATACAAATATGCAAACACATGCCATCTAAATTAAATTAATAGATTAGATTGATAGGTACCATTACAATAACATGTGGATAAGTTAAATAAGACTTTGAAAATGAACTTGAAGATTTAAAAAAAATCTTAATTCTATGTCAACAAAAAACTTGGCAAGTTTTATTGTTTTTAATGGCTCCCGTAATCAAGTTTATTTTTTATCTCTTTGTATGTAAATATACAGAAATTGAGCAATCTATATGTAAGTATTTTTTCTTAGTTTAATATGGGGTTCAGTAATTACCAATCTATATACATCCACGAATAACATGATCAGAATGAGTTAGGTAAATATGTTCTATGATCACTAAAATATAGAGTCTGCAAGTTCTTCTCTGCACAGCATAGCCTGCGCTGATCCTTAACTAAATTTGCTATTGGCATTTCCCTATGTTACACATGCTGTCCGGTACTGTGTATATTATTCTAATAGTTGTTGTACAATGGTTGAAAGTGTGTTACCCAACATAAAGAACTTGGAAACAATGTTATTCCGAAAAATATCTATCAACTAGGAAAACTTAATTTCTAATATTTGTAACACTTACAGCCGGTCTTATAAATACCACTAATCTAGAGTTAACTTTAATTCGTTGTTAAAATAAATAAAAGTCCATCAAAACGTTAGTGCTCACGACATTTTATTTATTAGTAAACAAATTTCCATGCACTTCTTTTTAATTTTAACAACGCATTAAAGTTAATCTCAGATCAGTGGTCTTTATAAGACTGGCTGTAAGTCTGATAAGCTATGAATCTTTTTATTAAATAAAGCCATTAAAAGCTAAACAGAACGTTTCATTTTTCTTATATTGACTATTGAGGTAGTGGATAGAACTTCTATTAGTAGAACATCTATTTAAATTATCTTGGAAAGGGCGCGTGCTACAAAATTTGAAAATGTTTTTCTATGTGAAATTGATCGAATAATCCAAAACTCCGCTAAATTATCGCATTTCATTTGTAGTAATTTATTGCAAAACTTTGTTTAAATATCGTAAGTTATTAATTCTTACTTCCGTCGTCTAAAATACGAAGGAAGTATTGTAATCGCGAAAACATCACCTTTCGAAATCTATTCAGATCTTTACGTTTCAGAGTCCCTAGACGACGAAAAACAGGTTGTCTCAATTCCGTCAGTCCGTCCGTCTGCCTGTCTGTCGGTATATCTGTCTATCTGTCTATGTCTCTATCTGTCAGTCCGTCCATCCAGAAAAAGTCGTAGAACTAACTACTGAGTTCTTAATTTATAGTTTATTTTAGATCGTATATATCTGCTTCTCATGTGCCACAGAGATAAAAGTTCGTCGGAGCCAGGTCTGGCTAATGCTGTATCGTATACAATAAACCATGTATTCTCATCGAGCTTTCTGGAAAATTCGTGTTAAGGTAAGTACTATTTGCATGAACAATTCTATGCACTAGTGTCCCATCATGCTGATATTAAGTAAACTGTGATCAACAATTACTTTCATCTAGTATGGCTATGGAATACTTCTTAATTTATGAATGCAACTACGTTTACACTTAAATGTAAAATTTTACATTTGATTTGTAAGTGTCTTATAGTTGCATTGATAAAGTAGAAAGTATTCCATAGCCATACTAGATGAAAATCATTTTTGATCATACTATATATTTTGCAACTACTATACAGATAAATAATAATAAAAGTGTATTCTTGATTCAAAATTAACCTTGACAACGTAGTTCAAGCGATATCAAAATAATAAATTCTTAAATAAATCACCCGTGACTTTCACAGGTAATTTGGTGAAGAGCGTATCTTCGGCTAACTTTGTGGGGCTTACTTTCTTTCCAGGGCTATGGAAAATGATAGCTTAGCTGTGGAAATATTTATTTGGCGATTGTTAAATATTTGTTTGGTTAGGGGTTTTTAACGAATTGTGATCAGATTCAAACCACAGGCTCCAGCAGTATTTTATTAGTGACTTATGCAGATAAAACTTATTATTTAGCGTTAAAGCTTCATATAAAAAATTGATGATGGCGTCTCCATTTCTGTTTGCTACTTCTTCGTTAAATCGTTGTTTGGTGCCATTTATATTGTCTTTTTCTACCCCAAGTATATTTACTTTCTCGTTGTTAAGTATCCCATCTAAAGTCTCTTGTGAGTAGTTGCAGAAGACTTCTATTTCATTTATTGGATTATTGATATCTGTACACTGATATTAACGGGTGTTCATAAACAGTCGTCATCCCAGTAGGTTTTGACTTCAAAAACGTATGTCTATTAAAATTGAGAAACAATGCGCTATGATAGTACTCAATGACGTTTCATTGTGTTGCACGAATTAATCAAAGATATAACATTTTGTTTTTCAAAGCAACTGGGATGACGACTGTTTATGAACACCCGTTAGATGTAATCTGTTACCGTTGTAACGTCCTGCTGTGGCGTTAAAAAACATATCAGACCTCGGATAGCTCATATGCGGGTGTCATGGCCTACTAACACATCCAGAGAAAAGTATTCGGAAATAAATATGTATTAACTCCTATATATTATATTATAAAATAAAAATAAAATATGTTTGTGTAAAAGCCATTTTTATGCGGACGATTCGCAAATTTATCTGTCTTTTGAGCCTGATCAGATATTGCTTGCGTGTGAGCTGATAAACAGGGATTTGCAACGGCTATTCGACATTTCTAGGCAACACTCTCTTAAGCTTAATGCTAATAAATCCACGGTGATGTTATTTGGCAAACGGAAAGATGTTGGTAATGCCATAAATTTCATAGATGTAAAAATAGAAGGTAATCGAGTACCTGTTGCCGAGTCTGCGAGAAATCTGGGACTTGTGCTTGACGGAGCTTTTCGCTTCAAGAAACATGTGTCACAGTGTTTGCAAAGTGCTTACAATAATCTAAGACTAATTTTTCATAATCGACATGTTCTGAGTCAAAAAATTAGAATAACACTTTGTAATAGTATGGTTCTATCTAAAGTAGATTTTTGCGATTCGGTATATGGTCCATGTTTAGACACACAAGATATTTACAGAATACAAAAGCTCCAGAATGCATGTCTGCGATTAATTTTTGGTATAAGAAAATATGAAAGAATTTCATACAAATTAAAGGAAATCAAATGGTTAAATATGTGTAACAGACGCTTTCTCCATGCTGCCTGTCTTTATCATAAAATTTTTATTTTTAAAACACCTCCATATTTATATAACAAAATAACTTTTCGTACCGATGTTCACAACTTAAATTTGAGGTCTAGAGGTAATGTCACTATTCCTTTGCATAATTCTGAATTAGGTAAACGGAGTTTTTCATATCGAATTGCCAAATTATACAACGACTTGCCTTTAGACCTCAAACAACGCTCTTTGCCACGGTTTCGGTACCAGTTAAAATCGATGCTACTCGGAAAGCAAAATGGTCAGTAGTACATATTTACTTGTTGGTGACTAGTCATTTATGTAGTTATGATTTATTGTTATTGTTATTGTTTTTTTTTACACTAGGGTTAGGTGTCAGAGCAGTCCACAACTTTCGTTGTGTACTGAACCTCGCCCTATAAATATACAAACTTTGTTTTTCTAATTTTATATATTTTTTTAACAAATAAAGGCAATTTATTATTATTATTATTATTATTAATAATATGTAAGAAAACTGTCTAATGTATACAATTAATAATTCTGTTTGCGGAAGCTTTAACGCCTAATAGAGGCTGCAACCCTTCGGTTCTTAGCGACTCGTTGAGTTTCGCTATCTTCATCTAGAGGACGTTGACGGTCCGGTTTCGTTACCGGCTCTCGTAAAATGTCCGCTAATTCTGCAAACAAATAAAAATTATTTGTGCCAAGAATTACTGTGATGTGTTGGGATCAAATGATTTTAATTAGGGGATCCCAGGGCTTGTGACTTCTAGCGGTGAGTTCCTCTCTCTTTCCATTATGTTTCTATGCTTTTGTAACAGGTGGTTACGGAATTGTTTGCTCCGGCGGCTGCTATGTGGATTCGTGTCCTATCATGAAATACTGTATCTATACGGTGGGGGACGGGCGCCAGGAAGTCGGACAATTGACGTAATGCTTAACGCTTTAGATTTGAAACTTCCCCGGAGGATTTCGAGCTATACCACCTAGAGAAACTACGGAGAAGATGAACAGGTCTCGTAAAACCGTTTCAATGTCCAAATTGTGGTACTCGGTGAATGCTCGCTAACTAGGCCTGGAGCGGACGTGGTATGAGAGAGTCGCACGATCAGCGCCAAGATCGGTCGGGATTCTAGGTAGATGCTTGTCACTGGGAGCAGCATCTAAACATCTATGAGGGCAGGATAAAGGGTAAACTAGTCACACGATCAGCGCCAAGCTCGACCGGAGTCTCCGAAAAGGGTGGTTGTGCACGTCACTGGAAACAGCGCCTTGTGCACAACTCAGGTAGGTTCTTTGGCTTGAGGAGAGGTTATTGGTTCAGGCAGGCGTACTCTACCCGGAACGCGTGCTTTGATACGGTTTTGGGGCCTGCGTTATCTCAAATTACGACTGGGGATTTTAATAGTGAAGAAAACAGCTGCGTTGAAGACGCGCTCCATAGAGCCACGCACCTCGTAACCCCCACTCAAAACGTGCAATAACTAAAATGTAGCGAGGTGGCGACATGCAAATTTGAAATAATTAAAATTATATGTTCGCCAAAAATTTGCATCGGTCTTATCATTACACCGTTGCATTTCAACGTTATCTATTCTGCACTGAATGTAATTTAATTATATTTCCTGAAAACTTTTCATATAATAGGAGGCCTACCCCTGCTGTTACCTTATCCTCTTTTTTCTTTCTGCTATATATGAACACATAGTTATGACACTACGTCATACCTTCCCCTGTTCTATTTGTTTCCGACAGAGTACAAATTTCAATCTGTGAGTATTCACTTCAATAGCGATTTCTTTATCCTTCCTATTTTATGATAAAATGTTCCAAAGTGCTATTCGTACTATCGCCTTCCTATTTTGGCTAGCAGTAGCATATACTTTACACATCATACGTATTTTAATGTAAATCCATGCTAAGCCTTCTAACTGAGATGATTAAAATAAAAACATAGAAAGCATCTGTTAAAGACATTAACTTGAGGTCATTCTCGACAGAGAGATCTGTTTGTGTAATAAAAATTTTTGGTTATTTTAGAAATTGACAAATTCGAGAATTCAATGCGAAAGCAACATAATAGGGTGCAACATAAGATCGATTTAGATAAAATGACTATAACTGAAACTAAAAACAACTTATGACAGCAAATCAAGGAAAATAAGTAAATTTTTAATGTCAAAAATATATAATCTTGATAGAAATTAATGAAATTTGCTCCTATTATGATAAAACTTAAAGATGCTTGAATGAAGGGCGTGTTTTTTCATAAATTCAAGTGTCTTTATCATAGTGGTGAAAATAATGCATTCGATAAATGCACAAGCAGATGACTTATGCACTTTCTTCATGAGCTATTTTTATCATTTATAATTGCTTTTAAGTTCACTTCAAATAGTAGTACTAACGTCACCAATTCTACAAGATTATTATTGCTTTGAGCTAACATTGAAATTGAGTTAAAATAGAATTATATCTACATACTTCAATCAGTACATGTGCACTGTAGCACAAATGCCTATTAGTTACGGTAATAATTAGAGTTGATTAAACAAGGTGATGTAATTTTTTATACCAAAATAATTAATTACTCAATAATTTCATCAAACTATGGCTACAAAGAGTAATACAAATTTTACAAGAATATTCACTGTTATATATATGCTACTCTACACGGTACCTTTTTTTATTCATCCATAGGGATTTCGCATATTTCGTGGAATACGATGTCGGTCAAACTGAGGTAGTGAGGTAATTTAGTTCTGTTCAACATTTTAATAAAAAGTCTAATTTGTTCTTCAAATATATGGAAGATAATGGATAATTGCATTTTTCTTTGTTTTATCTAAAAAATAATCATTTAATAAGTTTCCTAATGTAACGTTTTCCTTCATTTCATTAGCTACACAATTTTCCAATGTTTCAACTCAATTCTTGTTATTCAAGTTCTCCTCTGCCCACTGCTGGATATTAGTCTTTTGTCAAGTTCATCCAATTCCTTGCTGCTCTACATGCCATCTGACCATCGTGTTGGAGGGCGTCCTCTATATCTCCTTACTTCCTATGGTGGCCAGTTTAGCATTCTTCTTATCCACCTGTTCTCTAGTCTTCTAGTAAGACGTTTGTTCAATTCCACTTTAATATTGCTATCCTTTCAATACTCTCTTTGACTTTCGTCATTCGTCTTAATTTCACTTCTTCGGAGTTTTCGTCTTCAATCTTTGCAGTTACACTAACACTGTTATTGCAGTTTTTCATTGAATTCGTGTTGTGCTTCTTTTTAAGCAGTTTCTAAAATATATTTCTAAATATTTCAGCAGTTTCTTTCCTCCAAATTTTTCAGCTTCTATAACTTGCACATTGGTCTTTGGATGCACCTTTTTTCATTTCCGTTAATGCTCGTTCTATTTCGCGAATTATGATGCTCATTATTTCTTCTGAGCCCTGCTACACCGCAACATTACTACCTCCATTTCTTTTTGTATGAAGAGCTTCTGATAAAAATTCCCTTCAGTATTTTTATCACTTTCATGCTCTTATTGTTTTCCATTCTGTTAGTGATCACATGCACGTTGTGTTTTCGAATACTTTGCTTTAATTTTATTGATATTTTTTACTTAGCTCCTGTTGTCTGGGTATCTTTTCTTTATAAACTGTCTACGCCCTTCTATTAGCGTTTTCGTAATTTCCCACTTTTTTTTATTTCTTTTATCATTTAGATGATTACTTTTTTTACGTTCCTTCCTTTGGCAAAAAAATGGTCAGTGTCTATAGTTTTTGACTGTTTTAGTTATATATTTTACTTCTAAACATTTTATTTTTTTCTTTATATTGAGATATACGATTGGTCTTACCTTCATCTAGTCGCTTCCACTGGAAAATCTATTGAGGATCGTAGTATATCGTGTGTTAGTTTTTTATCTGTTGTTACGAAGTCGATTTCATTCTTGATCATCATCACTTATCCAAATCAATTTATAATTTGGTTTCTTTTGGAAAAAAGGTGTTAATTGCACACATTCTATTATAAAGTCAGACAAAAATTATAAACAGGCTGAAGAATTTTACAAAAGTTACGAAAAACAGATAAATCATAAACACCAAAGGGCTAGCATGCAACTGGACAGAGCAACGAGAGAGTAGAGATGCTGCTAAACTTCTTACTAGAACATGTATAATGGTGCTTAAGGGAACCCTCCATTCGGGCACCCGTTTTATTAATTAATTTCCCCTTTTCTTATTGCTAGCTAGCGCAATAGCAATGATTTTTTTTCATTCTATTTACATCAGTTCGTTAGTAGTTAAGAAAAGCCCTAGTTGAAATTAATCAGAGGTTACCTTCTACTTATGCTAAGCTGAAAATGTTACCTCTAAAAAACTACTCAAATAAAAACCAATTTGTTTACACATAAATCAACAATAAACTTATGGATAAAGCTTATCTAAAACAAACCAAGCTCCAAAATGGCAAAAGCGAGTAAATAGAACCAAGCGACTTGAATATCTAACTTATTCGTTTAGTTAAATCTATGAGCCAAAGAACCAAGCGTCAATCTTCCAAAAACAGATTTCTTATTTAGCTACATGAAACCACCGACAAGTTTCATTTAAATAACTCTCAAATTCGGCGCTTGATTCTACCTAACTTAAAATATTGTACTGTTACGTTGCACAGCTTGTACTATTCAGACATTGTTTGAGTGTAAATAGTAGCAAGAAACTGTTTAACACTAATTTATAGGAACCAAAAGCTTGGTACAATTAGACTAGCAAAGTGAAACAGGCTACAAAGTTGTTTGCCATAATACTAGAGTGACTAAGAAAGAGAAATATACGCTTCAATGTATTGATAAAAGAGCACGCGGCCTATAATTATCAACAGTGAGTGGAAATTTCAGAAGAAAAGATATCTGAACTACAAAGTTTAGCGCTTTTAGTACTTGAGCAATGTAAAAGTTTTTATATTATAAATCAGACAGCTGGTTTTCAGGATGATTTAGAGGGATTTTTTCCACAAGAATTTGCAGCGGAAGTAGAATAGAATTTTGTACATTTTTTATATAATAATTTAATAAAGTTTTTTATTTAGACAGTTGTTCAATACGGAATCAAGTGCCAAAAAGAGGTTGTCACAACCATTTAAATTCAAACGTGTTCAATTTATTTTGGAATAAGATATTATCTGAAACAATAAATCATCTTTCAAGAGAGAGAGAGAGAGAGTAATTAGAAATTTTTCATCATTTCATTTTTAGTGCAACTTGCAATATTAAAATTGAGTTTTCCTAAAATACGTAAACAAATGCATCTTTTACCCATTTACTTCAGTTTATCTCTTCCGATTCATCTTCTATATTTTTCTTGTGTTTATCTGCTTATTTGTAAAACCTTCATTGACTCTATTTCAGATTTGTTTGTAAATTTTTTCCATTTTCTAGTGTACTTTTAATAATCATGGTAGGCCTTTCTCTCGTAAATATTGTATAATACTCATTTTTTTGTCAGAAGTATTAACACCGTTTTTCAGTATCAATTTATTATGTAAATTTTTCCTTCTTAATGTTTAACCTATAACTTTAATTTCTATTAGTATTTACATGCAGTTATTTTTCTACAATATAAACGATGGCTTAATAGTCTGCAATCGCCGTCACTTGAAACAATTGCTTCTGCGATAACACTTCTAGAGCGATTTTTACAAAAACGATAAATCTTATTACGCAGTCGAGACCGACTGTAGCAAACAATGCATTTGTATAAGGATTCACAAACAATAAATAATCATCTATTTATTTTTACTCGAACACGGAGTAAAAGATTAATAGTTTTCATACCTGTATCGGCAGTATGTTGATAGAAAAAAGAACTTGAAAATCAGTGGATTTGAGATTCAGATCTGAAATATAAAACACTTTGTAAACAATTATCAGATTTATCTGAAATAACATTGAATAAACTATAAGTTGCTCTGCATAGTCGCATAAAACATTCCATCTGCACGTATTAGCAGGTAGCATCGAGAACGTAATCAGTCGTTGCTTACTAACAAAAACTTTTTGTCTAAATTCGTTAATACAAGCTGGCATTCTGTGCTTCCATTCATTTAGAGATTGATTTTTAATTTAAATAATTAGGTGTTTCTAAAAAAAATAATAACAACGCATTCATTTGACAAATGTCAAATTGGCATAGAGTTTAATGATCAGTATGTGAATTAAACTTTGATATAAAGGTCTAATTTTCTCTTCTATAGCCAATACTGTCGAAAAGTATTTACAATCGCACTAAAAATGGTAGTCGCATTTTTAAAAAGCATCGAACCATCGTCACGGATTTCCACATCATCACTTTGATAGGTTTCCTATACATGTCTATGATGATTTATTGACTATAATTTAGCTAATTTCAAACCAATTACTGAAAACCCTGATACAATTATTAGGTAATTGATATAAAGACGTAATTCATTCTCTTCTTTTCTACACAGTTTCACCATCTACTGAGACATGTTTACCTTTGCAAACATTCACCATCATACATAGAAATAGTCGTTATGAGATGTTTCCCTGTCTAATATGTAGAATACAACTTTGTAGCTACCTCTTGGTAGTATACCCATTCATATGTTGCCAAGCTTTCTCATTTAACTCAAACAAATTGTTCAGAATCTGAAAATATTTTTGAAGTGCTCTTAATTCTTGTCGCGATGTAATCTTACGACTGTAGTTCGTTTTAGCTACCTACACACTTTCAGATAAGTGATAAGACTTGTACCACTTGTCAGTTGTAAAAATAATCATGTGACAAGCACTGACTTTTTTTTCACTAGATAATATCCTATAGACAGATTATGTACAGCGCTTTTCTACTTTCTAAGCGCCACACAACTAAATCCTATCAGTTCTCCTTTTGAAAATCACTTGTTATCAATGCTGGTTGGACGCCCATAATCAGACACGTATTGTTCTACCTCATTTTCCGCTGTGATGATATCTACCTCTACAATTTATTTAGCCATTCGTTTCCCATACTAGAGAAGGTTTGCCCTGTCAATTACATTATTATTGCCTCGAATATAGTGTCATCAACTTCAATTTTAGTCATTTTAATGTAGAGAATTCAGTGTTTGTGTACCTTTTTCCCTTCTCTATTTTTGGTTTGTATTTTTTAAACTATATTTCCAACATCTATAATAGCAACATGTTTTATTATTAAACACTCGCCATTTCCTACAATCATAAGGTGCTTTGTTTTATTGAAGTAAACACCAAGCCCGCAAACAGTATAGTCATCTTGTAGCTTCCTCATCATGCACTGACAGTTTTCTTTATCAACTGACATCACTATCTTGACCAACAAAGCATAAAGAGAGCCACATCTCTAACTGAAATATTTATCCTGCCACATTCCATTCCTCATTATTTTAGTGCTGCTTCCAAATATATCTTGAAACAGGTTGGCGCTAAAGAATATTTTAGTCCTATTAATATTTCAAATTCTTCTGCAAGTTCACTACCTACTTCTTTTCGTTTGGTGCATTTTGCTAGCTAACGTTTGCATTTTCTATACCTTCACACATCTTACATAATAGAATGCCATGGTGAGTAGTTTGTGCAACTTTCCGCGGACCACTAACAAGTAAATTGCATGTTGTTTGCTGCAGCTGCAACGTCCAATTGTGTAGTTTCTTGGTGTAGTAATTAATAAAATGTCTAATATTGAAGCAGGGACTGACTTTAAAATAGCAATATATTTTCCGGAACTACCAAGAGAAAGCAGTGAAGTAGATCTTTTTAACAGAACGGCTTGTTCGATCAGCAGAGTGAACCAGCCACACGTAATGCCGAGCCGGCTTAATTCCTAAACATTCCCAAAGCGAAAAGGTTGATACGTTAGTAATGAAGATGCACTACGACAACCAATAGAAAACCATAAAATATACTGCATATTGTGTAGGAACACAATAACATCAAAAAGTAAATCTTTTAGTATAAAATCGATTAATTAAATTTATAATAGTGTTATAAAGGAGTTTATACGGAACTTTTCTCGCGCGAATTACATCAATTTTCAAATAAAAATGCAGTAGCTGGCATTCGAGCTCGGGTTCCTAGGTCCGCTCTCGCTCGTTTAGACAGGCCCAATTCGATTTTCAAGCAGCTTTAACCGGTAGACCACGCAAGCATATTTCTATCCATTTTACGATACTTACCCTGTATCTGTTAGGTTCCATTTCCATTAAGGGTAAAAACCTAAGGTATGTGTAAATTATTACTTTTACATATTGCTGCATTAAAGCAAAAACAGACTTTTTATTTTTTCAGTGTAGTCATACTGTATATATTTGATAAAAGGTGAATTCGGTTTCGTGCAAGTAGACAAGGCAGACAAAGAAAGAGACGGAATTGAGAAAACTTGTTTTTCTTCATTTTCGTGATTTTTTCATGAATACATTACTTTCTTCATCTTTTAACCGAGGTAAGTAAAATTAAAATGGTATTCGAAATGGAAGCAAAGCATGAATTACAATAACAACCACAATTTTCGTATATATTTACTTCAGAGAGATGTAAAGGACCGATGCCACATTACATCTCTACAAAGCACAGACATGGGCATGCGTATGTCCCCCTTCAATAAATTTCGAGAAGCATCTGTATATTAGTTGCCTCTTTTTCCTGTTCATCCCCTACTAGTAAATCGAATCTGTTATTTGTTTACAAGCGTTATTTCCGGAATGGAGCCGCGTCATTGTTGAAAGATCCATTCTCTCGACAATAGCCCGGAAGCAGACCTCAAAACTGACAACGAGTAAAAAAATACTGTAGTGACCAGGGATAGCACTTTTATAATAAATATTTGGTAATAACCGATTGAATTGGCATTATCCTACACATAAATAAAAAGCACAACTCCCTGCATCTGAACTGTCTGTTATGCTATAATAGTTTGGTGATACACCGGGATTTGCCTAAAATCTAAGGTAATCATAATAAACCAAAATTATTTGTCTGGAATGTTTTTTTAAAGTACGATATAATAGTAAGAATTAATGGCTTAATCAAACACCATACATAAATGTACCAAAATTCAGTCGACTAGTTTCAAAAATCTATTATTGATTGTATTATAACGCATTAGAAAACTAGCAGATAAATAGCGGACGTAAGTGCAAAAATATGCACAGAAAGAGGCTCAAAACATGCTCTGTTAGTGACAAAGTGTTACAGGTTTAAACTCGTTTGCTACTTACAACATGCTTGAAAGATTGCGGGGAGCTAATTAGTGAGATGAGTGTTGTCTTAAATTGACAGAATATGTTCTCGCTTGCGATAGTCAAATCAGTAGGTACGGAAACATGATGCTTTATTATTGTCTCCATCTTCTCTAAGGTAAGCTATATTACTTCGGTAGAAGCGCGTACTGCATTTTGGTTTATTGGAAATAAAGCAGAATGTAATTTAACACGGCACCAAATTATTCTAAAACTACCTGAAACATCTGACGTCACGGTGCAAACATAAAGTAATTAATATAGTACTGACGTCCACTACACTGTCCACCATTTCCAAATTGCTATTAACACACTCAGATGGGGATGCACTCAAAATTTAATTCAGTTAAACTGTCAGTTCTTAAAATATTCCAAGCATAAGCAGCGGAAAGATTGTGTACACAAGATGGACGGTGATAGATTCAAAAATGGGCTATCACACAGATGCAACATTACTCCAGAGTGCACACTTAAGCTTTGAATGCAATAGAAATTGACAGCATGGAACCAAAATTAAATCAGATGAACTCTGAGTCAATCGATGATTTTTGGCAGCCGCTGGGCGAGCAGAAAATTTCTGGCAACTTGAGAGAGAAGAAATTGTTTACTGGCGTTCAATTTGGGAGATCCACTAGGTTCGCTAATATAAAAATATAGTCAAGGTGAAGAGATTGCATCTAATAGAGTGCTTACAGAATCCA